>PVJL010000279.1:0-480585 GCA_004026885.1 Lyroderma lyra
TGTCTTTTTCTTCTTGGTGAGCAGTTTGGTTGGAAATCAGGTTGGCAAGATGATGAGATCCTAAAATCAGTTGCTCAAAAGGACAGTTTACAAATTATTCAGGGTAAGTTTTATTCAATATCTGTTTAAAGCTTGACAAGATAAAAGGGTAAGAATGAGAAAAGCATATATAGATAGCGAAATAATGAAAGCATGTACTACTGGAAGACACTAGCTGGTTTTATCCATGGGACCAAATGGCTGCTTAGTGACGCTGTTTTTCTCTCACCTCTCCAAGAGGTGAGAGAGTCATATATCTTGGAAGAAATTGGGAAAATCTTACCAAAATGTCCAATGAGATTGCCTATTCCTAGGGAGACATCTTTTAGGGAAGAGTGAAGGTAATGGGTACCTGGTGCATACGAATCAGTGAATTATGTGGGTAAGATAAAAAAGTAATCATTGTTTACATTTGATTACTTGGTCTCCAGTTTCATTACTTAAGATGGCAGGAAGTTGAGAAATTTTTTGCCTTGAAAAGGAATCTACTTTTGTTAGCCTAGAAGTAGCAACAGCCAAAATGAAAGCCACCAAGTCACATTTTTAGAGGAAGTTTTGGTGAGAAAATAATGATCATGGATCAGCTGCTGTTTAAGCATCTCTAGATTAATGTTTTTGAATAAGGGAAAGCAGTGACCCTGGTTCCTGTTTTTCTTTTCTTTCTTTTACCAGATAGGATAGCCAGTAGCAGTTTATAAGAAAACCATTTGCAGGTAAAAGAAGTTACCTTTCCTTTTGGGTCCAGGAAGTGTTAACTGTGAAACATAGGCGGGCTGTATCTGTGTTTCAAAAAGGAATCAGAAAATAGGGACTGAGATGTTCCCATCCATTTAGATGAAGGACAGAATGTAGATGATACCTTCCTTGACACTGAGTGGTCTAGAGGAGAACATCTATTTTATTCTCTTTTTTATATGTCCTTTAATTATAGAACTAATATTTGTGATGCTCTCTAGTTTATTAGGGGTTAAAGCAACCAGTTATTAACTGTTAGTTTTGTTTCCATAGAAAAAGGAGTTATTCTCATAATATATTTTAAAGGAGAGTGATATTTTTGTGAAACGCCTGTTGAATAGCATGTGTTTTTTTAAAAATTAAATTTATGGGGGTAACATTAATTTATAACATTATATAAATTTCAGGTATAGAGCATTATAATTCAGTATTTGCATACTCTATTGTGCTCACCACCCAAAGTCTGGTTTCCTTCTGTTAGCATATATCTGACCCCCTTACTTACCCCCACCCAGTGTGTCGTCTTTGAGCAAAACTGTGCTAAGGCTATAATAGGAGGATTTGCATAAGAACTCTAGCACATGTTGATCCTAAGGTATGCTTATGCTGTAAGTTTTTCTTAAACGTATGCTCTAAGTTTTTCTTAATCATAAGAGAAATATGATGTTGCAACTTCCCAGGAATACACACAAACATAAGATTTTACACTCCTTGGACCCAAGCTTAGGAGTCCTCTAGCTGTTATAACATGCAGTAGTCACTCTCACATTAAAATGTCAGCTGTGGCTTTGGTCTGTCTTGTGTTCTGCTGTTTCCCAGTGTCCAGGACAGTGCTTGGCTCAGAATCAGCACACAGTGAATGTTTGTTGAAGGAATGAATCCATGACAAAATGGACATATTTTACTTTTTGGTATGTGGCTAGTCTGGTTTTTCTGGTTGCTTATCCTTTATCAGTTCTTTACTAGCTATGTGACCTTCATTTACTTCTTTTGCAAGGAAAAGAAACTCAGTCAGTTTAAGTGAAGTAGAAGCTTTTTGGTTTGCATTACTGGGAAGTCCAAGATTGGGTTCTGGCTTCAGGTACAGCTGGAACCCAGGGGTCGGTTGATGAGCCCAGGATTTTGGTTCTTTCTTTGCTTCTTTCCTCCTGGTGGGGGAAAATGATTTCTGGCAATTCTGGGCCTACACTTTCCCTCACAATACTTAATCTTAGAGGGAGATAGAACCTCTCCTTTTTCTTTCATTGTTCATATCTGCTTCTGGAAAGGCACTTTGGCCCTGCCTGGGTTATGTACTCTCCTGTGGACCAAGCACTGTGTCTGGGGTGATGGCAGAGAGAAGGACCAGCCTAGGACTCATACCCTCCCTTGAGTGGTATAGGGGTCCCATTGGTTTTTAACCATGCCATACTAAAAGGTTTAAGTGGGAAAGGGAAGTTTCTAAAAGGTTGAGGGGCAAAATGAAAGTAACACATGTCTAAGGCATCTTTCATATATACAGTCATGCACTGCATAACGGCTTTTTGGTCAATGGCAGACTGCATATACAATGGTGGTCCCATGAGATTGTAATGGAGGCGAAAAGTCCCCATCGCCTAGTGACATTGTAGCCGTCCTAACACCGTAGCTCAAAGGTTGAAAAAATCAACAAGGCTGTGGTTGAGATGTCAAACAACTTCAACTTGAGTGTGGATGAGGATGACATTGAGGAGCTCCTAGAGGTGGTTCGTGGGGAATTGATTAATGAGGAATTGTTGGACCTGGAGCAGGAATGTGTAGCTGAAGAAGAGGCAAGAGAAAAGGAAACTGCAGGAAAAGAAACAAGAATCCTCAAGAAAATTCACAGTGAAAGGGGTAGAAGCTTTTGCACATCTCCATAAGCTCATTAAAAAGTTTGAAAACATGGGCCCCAACCCCAAAAGGTTTTCATTAATGTACAGGAATGTTCATGGTGCATTATCTGCTTCCAAGAAAACCTGTGATGAAAAGAGACACACATCGAGCAAACCACCATGAACATATTTTTGAAAAGAGTGACACCCCCTTAAGAAGAGCCTTAGGTAGGTCTTTCAGAAGGTATTCCAGAAGAAGGCATCATTGTCATAGGAGATGACAGCTCCACGCTTGCTATTACCCCTGAAGACCTTCCAGGGGACAAGATGTAGAGGTGACATTGATGATCCCGACCCATGTAGGCCTAGGCTAATGTGTGCATTTGTGTCTTAGTTTTTAACAAAAAATCTTGAAAAATAAAAAATAAAAAATAGAAAAAAGTTTATAGAATAAGGATATAAAGAAGATATTTTTGTACAGCTATACAAAATTCACAGCTATACAATGTGTGTTTTAAACTGTTATTACAAAAGAGTCAAAAAGTTTAAAAAAATGAAAAAGTTTATAAAGAAAGTTAACATAAGATTATTGTTGTAGAAAGAAGAATATTTTCTTAGCAATTTAGTAAAGCCTAAGTGTACAGTGTCTGTAAAGTCTGTAGTAGTGTGGAGTAATGTCCTAGGCCTTCATATTCACTCACCACTCATTTTCAGAGCAACTTGCAGTCCTGCAGTTGCTCCATTCATGATAAGTGCCCTATACAGGTGTACCATTTCTTTGTCTTATATTTTTACTGTACCTTTTCTATGGGTAGATATGTTTAGATACACAGATGCTTATTATATTCATATTACAATTGCATATAGTATTCAGTACAGTAACAGGCTTGTAGCCTAGGAGCAATAGGCTATACATAGAGCATATGTAGTAGAATAGACCAGGGGTCCCCAACCTCTGGGTACCGGTTCGTGGCCTGTTAGAAACCAGACCACACAGCAGGAGGTGAGCAGAGGGGGAGTGAGTGAAGCTTCATCTGTATTTATAGCTGCTCCCTATCACTTGCATTATTACCGCCTGAGTTCTGCCTCCTGTCAGATCAGCAGCAGCATTAGGTTAGTTGTATAATTATTTCATTATACATTACAATGTAATAATAATAGAAATAAAGTGCACGATGAATGTAATGTGCTTGAACCATCCTGAAACCACCCCCTGCCTCTCCTCCCCTGGTCTGTGGGAAAATTGTCTTCCACAAAACTGGTCCTTGGTGCCAAAAAGGTTGGCGATTGCTGGGCTAGACCATCTAAGTTTGTGTAAGTGCACTTTTGATGTTTGCACAATGATAAAGTCACCTAACAGTGCATTTGTCAGAATGTATTCCCCTCGTTAAGCAGTGCATGACTGTAAACTCATATTTAACAGTATGCTTCATGATCAGCAGATAATGTCATTTTTTCCTATTAAAAATCGTGTTTGAATAACATTTGCACCAAGAGGTTGATTAAATTAATTCACTGAATTAATGAATTAAATAAGTGATTATAAAGTGTTTACTCTGTGCTAGACACAGTCTAGTTTTTTGTAACTGAAGTACTTAACTGCACCTTATTTATGGTAAAAACTATATTGCTATGATAAAAATTACTATACTACTATATGGTGAATATAAATATGTATAATTCTACCCCCAGACCGACATAATAGCTCTTAAGGAGATGACTGCTATTCGTATCCCTTCTGAATTTTCCTGCTGTTCTTCTTAGGGTAGTTTGTATGAAACATTCATGAACCCTCACTCTTCTCACTGGGATGACGTGGGCTCTGCTTCTGTCTTCCTCACTCTCATCAGTTTATTCTCAGCTTGGACCTTTCTACCTACAAGCCAGATCCCGGTGACCTTTCTTTGTTTCACATCTTCTAGTGGCTCCTATCTTAGTCTCCCTCGGAGTAAAAGCCAGCCTTTACTGTGACGTAGGAGGCCCTTTAGGGTCCGGCCCCTCCCATTCTCTGACCCTTCTGACCACCTTTCTAATCACTCACCTTCTTAAGCACTCCCAGCAGCCACATCGTCTTCCTTGCAGGTCCTCAGACACACCAAACATGCTCCACCGGAGTCTTTACACTGTTTCCTCTGCCTGGAATGCAGTTCTCCTAGGTATCTCCCTCACCGCTAATAAGTCTTTTACAATGTTTTATGTTTCCCTTTTCTCTACAGCATTTATCCCTTAGGACAGTATATAATTTATGGATTTATTATGTTTGTTGTTTTTGTCTCTTTGCAAGAGTTTTGGTTTTGTTTGCTCTTAGAACAATGCCTGGCACATAGTAGCTGCTCAGTAAATACCTGTGGAATGAATGAATTTCCTGATGAAGAGATTTAGATTCATTTTTTATTTTTCTGAAGTGATTACCTTACTGGTGAACTTTTTTCAACCACTAAGTGTTAAGAATAAATAATAATGATGTGAATGATGATAGCTAATCATCATTATTGAGTACTTGTGGTGGGCATTTACAATAATGATGATGATGGCTAACCTTTATTGACTGTTAACTTCATACTGGGAATTTTTGTATTGTAAGTTAGTTTTCACACCAGCACTCTGAAGTTAGTACTAGTATTATCTCAGTTTTATGGTTAGTCAAGAGAAATAACTTTCCAACATCACACGTTTATTATGGAATAGTCACAATTGTGATATTAGAATCTTAAAAGGAAAATGTATTGTTAACTATATATTATCCCATTTTGGCCCTATTCTAGCAGAAGCCAATACTCTCTTTGGGAACTTGCACTTGTGGTTAAGATGAGGGCTGTTTGAAGGATTAGAGATTAGAACTAGGAGTGTCCTTGCATTTAGAGGTGAGTGCATTATGTAGGATTATTTACAAATTCTACTTTAAGAGTACTAGTATTTCTGCCTCCAAGGGTTTGAAAACAAATTCTGTCCAACCAGGAAGCAAGGGAAGTGATTTAATTCAACACACATGTGTGGCGTTTTTAGCTATCAGGCTTTTCTGCCTGTTTTTCTTTACCTTTGATTTGACCCTCAGCTGGCTCTGATTTCACACAGGTCCTGGGAGCTGCTTCATTAGTTTTGGGTAGGGGTTCATTCACTCCATCCCAGAAAGGCAGGTCTCTGCTCTTCAATTAAAAGAGGAGCTATCTGTCATTGCCGTCACAGTCAGACCCCTGCCAGTAACACAAGTAAGTCTGGGATTATTTCCTTTGTGCATGGAAATGGCTAAAAAGTGTGTTTTATGCCCTTCGATTCCATCCATGCTAATTATAGGTGTGACTTTACAATGACATCTGTTTTTTTTTTTAACAGTATTTATTCACATTTAGCCACTGTTAATTAAATGTTGGAAGCTGTGTTTTTATTCACATTTAGCCACTGTTAATTAAATGTTGGAAGCTGTGTTTCTGAAGGAATTATGTGACAATGGGAAGTGCTTTTTTTTTTTCTTTTCTCTCTCTCTCTCTCTCTCTCTTTTAAAACAGTTTTTAGCTCTTTCTTTTTTGGCAGTTCTGAGAAATGTCCCAGTTACTGGTTGACTCAGAAACAAGAGTCATCCGTTTGTAGCTTTAACAAGGTAACTTTTATACCCGTCAGCTTTCTGGAAAAAAAAATCCAGTTTCTCATGCTGTCATGATTGTGGAAATTGGTCTATAGTTGCCAGAAGTTTTTCTTGCCAGGGAACTTCTCTTGCCAACGATTTTCTCCTAAGTATGTTGTTTCTCTTTTATGTATGGTTGGCCAGGAAGTGGTAGCTGCTTCTCACAGTCATTTCTTTTTGAAGAGGGTAGCATGCTAAAGGAACAGGGAAGAGGTAGGTCCTTCCAGCTATAAAACTAGTCACCATTCTCTTTGTGCTCTGACGGTTTCAAAGGGAAGAAATGTTTTTGGCTAACTTCTGTTCTGTCGAGGAGCTCTTACAGGTCGGACTATTTTTTGAGGTCTGTTTTAGCCATCCACTTTTAGGATATATACTGAAATGTTCCTTTATGGTTTGCTGAGAGGATGAGCCAAAGACAGGCAGTTGTATCATTATTACACTCTTCATCTTTCCTTCCTATGATCTTCTTGCTGTATCATCATCACCCTCATTTTGTCTTTTGTGATCTGTTTACCTCTGTGGTCCATTAACTTATATATTCATTCATTCAGTAGTTATTTAGGTATTTTTTTGTGCATTGACTATATGCCAGTCACTATGCTAGGTAGGTATTGAGGATATAAAGATTAAAAATATTCTGCTGCAGTCCCCAAGGAACTCACTGTTTAATAGAGACATGTAGTTGGTGGCATAATACAATAAATAACAACTTGAAAGGGTGCATATTAAATATGGTGAGACCCTAAACCTGTGGATGATGGATGAGTATGGAGTTTTAATCTAAACATAAATTTTAGCTAACCAAATATGAACCAAGGGAATAATATATTTTTTAGAAGCCAGTAAATTTAGACTGTATTTTAGAAATAAAGTAGGAATATTAAAACCATATAATTGAGGGACCTGATTTATTACTGTTCCATGTATGCTCAAAAAGAAAATATTTCTCCTGTTGTTGAGTCTCATATACTTCCATGAGGAGTTACATATTTTGCATTTATCCTTTAGATCAGGCTTACTAATTACTATATATGTTTGAAAGCACGTATCCTTACTAAATTTTGTCTGTTTGCCCTATCAGTAATTGAGAAGTGTGTTGAAATCTCCCAATATGATAATGTCTATTAATTTTGTCCTGTAGTTCTGTAAAATTTGTTTTATATAATTTAAGGCTATTATTTATACATTTAGAATTTTTTTTTTTTTTTTTTTTTTTTTTTTTAGAGAACTGAAGCACTTTTATATACTGGTCCTATTTATCCAGAATATTTCTCCCCCTGCAAGTCTGGTTTTTCTGATACTATCACTGCTACCTTAGTTTTTATTTGATTAGTAGTTCTGTGTGATGTGTTTTTCTATCCTGTGTTCTGGGTATGACTCATGTAAATAACATGGCTGTATTTTTCATCCAATCTGAAAATCTTTTTTTTTGAAAATCTGTCTTTTACATGTAAATTGAAATTACATTTAATACAATTTTTATTGACCTATTTCTACTCCCTTACTTTGTGCCTTATTTTAATAATAATTTTTCTTTTTCCTTAATTCTTTTTGGATCAATTGAATTTTCACTTATTTTTCTTCTTATTCCTCCCTCTTTACTGGTTTTGTTTTTACGAGGGTTGTCCAGAAAGTATCAGCCATGTAATATAAAAAATAGAGGCATTAATGGCTGTTTTTTTTCCAGATAGCTCTTATATATACTCTGTTTCTGTTGTTTCAATAGTTTCCTTTAAATTTTAATATATATACTCAAAGTATAAAGTTAATTGATATTTTAACTTATTCTTGTACAATTTAGAACCGTGGCTCTATTGAACTCACATCACTTCTATTTATATGCAGTTGTCCAGTATTTTAGTGCTGTGCTTTTTAAAACTCACATGTTAGTCATTATTATGTTTTTATACTTACAGTGTTTATTTAGATTAATTCATGTTTTAACAGTTTTTTTCTCTCTGTTTATTCTCATGTTTTTCTACTAAGGTAATTTTTCTTCCACCTGAAGTATAGTGAAAGCTGTTAGTGGTACATTCTTAATTTTTATTTATCTAAAAATATTTTGATATTACTCTTGTTCTTAAAAGTAAATTTTGCTGGTTACACAATTTTAACTTGACAGCTAAATTTTCACTCAGTGTTTATAGAGATGATTCCACTAACTCTGGCTTGTATTATGAAGTCTGAGAAGTTGGCAGCTCAATACTTTTTGTTTTCTGTATTTGTGGAGTCATACCTTTCATTAGCTCTGGAAATTTTCATCCATTATCTTTTCAAATATTGCCTCACTTCTCAAAGCATGACACCACTTATACACATTGTTCAAAATAATGGGGTCAGCACAGCAGATGTGCTCAATCATCTCAAGGCCCAGTTATTATTTCTCATCTTTTGGAGTCCTCTTCCAGACTCTGTTTTCCAAGTTTTCTGTGGTGACTGGTAAAATATGGACTCTCAAAATTAGAAGGATCTGTCATGATAAAATGCTTTCATTATTCCCATTCTGTACCGATATCTTTTATTAACTGATATCATGAAATATCTTATGTATAAGTATGAATTGAGCAGCAATAATGAAACTTTCATAGTTGTTGAATATTTATGCCTTCGAAAGAGTTAGGGAAATGTATCCAAGGGTGCAATGATGCCCAACTTATATTGGTGGATTAAGGGGCCTTATGTCAATGCTAATGTCAGAGAGAGGCAAAGAATACACCAAAATATGTAGCTAATAGTAGTGAGATTTGCTACTGAAATTTGTTAAGAAATAGCTACAAAGACATTCCAAAGGTAGAGGGTCAGAGGATTTATTGAACTGTAGTCCATGGGAAATGAAGAAGGGAACATCCAGAACACAAAAGCCTTGTACCAAGGCTTGCAAGTGGAATTTCTGATAACCCCAAGATAACCACTGATTCCTGAATGTGCTCTTTGGTACCTTCTGCAGATGACTAATCCTGAGGAGTATCACAGTCAGGACACAGAAAATCTCTTCAAATAGAACTCATTACATATATCTGCATCAACCCAACTCATAATCCTTGGTAGTTCCCTTTTGCCAGGACTGAAGGGTAAAGGGAGAAAATTGTCTAAAAAGAGAAATAAGAAATTACTTATTTTTATGACTATCAAAATAAAGCAATTTTTTCTTTAAAAAAATTGCCTGTCTTTCATTCTATTTATTCTCTCCTTGTAGGATGCTAATTATGTATTCCTGGTAACCTTAGCATACTCTTTATATTTCTTAACCCTTCTTACTTATTTTCTCTGTCCTTCTTATCTTCTGTTTCATTTTGAGTAATTTATTAAGATCTATATTCCAGGTTATTAATTAGCTGTGTATAATTTGCTGTCTTAAACCTATTACTTATTTAAATAATTATTTTTTACCTCTAGAATTTTTTTTTAAATTCATTTTTATTGTTAGACTTATTGGGGTGACATCTGTTAGCAAGGATTACATAGGTTTCAGGCATACAATTCTAGAGTGCATTGTCAACTTGTTGTATAATAAGTTCACCACCTAGTGTGACTTCTTTTTCCATCACCTTATATTAAGCTTCCCCTCTCTCCTTTCCCACCACCTCCCCTTTCTCCCCTCACTAACCCACTTGTCCCCAAATAAACATTAAACTATTGATTGAGTCCATGGGTTATTTGTTTGTTTGTTCATTTCTTTTCTCTTTGTTGCTTTCAGTTTTATATTTCACATATGAGTGAAGTCATATAGTTCTTTGTTTTTTCTGTCTGGCTTATTTCACTAAGCATGATGATCTCCAGGTCCATCCATTTTGTCACAAATGGCAATATTTCATCTTTTCTTATAGCTGAGTAATATTCTATTGTGTATATGTACCACAGCTGCTTTATCCAGTCATCTGTCACAGGGCACTTTGGTTGTTTCCATGTTTTGGCCACTGTGAATAGTGCTGCGATGAACATTGGGGTACATAAGTCTTTGCGGAAAAAGGTTTTCAAGTTTTTTGGGTAGATCCCCAGAAAAGGGATTGCTGGGTCATATGGTAACTCCATTTCCAATTTTCTGACTAGAAATTTTTTATTAAATTCATCAGGCCATTTTTGATGGGCTCTTATTCTTCATTCTTTTTAAAAAATTTATTTCACATCTGTAAACATTCATAATAGTTATGTTTTTAGTTGATAGTTCTAGTATATTTGATGTTGTTTTTGCTGATGCATGCCTTAGCAGGAATTTAAAAATATTTGAGCTCATATTTCTTGAATTTAATCTGTAGTATAACCACTATAAACTAGATAAAATACAAAAAACCAACTATATGACGGTGTGGAAGAGTGACCAAAAACAGGCAGAAACATGGGAAAGGGGAGGTGTCTATACTAGGAAAAAGAGAGTGTCACTAGGAGGGTTTCCAACTTATGGCCTTTTTCCTGAGAGCACCTCCACGTTGGTGCCAAACAGGTGAAAACTCAGGAGTGACAGTCTGGGAGTAGTAAACATCTGGACATGAACTTTGCCTAGTGAGTCA
Source organism: Lyroderma lyra (assembly GCA_004026885.1). Classification (NCBI taxonomy): domain Eukaryota; kingdom Metazoa; phylum Chordata; class Mammalia; order Chiroptera; family Megadermatidae; genus Lyroderma; species Lyroderma lyra. The sequence continues at coordinate 10,737 of PVJL010000279.1, forward strand.
CTTTTTCCAGTGCCAATGATATTTCTAGTTCTTTGCAGATGATTGAGAATTGATCGTAGTTAAAGTCACCTCAGCCATCACTAAACAATTGATGTCAGCTGGTATAGAGACCCATTTATTATCCTGAGGAAGGCAATTTGTGAATGCTTTACTTTCATGAGAACAGTAATGGACAGTTTAGGAGAGAGTGCTGCACAGACTGACTTGTGATAATACTGGGTGTAAAGAGGTCTGGGAGGCAGGGTAGAGAGGATTAAGAACAGGAAGTTATTAGATCTGAGAAGAAAAATTCATGATTTCTTTCTTTGGTTGTATTAGAGATTTAAGCTTTCAAAATACACAGACAAATCCTTTCGGAAATCATGGTCAGGTATTATCTTTGAAAGGCAATCTGTAACTTAATTCAGTTTCTTTTCCCACGTGTTTCATCAGCATCCATACTCTGATGATAATTGTTTCACAAAATGATGCCTTCTTGCAGTGATTTTGAAAAGGTTAATAAGTGAAAAACAGCATTCCTTTTGTAGTTTGCATGATACCCATTTTTTATAAAAGCTCTCCATGTCATTTGGTCTAGGCATAGCACTGATCAAAAAAATGAAACATAAGAATTCATCCAGAATTTTTTAGGGGTTTCCATGTATTAACACTTCAAAATTTAATGTCTATACTATAATTTAAATGTGACTTAAATTGATTTTATCTTTCATGGCAAAATAACTAGAAACATTTTCAATATCTAAGAGCAAGCACAATTTCAAATTTTGAAGGAACCCATTTTGGAGATACTAATATTAGCAGCAACAAACTTGTACATGATCAAAAATTTACATATGGAATGAAACATCCTTTTAATATTTAAGCTTAAAATACTTGTGTTAGTAACAATATTACTGAAATAAGGCATCTAGAAAGAGAATGTTAAATTTTATTAGTTTAACTTAACCCTAACATTTCAAATGATAAACAAAAGTGAATTTCACTCTTATTGTTATTACAGGCAGGCAAATATGTACAACTGTGAGGATTTGTTTTGTTGAATCTCTTTTGGACTTACAGGTTAGAGAAAAGTTTTTGACAAAGTTTTGCGAAGTATCTTTCCTCTTTGAATTGAATTCTTTATGGCTTTGTGCAGGGATATATTCGCAGGACCTATCAGGTATAAGTTATGAAATTGGAGATTTGTGTAACTTAGTATTTCTTGTTAAGTTACTCTGAATTATGAGACAGATTAATTGGCATTCAAACAAGAACCTACAGGTCTTGAAGTTGGTTCTATATTTGGGCAACTTGAGTAAAAAAAAAAAAAGTCCGTATTACTAAATGACAAGATCTTAAGATTTAAAATATGGTGTTCTAAGGCTGTGGTGAGTGAATAAAGCAAGGTCACATACTAGTAATTTGCTTGAAATGATGAAATAATACATAAACTTAAAAAAATCAATACAAAATAGTTAAACTTTCAAACTACAGTGTACAATATATTTTAAATGGTAGAATCTGCTATTGAAGGATGATAATGCAAGCCAACTTTAATTACAAAATGGGATCAGAGAAATTAAAAAATTAGGCACCGAGTCGTTAAGTGACTAGCATGAGCACATATGGAGTAGCAGACAGACCAAGGATTAACACTCAAGTTTTTCCCTCTATTTTATTTAGTACTATGTACTTGTAAATGAAGATGAATGAAGGAGTTGAATGCCAGGATGGTGGGGGTCTGTGGAGAGGTGGGTCAGTTTAGATACAAAGCTGGAAGTTGGACCTAACGGAGAGATTCATATGACCACAGGAGTGAAAAATTCCAGAATTGGGGATGCTTATTTGTGATAGAGTTCTAAAAATACTTAAAGGCAGCTCCATCATGCTTATGAACCTAACCACAATCAAAACAGCCTTTTATGCTGAAAGTTTTTAATAATGTCCATTGTAGATTTCCCACCTTCCCTTCCTTCCCCAAACTCATTTTATTTAAATGTGTTTCAGAGTTAGAAATGAACTATATCACTTAATGTATAAGAGTCAGATATATGTGGAAAATACTACACTTATTTTATAAATTACTCAAGGTTAGAAGTACCATTTATAGTTTCATAAGGAAAAAACTCTGCCTAACATATTTTACCTATATGATATGCCCTTTTTTTTTCAATTGGTGGAATAATAAGGGACTAGAGACCAAAGAATACTTTATGTTCTTTTGGGAATCTATTTAGAAATCTGATATCCATGTATTTTTATACAATAATTTATTTCCACTCCATGTGCATTCCTAAATTATATGCTCTTAGTTTTGCCTATTTTCAATGTAAATGGAATTATGTAACATTTATTTGTTTTTGGGACTTGCTTTTTTTTAGCTCAACTTTATGTTTTTGAGATTTTTAATGTTGCATGCAGCTACAATTTGTTCACTATGTAAATAGTTATCCCTTGTATGAAATTATTCATTTAGTCATAATTTATTTATGCTATTGTTGATGGACATTTGAGTTTTTTCTGTTTTTGGCTATCACGAACAGTGTTGCCTCATACATGCTTGTACATGTTTCTGGATTCATGTTTGCAAGATTTCTCTAGTGGGTACATATCCAATTAAAATTTGACTCAATTTTTGCTTCATGCTTATGTATAAAAAGATTCAAAGTAGCTACTAAAAACTGCTTTTAGATACATTGGAAAGTTCTAAGAGTTGAGTGAATTTTTTCTTATGAATTAAAATGCACAAGTAATTTATAGCTATGACCTTATGAAGAAAAGATAGATATGAAGGATAACAGGTTTTTATGATATTGAATTTTAGTGACAGATTGAGAATTTTAGGCTAGTGCTATAATTGCCTGTTTGACTTTCTTGCTGATTCAGACATGAGAAAAATAAATGCAGCCCATTAAGAAGTGTATTAATATATTGGGTTGAAGAGTACTTCATGAGATATTGTTATTTAGAGCTGGCTATTTTTGGACTTTTTCAGATTTGACATTTTTGATAATTTTCTGAGATACATCTGGATGGGGAATATTTCTTTTTTTTAAAATTTATTTTTATTGATAGACTTACTGGGGTGACATCTGTTAGCAAGGATTACACAGGTTTCAGGCATACAATCCTACAGTGCATTGTCACCTTGTTGTATAATAAGTTCACCAGCTAATGTGACTTCTCTTTCCATCACCTTATATTTAGCTTCCCCCCCTCCTCTCCCACCCCCTCCCCTTTCTCCCCTCCCTGACCCACTCGTCCCCAAATAAACATTAAACTATTGATTGTGTCCATGGTTTATTGGTTTGTTTGTTCATTTCTTTTTTCCTCTGTTGCTTTCAGTTTTATATTCCGCATGTGAGTGAAGTCATACAGTTTTCGGTTTTTTCTTTCTGGCTTATTTCGCTAAGCATGATGGTCTCCAGGTTGGATGGGGAATATTTCTGACCCTTTGTTCCATTTAGTATTAGGCAACAATTTTTTGGTTCTAATTATTTTTATTGTTTATGTGATATACCAAAAGTAACATGAATGGTTTATTCAATGATTCAAAAAGTCAGTTATTCAGTCCATTAATATTAATAATTATTTAGCACCTCCCATGTTTGAGGAGAGCTGTACCTATTGGGGCACATCTCGACTCCAGTGGGTAGTCTCTAGGATCACATTTAAGGGGCAATGGTGACACTTGAGATGTATGAAAAGATGTTGAGCTTGTTGGTAAATATCCAAATGAGGAAGAACTGGAGAGAAATAGTCTTGTTTATCCCTGAAAAAGAAGATTTAGTCTATATAGTTCCAGAAGAAAGGACTGGAACCCAAACGGGAAAGTTATTTGGGAAGCAAGTCTCATTTATTCATTGACTCATTTATTCATGTAACAAATATTTAGTGTCTATTGTAACTAATTCTAGAAGATGCCAAGGATATAATGGTAACCAAAGTGGATTCAGTTTCCTCCTTCATAGGGTTACAATTTATTGGAAGATCCAGACAAGCAAGCAGTTAAGAGAAAATGTGATAAGTACTATGAATGGAAACACAGGGTGCTATTTCACCTCCAAATAAAACACATTTCTAATATTAGTACTGTCAGAAAGATGGTAAATGGGGAATACTCTGGCCCTGGAGGTATTTAGGAAGAGGGTATTGGGGATAATGTAGAAGTTGTGTCAACCATTAGCATTAAAATCCTGTTTAAGTTTTAACTTCAATGATCGTATGTCGTTGTAAGAGATTCGCTCTCCTTGCTGTCTTCTATCCTTCCTGTCTTATCCTTCCCTTTTTCTAATTTTTTGTGTTTGCATGATGAAATGATTGTCTTGTGATCTTCACAGATATTTGAGCATAAGGAATAGAACAAATTCTTAGAATGGAAGTTACTCTTTATTATATTTTTATCTGAGCTATCAGGTAATTGAGGGCAGGCGTAAGTGTTTGCATAAATGCACTGTGATCTGATTCACAGCTTTTCTTTTCCCATTCCTCTAGCCCATGCAGGTGGGAACTCTTAAGGGACATCCTAGTGGGATCCTGCAGTTCTGTGGGAACGGGTGGGCACAAAGAATGGGTTTAAAGTCCGTGCTACTGTCTACATAATTTTAATGTGCTCTAAATGAGACTATGGTTTTTATCATTGTGCTGTGAATTATTAATATGTCTTAACTAATTAGAAAAGCTGAACTTCCCCTCACAGCATTTAAAAAAAATATTACATATTATATTGTGATGTTCTCAGGAGTCCTTGAGCCTTTTTCATTCAATGTTACAGACTGAATTTGGACACTGGAGAGGTTTGGGTTTGCTTTCTCTTGACCCTATGTGACATCCTGCTTCTAAGAAAAGTTTGAAAGGTTCTTAAAAGGAATTTCTTGCATGCTTGGCGGCTCTTGGAAAACCACATTTTAGTAAACCAGTGTGAATGGAGTATATTTAAAAAAAAAATCAAAGAAAGAACTACATTGCTTGACCAAATTAACATTTTGTTTTGTGGAAATTGGGTGCCATAAGACAAACCGATAATTTAGGAAGTGTCTGTTTCTAGTAACCAGATAAACCAGGCACAGCAGTCTCAATTTGGTTAATCATCCTAATTCAAGGGAACATTTGATCACAAATTGGGTTTTACTCTGTGCTAGAGTTCATGTGTACTAGCGAGTCTGGTTAATACGTTAAAAAAAAACAAACAGAAGTTGCATCTTGGGCATCTCCCTTCAAGTGAATTCACACAGTTGGAACTAACTCAGATGCATTCTCGAAGCGTAGTGGAGAAACCCCCTGTTATTCCTGCCACTCACTCAGTGGAGAAAGCAAACGTTAGTGTCTTTGGTAATGAGATACTCCTCTTCTGCAGGGATTCATGTCTCTTGACTCTCAGGGCAGAGATTTAGCCTCTCTCTCTTGGAATTGTCCTAGAAACTGGCTTCTTGTAAAAAATCAGGATGAAACATGTTTTTGTAATTTCAAAGTCAATTTATTCATTTCATTAATATGTGTTGAGTACCTACTGTATGTCAGGCACTCTTCTGGATGCAGACAGTATGGTGAGGAATAAGCCTGGTAAGATTTTTGATTTTATTTATCTATTAAGAATTCCTTTAAGGGCTTGCTATATGCCAGAAACTGTACTTGGTACTTTATGGATATTAAGTCATTTAATCCTCCTAACAATTCTGTGAGGTGGGTACTCTTATCCTTATTTTACAGGTATACAGAAGGAGGCCCAAAGTCACCTAGCAAGGAATGGCTGAGCCAGGGTTTGAATGCGAGATGGGTGCTTATAACTACCCACTTTGTAGTCACCATGTAAGCCTGACCTCCTAAGTTTACACATTTGTTGTTCAAACACACAGGCGCGCGCGCGTGCACACACACACAACACACTCAGAAAAAAAAGGAAAATAAAAACTGTACAAGGTTAGTCTGTTGGTGTCAGTGTTCTATTCCTTACATGTATATGAAGTTGGACAATTAATTTCATGAATTCATCCTAGAAAAAGTGCTACATACCTCATTGCTGAGTATCACTACGGTCACATTGTAATTATTCCCTGTGGGAAGCTATGCACTGACACCAGCGTCTAAGTCAACCCTGCAAAGCAATTTGGAAACTTTTTCTGGCTGGCCATCAGAGCTGTCATCGTCCCCAAATTCTGACAATTAAGTTTGTGAACTTGCCACTGTGCGCTTACATTGGCAGCGCTGTACAAACAAGGTTATGACACCGTACTGAGTTTGTACGGTGCTGCCAACGTAAGCTCATGGTGGCAAGCTCATGAACTTAATTGTCAGATGTAGGGACGATGACAGCTCTGATGGCCATTCCAGAAAAAGAATTACAAAATTGTTTTGCAGGGTTGACTAGGCGCAGGTTTCAGTGCATACATAGCTTATCACGGGGAGTACTTCGAAGGTGATGGTAGTGATATTCAGCAGTGAGGTATGTAGCACTTTTTCTAGAATGAGTTCGTGAAATTAATTGTCTGACCTTGTATGAAAGTGTATGTGTGTGTAAGTATATATCATGTCTCATTGATTTAATACCACCTATTTTCACAGCATATTATAACAGTTTTGCAGGCCAGTGTATTTTTTAAATAGAATTTTAAAGCTTTCTACGGTATTTTAGGGCTTGTCTATATTATGGTTTATCTAACCAGTTTCTTGTCACATAACCATGTTTCTTAAAATTTCATAACCCTGCTTTTATTAATCCTTTATAACCAAATCTTTGTATAAATCTATGATTATTAAAATGTTTTTTAGTATTAAAACTCTTTGTAAACATTTATGTATTACCCACTGAGGTTCATGTTTTATGAACATGACGATGTTAACAATGTAATCGTGCTTTTACCTCTAGGTTAGTGGATGATAGATGTGTGGTGCACCCTGAGGCTGGAGACCTTGCTAACCCTCCCAAGAAGTTCAGAGGTAAGAAATAAATATTTATTTTTTATTATGTGACCTAAGGGAATGGGAATTATTTTTGTGTCTTAAAATAAATAATGTTGAAACTTCATTCAATGTGAGACTTTCAACTATAAATATGTCCACTGAAAATTCTTTCAGAAAATTTTCTCGATTGCTTTTCTTCTGTTACACATTGAAAGATTTATGATAAAACAGTTAAAATTTCTGTTTTGCTGGCAATAGTCTGTCTTCTGAAGGGAAGTCTTGGTAATTAAGTGTGGAGGCCACTTTTCAAACCAGTGAAAACAGCTTGAATACTATCTACTTACATATTTCTGTGACAGTTACACTATAAATGTTAGTGTTTGCTCAACAGCTTTTTAATTTATCTTTGTATAATAAAATCTCCGCGTGGGTGACAGTGATGTGTTAGCTTAGCTTTTAAAATATCACTTTGGATGGTGTGTAATAACTAACAGTTGTCATAGAACTCTTTTCTAAGTATAATTTTAGAGGTAGCTTGATAATATCAACAGAGAAATTGGTCATAGTAGGAGACTGGTTGTTATTCAATTGTTAAAAAAGAAGGACTAATGACATATGTAAAGAATCATACACAACATAAACCAATAATTAAAAGCTTGGTTAAATCAATCTCACAGTTCTTGTGTACTTATAACAATGAAAAAGATTTTAAAACAGCATTTATTTTGAACACACTGTGTAAGCATCCTCTCACCATAGTGTAAAGCAGCTTTAATAAGGGATAAGAATCTGGGGAGTCACAGGCATTCCCCAGCGACCCAGAGCCAAGTCAGGATGTGCTACTGGCTGCCCTGGGACGGGAGATGTTTAACATCTGGGAAGTATTTCCCGTGTTTCACTCTCTGTGGTAGGCACTTTCCACACAGTTCTCATTATGAGAATATCATATATATTTCATTCTTCCTAAACCCAGGAGCTTGCAGAGAGTGAAGCACAATAAATGTCCTTGGAGTTAAGTGGTCCAGATGTCTCCCAGGCTGGAAAAATTAATGTAAAACTGGCCGTGGGAGCTACACTGCCTGTTAGAAGAACCCATAAACTGCTCAGCAGGGACACTCCTCTAACCTGTACAAGAGAGGGCTTCTCGCCATACACAGTCCCCACTGAGGGTGTTACCGAAACCCAAGTTTGTGTGCCCCACACTGCAAAAGGCCAGAACTCAAACTGTCGATGTTTGGAGTAAGGAGAGATTGATTGATCGAGAAGGCTCCAACTGAGGCGATGGGAGGTGTAATGGTGCCTGAAATCTATCTTGCTCTCTGGACTAAGTTAAGGGTTCTTAAGGGGTCTAGGCAGAACACGTATGCCAAAGTGCTGGTGGGCAAATTTTAATTGGAGGAACTTGGAACTTGGTCATGTATTACGGTTAAAGGACATCAACATGGGATCTTCCTGGATAATGGACCCTTGGCTTCTGAGAGGGTTCTGGTGTTCAAGCTCCAATTATGTCCTGGTCTTTTGGTTCTGTGTGTGTATGGGATAAGACTTTGGTTCTGGGTGCAGCTAGAGGTTAAAGTTCTCTCCTCTGTGCATCTCCAGCTGCGTGACTTGTGGTTTTGGTCTGTAACCTCTGAAAAGCAACTCCGCATCTTGTTAAATAGGATAGGACCATGGTGAGCTGGTTCTGCAGTTACAAGCATGGACTTAGAATAAAACTACCAGAAGGAGTCAGCAGTTATGACCAACAGACGAGTAGTGCTCCAGAACAACCTTCCAGAGACTACAGCAAGTGTGTGGAAATGATTTCAAAGGTCGAAGAGGGTAGAGAACCCTCAGTGGAAGAACAGACAATATGAGAAAAAGAGCAGAAAGTTTCTAAAAAGTTCCAACTAGTATAATATATAAAGATGGGGAGAGAATTAGTGCTTTGGAAAAGAGATCCAAGGAACTCACCCAGGATGCTGTACAGAGAGATAACCAACAAAGAAAACAGGAACAGTCATGAAAAGCTTAGAAGAGAGATTGAGAAGGTTTGGCAGCATTTAATCTAGAAGGAGAAGCTAGAGCGCATGGGAATGAGGCAATACGTGGAGGGATATGGGTAAGAACTTCTAACCTGAGGAAAACCACTGTGCCTGAGCTGGAGGAGGCACAGTGAGTTCAGAGTCGCAATGATAAACAAAACCAAATCCACAGAGACTCTGAACTGTATGCTCTAAAGATAAAAAGGAAAGTTTTCAAAGCCAGCTGGGACAACAAATCTGTATTTGTAAGAGGAAAGGGCCTGGGGTTCAGGTTTTCTGCTCGCTGGCCGTGTTATCTTAAGTAGGTCACCTAACTGCTTTGAGCCTCGGAGGAAGTCTGTCATTGGCTGGTGGGAGCAGGGGTGGGTAATAGTAAGAACAATGCCAGCCACTCGCGAGGCCTTGAAATCTTTGCAGAGAATAAACGTGAAAGTGTTTTAAGTCATTATACAAATGATAGTTAACTTAAAATAGAAAGGCCTCATGTATTTCCTTTAAACATATATGACTCTACTTTTACATTATAAGCTCTTCAGGGGCAAGATTTTATTTCTTTTTGTGTTTTCCAGGCATAGAGCTTTGCTCACAGTAGACATCCTCCCTGCCCCGCAAATAGTCATTAGATGCTTTTGGATGAGAGACCCAAACTTTGCCTGGGATCATGTGATAAAACTTGGTTCCCAGGGGTCCCCCCTGGCCCCACTTTACTGTCAGGAGCATGGGTAACCTTATTTCTCTGTCAGTCAGGGGTGATTAATCTTTGAAACGTTAATCTTTAGGGTTTGTGGCCACCTTTTTTCCTCTTACCCAGTGAATTATTTTAAAGTGCAAAAATCATTTTAGTGTGTCTGAGGGAACCCCTGGGTGACAGTTGTATTCCCAGTATGTCCTCATACGCAGACAGATACTTGGTGCCCTGTTATTCAGTGGGCACTTGCTCCAAGTGTGAATCACTCAGGAGCTCCGCCTCCTCCTCCCTTCACTGCCCCGGGAAGGCTGGCTTTTACTGTAATTTAACATCGTCCTTGCTACTTTGCTCTCATTTTCTACCTCTAGTTTAAGACTGTTCTCTCACTCCATTAAACAAGAGTGAGGGTTTTATCCTATTGCAGATTCAGGCCCCCCACCCCACTGTTTTTTTTCCTTTTGAGACTTTTTATTTTTCATTTACATTTGACATACAATATTATAATGGTTTCAGGTGTACAGCACAGTGATGAGTCATTCATATAACTTACTAACCCCTCATTCCAGTACTTCTGATCCCCTCTATCACCATACAGTTACTACAGTGTCACTGACTGTCTGCCCTGTGCTATACTTTACATCCCTGTGGCTATTCTGTGACTGTGAGTTTGTATTCCTTGATTTCTTCCCCGTTTTTATCCATCCCTCCCACCCTACAACCAAGAGTAATGCATCCAGCAAGGCTAGCATTCAGCACAGAAGGGTTTCCTTTTAAACCTCTGACTCTTCCTCTGTGACTCTCAGAACCTCATCCTGATGAGGCCCCAGAGGAGAATTCCCTGAGATGGGTTTGCCTCTGCCCTGGTTTTCAGACTTGTCCCCAATGCCTCTTCCTCTCACTTGGCTTGTTCTTGCGCAGCTCTTGCATTACACCATTCTGTGCCTGAACGTGGTCCCCTGGTTCCCTTTGGGTTTAAAAACCATTGCTTTGCCATAAATTTGCCTTGCAGAATCACCACTCCTGCATTTCCAGACTCCTCTGCAAGTTTGCAGAGCGGCCTCCTCCATTGTTACTCTTAAGATAACATGAAGAAACAATAGCTTCTCCACAGTTCAGCTACACCTCAGTTCCTCTTGCCTTGGCCAGGCAAATGGTATTTTCAAATTGATGTGAAGATTTTTGTTTTTCATACTGTGTGATTTGTTCATGGGGATCCTAAAATTTTAGAGCTTCTTGGTGATGAAAAATATCTCTAGTATAACTCCCTCAATGTTTTGAATGAGGAGCTCAAGTTCCAGTTCCAGAAAAGGTTAAAATGGTTCTTTTCCATATACGCAATTATACAATGAAATATTGTTTTGACTGTGTCACATTACCTCACATATGAACAGAGGAAACTAAGTTTTAACAAATGACTTACACCCACACAAGGGTTATTTAAAACCTAGTAGACAGCTATTTTTCAGTAGAAACCACACAATCAGAATACACTTAATAGAAGCACAGTGACTTTCTCTTAAGTGAGTATACAAGGTCTGACAATTAAGTTCGTGAACTTGCCGCTGTACACTTATGTTGGCAGCACTGTACAAACAACTCGGTGACGTTTTGTAACCTTGGTATGTCTGTGTCTCACAGCTGTGTTCATGTCAATGTGTGGTGGTGTCTTGCTGAGTGGTGTTCATTATTGTTGTTCCGTGTTTTTGTGTACCGTTGTGAGAATGTTGGAACTTGAATTAAAGCAATGAATGAACATTAAATTTCTCGTTAAACTTGGCAAGAATTGAAGTGAAATCAGGGACATGTTAGTCCAAGTTTATGGGGATAATGCCATGAAGAAAACAGCAGTATACAAATGAATTAAACACTTTTCTGAGGGGAGAGAAAGGATCACTGATGAAGAGAGGTCAAGGGGGCCAGTAATGAGCAGAACTGATGAAAATATTGCAGAAGTTTATCAAATTGTGTGTGAAAATTGTTGGCTGAGTGTGAGAATCATAGCAGACCAAGTAAACATCAATAAAGAAACAGGAAGAACTTAACTGAAAATCTTGGCAGGAGAAAGGTGTGAACCATAGAATCAAAGGAGAGTCAAAGTTTGCCAAGACCTTTTGGCGAGGGCCATGTTATCACTGGTGATGATGCTTTGGGCCATGTTATCACTGGTGATGAAATATGGGTGTACCAACATGACCCTGAAATGAAGCATCAAAGTGCACAACGAAAGTCAGCAAATTCTCCATGACCAAAAAAGTTAATTCAGTACAAATCAAGAATCAAAATGGTGTTGCTAACCTTTTTTGATATCAGAGGGATTGTCCATTATGAATTTGTACTAATTGGAAGGTCAACCAAGTCTACTATTTGGAAGTGCTCAAAAGGCTGTGTATAAAAGACGAAAACAACCTGAACTTTTTGCCAACAACTCGTGGCTCTTGCATCATGACAGTGAGGGAGGTTTTAACCAGTACACAAATAACCATATTGGAACACCCTCCCTATCTGATCTGCCCTCTGATGGCTTTTTTCTTTACCTGAAGATAAAGGAATTATTGAAAGGAGGACATTTTGATGACATTCAGTACATCAAGGATCATATGACAAGAGGTCTGATGGCCATTCCAGAAAAAGATTTCCAAAATTGCTTTGAAGGATGGACTAGGCACTGGTGTTGGTGCACAGCTTCCCACGTGGAGTGCTTTGAAGATGACCATAGTGATATCCAGCAATGAGAAGTGTAGTACTTTCTCTAGGATGAGTTCATGAACTTAATTGTCAGACTTAATTGTAAAATTATTTTAATGATCAGATATTCTCTGTTTTTATAAGATAAAGTTTAAACTTTGCAATAAACACAGGTGCACAGAGGAGCTGTAAGGGATAAACTGTAGAGAATTCCCTTAACCTAGTTTCCCCTGATGTTAGCATCTTACATAATCATGCTACACTTGTCAAAATGAAGAAATTACCATTTGTACATTATTATGGACTGAATTCCAGACTTCCTTTGGATTTCACCAGTTTTTCCACTAATGTCTTTTTCCCATCCAGAATTCCACATGGCATTAAGACATCATGGCTTCTTAGTCTTCTCTGGTCTATGACATTTTCTCAGTGTTTCCTCTTTTTTTCATGACCTTGATACTTTTGAAGAATGCCAGCCAGGCATTATGTAGAGTATCTCTCGGTTTGGGTTTGCCTGATGTTTTCCTGATGATTAGACTGGAGTTAAAGTTTTGAGAATACCACTGAGGTTAACTATAACTTCTGTATCATCCTATCGGGCACATAATGTCAACATGATTTATCACTGGGCCTATTGTTTGATATACAATTTAACCCTCCTCTCTCAGTTTTTTTTGCTGTCTTTATAATCTGATTTTTTTTCTCTTCTTGTTCCTTTATGCACTTCTCTTTCCATTCTCTAGCAGACTTCTCTCTGATGTGAATTTTTCCAATTGATACACATGCATTTTCTTTTAGAAAGAGAAGCTGATATAGAGAAGTTTGTGTGTCCTTTTATCACCAATAGGGTGATAAAACATAGAAGTAATGGAGAACCCAGGAAGCTTCTCTCCAGGAGGGCTGGGGGAAAGGAAGACAGTCCCTTCTCTTGGTTGATTGTAGTTACTTCCCTGGTCTGAGCCATTTGAGATAACCACTTTTGAGATTCTGTGGTCATTTGACATGTGATTCTTTCCTAATTTACCATGCCTACCAAGTGGCCACTTTGGGCAAGCAAAAAGTTATTCTAAACCAGGAAGTTGGAGTGCTTCAGGAACTGGAATTAAAATGCAGAATTTCTCTGCCGTGCAGTGCAATACTACTAAAGCAGGTACCGAAAATCAAGGCTTAGAAGAAGATTGACAAGATCATTTATTTATCTCAATTCCTCTCTTCAGAAATTCAGGGAAGTCATTTTGAAGGCTGGAACTCTCACCTTTTGCTTCTACATATAGAGTTTACATGCTCAAGTGTATAAGGAAAACAGCCGTCTTGCTGGGTAGTAGCTTTGACTTTTTATGTGGTTGCATGTGCCAGTCTTGTCTAACAGTGATTCTCCTGTATGAGCCAGTTATAAATACTTCTAACAGCGTAACGGTTACTTTATTGAATTCCTTCAGATTTGGTGTTAGTGTAAATTTTTTCTGATGAAGACTGAAACATAACTAGCATTTATTGAACATTTAATACATCCTATACTCCACGTGGGGCTTCCTGTGCAGTTTAATTTAGTTATCACAATAACCTTACGAAGTAGAAATTGTTGCTGTCCCAATTTTGCAGTTGAGAGAGTTAAGTGTAAAGAAGTTATGCAACCATCTGAAGGTCACTGAACTTATTGCTGGTCGAGGTGGGACTCAAACCAAGCTTGTCTGATTCCAGAGCTGTTTGTTCTTAACCATGCTACCATACCATCGATTGAATTATGCTGTTCTATACATTTTACTTGTTGGTCCTGTAAAGCCACATAGATTAAATTTAATCTCTCTTCCACATAATCCCCTTTAAGTATTTGTTTAGAATGATCGTATTCCCACAGGTCTTTTTCTCTACCATCTTAATTTAAAAAAAAATTCTTTTACTTATTGCCAGGTACAAAGTCTTCAGTGATTTCTCTAGCCTTCATCACACTGCCTTGTTTGCCCTCTGGTTAGGCTCCTATTTGTCACCGTAATTCTTAGTGGCATAGAAAGAACCGAATATAGTACATTCGGGCGCAATCTGATAGAAATCTCCCTCTTTTTTGGATGCCACATTTACAGTCCAAGAATACTGGGCAGGAGTTCCTAATTTACCTCCATTTGTTAGTCAACCCAGACTTCAGATGCTTTTTCATTTGTGTCCCTGAATCTTCATATCTCTCCTATGCTGCATAATTGGTACTTGGGAACCAAGTGGAGAATCTGGTACAGTTCATATTATTAGCAGTGGCTCACTACTGCAGCTGCCGGACTCCTTGTCTCTCTGCCTCATCTTAAGTCTCATTCAAATTACTTATTCAAATCCCCAGCCTCAAAGCATCTTGAAATTTGTTAAGTTGATAAAAGGTACATACGTGATTCTCTTGTTTTATGTGTTAGCTCAGTGTTAGTGGATATATCTGAGAAGAGACAGATTAGGACTGTGTTAGGTGGGGTACCCACACATCACACCCCGAAAGCCTTGCATATAGATCATGTCTGCGAGGTGATCCCTGGAATCACAGACGAGGAAGTAGGGGAAGTGAGCGCAGAGCAAGAAGAGGCCACGAAATGTCCCTTCGTGCCCTGCACTGTGGGAGCTGGAGCTGGGTCCTGCTGGGGACTGCAAGACACCCTGGGGAGTGTGCCTCAGGGTCTCCTGCTTCGGGAAGGAAGGCTGAGGCCAGTGCCCCTCCTGAGGGGCTGCGGTTTGCCCTGAGGGCATTATTACCCACACTTCGGGGTTGCTGCTGCTTGCACCTGGGCAGGTTGTTTCCGTATCAGGGAAGCCCTCATCGGGGAAGACGAAAGATGCAGGAGCTTGAAGTTGAAGGCAGCTGGCCTGCTGCAAACTGTCCTGTGAGGTTGTCAGCAAACCTGGGCCTGGGGACACAGGACATGTGCATGCTCAGAGTTTGTACCTGTTTCTTTAATTGAAAGACCTTCAATTAGGCTGTAAACTGTATGAGAGTAAGCACTGTGTTAGCCTGCGCTCTGTTGAGTTATTGGGGTCAAGAACAGTGTTGTATGTATTATTGGGGCTGAATTAATGAATAAAGCTCTAAAAAATTGTAATTTTTAAAGCCAATATAATTTTGGTTATGTCATCAGATGTTTTTTTGGGGGGCGGTCTTACCACTACTCAGTGTGTAATAGTTGTTAGCAGTACCTGTTTTATGATAAAGCAATGCACAGACCTGTTACTTATAGTCTTAAATTCTGTACCTCTAAATTTAAATTCATTGGTGTCAAATTGTGCTTTCTAATATGTACACCTGAAGTGTGAAAAGCAGAAGACAGAAACTTCTACATGTATTAAATGAAAATTCTTTAGGTTATAGCATTTTTTAGTTTGCTATTCAAAGAAGTTTAGAAAACTGCACGCCAATAATTACATGATTTACACTAAAACATCTTTAAAATTCTCCAGTTGAATGTTACTGCTGTTGATCCTGTGTATTTGTGGTAAGTCATTATATTAAGAACCTTCTACTGCTAATCCTATTATTACACTCTTAAGTGGCAGTGGAAATTGGATAATATGCATAAATTTACTTTTCTCAGTGAGCTTTCAGAGAAGGGCCAGAGGATGAAATAAAAGCAGATCGTATTGCCTTTTTGCTTCTCTTCTTGAAGCTAGTCAAGGTCACAATGGTACTTGTGCTTTCAAATACTTTATTTCAAATGCTTTAGTTTCTTTTGGAGGAGCATTGCTGTGGTTTGGAGTGGTAAAATAGGACTTCATACTGTGAAAGTCTCCTGGGTTGTTGTTAAGGCAGCACTCACACAATTAATTATGTACGTAATACATGAGGGCTGTCCGGAAAAAAGTCCAGCCATTGTCAGTACAACGAGAATGGTTTGTGGCTGGGTACTTTCCAGACATCCCTTGTATATTGCATATGAGGTTTGATTGATTTGTGGCTTTAAATTGTTTAATTCTTTCCCTTAAGAATAAGAAGTGATGGTCAGAAAATTAACACTTGTGATGCACGTGATTTAGTGCAGTGAGAGCAGTTTTTGGCTGCTAAGTAGGGGCCAACCGAGCTGCTGGCTTGTGTGAAAAGCTCCCTTTCGGCGTTGTGTATTAAGTTGTTGTGTGTTTCAGTGTTAAGTCCTGAATACCTTTTGTCTCTGAGTAGTTTAACTTAATAACCAAGATGACTCTTTCCATGAATAGAAAGTCCTAAATATTGAAAGTTTAAACTCTCAGCGCTTATGATGGCCCTTACCCGCGTTATCTTACTTAATTCTTAATCGTTCCACTTTAGAAAAGTGGAAACTGTTCTTTGGAGAAGTACAGTAACATGCTCAAGGTCACACAGCTTGTAGAGTGAGGCAGGTTTGATGAAGTTGGTGTTTTTCAACACTGTGAGATCTTGCATACATAGAGATTTACTGAATTTCTGCTGTGTGCAATGCAGTGTATGAACTAGGTGCTGCAGTTCAAATGAGTCAGAAATGAATGCTGCTCTCAAGGAATTTATAATCTAATGAGAGAGATAAGATATGTATATAAATAATTATAGCACAAGGGATAAAGTGATAAGGGCTAAATAAAGAGGTATGGTGAAAGTATTGTGAGAGGATAGAGATTTTAGTTTCCTGTTACGAGAGGTGAGGGAAGCTTCTTAAGGAAGATAGCATTTAACCTGTAACTTGAAAGATTTGTACAAGTGGGGAAGGACATCTAGGCTTCTTAGGCTTTGTTTGCACCTTTTCATTAAAGGAGTTTTAGGGTAATGATTGGTATGCAAAGCTAAATTGCATTTTTTCTTCAAAGTAATGGCACCTCCACTATACTTTTGAGTATAATACTGAGATGAAAGCCCAAGCCATTACCCCAATAAATGTGTTCTTCTGCAGGACATCGACAAGTACATCAATGATAACTGAGTGTGACCAGGACTACTCTACTATTAATCACAATGTTTATTTAGTCCTAACTGTATGTCAGGTAATGTTCAAAATACTTTGTTTTATTAATCAATTTAATTCTTACACAACCCTAAATAGAATATATTAAATTCTTATTATTATTGGCATGTATTAGATAAGGTAGTATAACAGAAACACAACAATAATGAAAACCAATGGCTTATATAAGATAGTTTATTTCTCTGTTAGTTCCTAGGTGAGTGATCCAGAACCATCCTACAACTCTACCTTCCTCAACACATGGCTTTCAAATTTGCTCCGGTTGTCACCATTTTTCAGTTGGTAGAAAGGGGATAGGAGGAATAGAGGGCAAGAAGATTCTTTCACGAGGACATCTGGAATTGCATATATCACTCATAGTCATATCTCATAGTATATCGGATTGAATGGTGCTTCCCCCACCCCCCACAAAAAAATCCATGTCCTAATACCCCGACCCCATGAGTATTACCTTTTTAGGAAAAAGTATCTTTGCAAATATAATTAAATTAGGAATCTTGAGATGAGATTGTCCTGGATTATGCAGGTGGACCTCAAATCCAATAACAAGTGTCTTTATAAGACACAAAGAGAAGACACACACACACACACACACACAGACACACACACACACACACGGAGGCCACAGGAAGACAAGAGACCAGGAATGAATTATGGTATCACAAGTCAAGGAATACCTACAGCTGTCAGAGCTGAAAGGGGCAAGACAGGATTTCTTCCCAGAACCTTCAGAGGGAGCGTGGTCCTGAAGACACCTTGACTTCAGGCCCCTGGCTTCCAGAACCACAAAAGAATAAATTTCTATTGTTTTGAGCTACTAAATTTGGGGTAATTTGTTATGGCAGCTGCAGGAAACCAATACACGTGGCTGTATCTTGCTGTAAGGAGGCTGTAGAATGTGTTAGTGGGCTGGCCACGTGCCCCACCTAAAACTCAGGAGTTCTGTTACGTAAAGGAAGAAGAGAGTGAATATTGAGGGAAGGGCTAACATTCTCTGTCACATCTCATTTTATAGATGAGCAAATTGAGGTACAGAAAAGTGAAGTAACTTGCCCAAGGTCATACAGCTAGAACGCAGTAAACCTTTGTTTGAAATCCAGACCCTTCACCACCAATTTGAAAAACTATTCTCATACAGAGAGAAATTGAAAACATAGGATGGGATATCAACAAAGAGGCTGTTACAGTAGATAAAAAATTTTAATAATGGAGTAAGATAGTAGCTGTGGATGACAAGGGGATGTATTTAACCATATCAGGACTTGATGACTCATTGTATGTGGGAGTGGTGTGAGAGGTGGGAATGAGGGAGAGAATGTGTCCTAGAATGCTCCCAGGTTTCAGACTTGGGCTAAGTGGTAGATTTAGTAGCGTTTACTGATATGGAATATAATAGAAACTACATGATAGGGGCAGGTAATTGTATCAGTTCTTTATTACCGTGTAACCAAACACCTCCAACTGAGTAGCTTTCTCAGCATCCATCTATTTAACTGGTAGTCTCTGGGTTTGCTGGCTGAGTCTTTTGTTCTGAGCTGGCTTAGCTGATCTCTGCTGAACTTGCTCATGTATCTGTGGTCTGTTGGCAGCTGGATGGTCTAGAATGGCTTCCCTCACATATCTGCCAGTGAATAGGTTGTTGATGGGGGTGGCTGGGCCATGTGGCTCTCATTATCTGGCAGGCTAGCTGAGATTCTTCACATATGTGTAGTGTTGTAAGAACAGCAAGAAAGGGCAAACCCCAGTGCTCAAGCAGTCTTCAAACCTCTGCTGTGTCACATTTACTAATGTTAATATGGCTAAGTTCAAACACTAGAATAGAGAAATTGAGACTGCCTTTTGATGGGAGGAGCGGCAAAGGGACATGCATACAGGGATGGGAAGAATTTATGGTCATCTTTGCAATTTACCACATAATGAATTTGACTCTGGCATCTTTTCTGCCAGAGGAGTAGATCTAGAAGATTGCTGGATTTGTTAAAAACAGATTTGACATTTACTTCTATAATGGATTGAATTGAAAGATGTGAGACTGAGAAGAAAAGAATACTCTCAATGGAATCCCTGGGAATATTAACATTTAAGGTGCCTGAAGAAAACATAACAATATCAAGAGCCATGATAATGTACCATTACAAAAATGGCTAAAATAAAAAAAAAAAAAAACTCTGACAATACCAAGTGTTCACAAGGATGCAGAGCACCTAGGTCTCTCATATGTTGCTGGTGCTGTATAAAATGCTGCAGCCATTTTGGAAGAATTTGGCAGTTTTCTTATAAAGTTAAACATACACATACTGTCTGACCCTCGAATCTCACTCTTAATTATTTACCCAAAGCAATGAAAACTTAAGTTCACACAAAGATCTGTACATGAATGTTTATAACAAAAACTGAAAATGATCAAAATCTCTTTCAGTTGATGAATGAATAAACAACACACCAATGGTATATCCACGTCATGGAGACTAAAAAAAGAGCAAACTACTGGTACACCCAGCAGCACAGTAAATGTCAAACGGTTTAGCTAAGTGAAAGAAGCCAGCTTCAGGAGGCTGTATAATGTACGACTCCCTTTAGTGGCCATTTTGGAAAAGCCTGAGGATGGAGTGGTGAAGTCAGCCAACTCAGGGTGGAATAGCTAGCTCTAAGGAGCAGAAATATCTCTGAGGGGGTTAGAAATTCAGTTGACGTGGAAATAGTCTGTTGACTTCACTGAAAATAAGTGATCTTCCCACTCCGTACTTCTGTGACGTTTTTTACTCCCTCGGCTGGCTGCACAGGAAGATGGAGAAAGACCTTATTCATTCAGGATGCTTTACCTCTCTGGGCCTTCATATGCTTAGGTAGGTCCTTGGTGAGGTCTTTAGATACAGTTATAGTTTTAATTTTGGGGAAAGAATGATCATTATGATAGTAAGACAAAGTACATCCGAATTACTTTTATAGGATAATTGGTCTTCTAAATGATACGGAGGGATAGAGTATTTCTACCTATGCTATATTCATGATTAACTTTATATTCTTTGGGAAAGGAATCCCAATTACATTATTCCAGTGGAATTTCATATGGGAAATGCATTCTTTTTATAATAGTTTTCAGGAGCACATTGTGGTGAGAAGCATGGACTGTTTGTAGATCTGAAACTTGGCTCACTCCAAAAGTCTTCAGTGAATTCAGTGGTAGCTATTTTTAAATGAACTATTTCCCTTACCGTCTCTTATGTTGTCATGTATTAAGCATATTAAAAAGTCAAATTAATTCAGTTTTCATGTACTCTACAACATAAGTTATCTCCAGTGGGAGAGAGAGAGAGTGTCATATACATATTTATTATTTTAAATGGAAGTATGTGTGAATTTACTTCTGTGGTTTATGCTAGGTGGGCCTTGTTTTACTCTTTTGAGTGTTAATTAGATTTATAAAAGTTACATTTTGCATATTTATATTTTTATATTTTCTATATTTATATAAATATATTTATATTATATATACTTATATATAAAATATAAAAATTTATATTTTATATGTTTATATGTAAAGTTTCTGTGTATCTCTACAGAGCTTACTAATCATTAACTTATTCAAGCTACCACTAAAAATAAGATCGATTTGTACATTGTGTACTCAAGTTCAAGTCAAATGCCTTTCTTTCCCAGGTGTTGATTTAGTGAGTGAGCAGTTTAAAGATCTTCTCTGATCAGGTGCCCTTGTTTAAATTTTGTGGTTTTCAAGGTAAATACAGCAATTTGAGAATAAAGCAAACACTGCTGGCAGGTGGCATTGTTTGTTTTACACATGCTTGGAAGTAGTTTGGAAACTTTGTCTTTTAAAGAATAAGATAAAAAGAGAACTGACACTGGGTGGTGAACACATAATGCAGCACATAGACGATGCACTGTAGAGTTGTACACCTGGAACCTATGTAATTCTTGTTAACCAATGTCATCCTAATACGTCTAACAATAAAAATACTTAAAAAAATAAGATAAATAAAAGCTTCATAAGACAGCCTTCAAAAGTAGGGATCCATCTTCAGTTGGTGATGTAACATTGACTCACCCTTGCTGTCTTGAGTCTTGCTTGCCAATTTTTAGCTGGGGACCCCTACAAAGAGAGATTTATGCCCCAAAAATGAAAGTGTTGGGTCCCTAGGATCTCACTGACTCTGGGTACTTCTGCCATGTTTTGCTGTATGACTGTGATTGGTGTGTGTGCCTGTGTGTGTGAATCTTCCACTGGATGAGTTAGGGATGGTTAAACTTAAATTTCCAGAGGTTCTCTAGGGTTATGAAGAACTGGAAGCTAATAAGCTCATCCAGAGAGTGTCTTATCTTGGAAACAGAGGTATAGGTAGGTTAAAAGTGGTTTTTAAACTAGCATTTTTCTGGATGACAGAAGCTTCAGCTCTGTTTGAAATAGGACTGTGGAATTTGTCCTTCTGGTTGTATTTAGATGCACTACACGAGGCACAGTGCAGCTATAATTGTTGTAGAAAATTTCAGTTATGCAACTTGTACTCTGATTGTATCTGCATAATTAAATACCTCGTTGTGAGTAAATATTGGAAGGAAAGGAGTTAAACAAAGTTAATTGTGTGGTTAGGTTGGGAGTTAGGTTCAGTAATATTATTATATAGAAGAAAAAAATTCAGTACCTGAAATGTCATGTTAAGAAACAGGGTGACTGTCCAGTGGGCAAATGTAGAGACAAAGCAAAAAGCAACTTATTGAGTGTAACTGAAGTTTTGACTTAATAACAGTAGAAGTCCTTTAATTCCTGTTTCTTTCTTACTCATGTTTTATTTCTATATACTTGGCTAGCATTGTAAATGAAATTAAAGTCATGTATCTCCACTAATTGCCTTACATATGTAAGCCAGGAGAACAAGCTAGTTCTCTACTTTTACCCTAACACAAGAGATAGGTAGCACTGTTCTAGAAGCTTCTTGGGTTATTCTTCCCTTCTAAATAAAGTTTATTAACCAGCCTGGAATTCTGTTTTATCACTTAAATAGCCTAGAAACACCGACTTAGTTGAATAAAACCTGTGGGACTTTGATACTGATCACTTTTTGCAGAGAAAGTGAGGGCCATAAAGAGCATATATTGCATGTGGCCTGTGAGCCACACTGTCCTGGTGTATAGCAAACAAGAAAGCTGATGACAGCACCCTTCTCCCTCCCTGAGGTTGCCACAGGCCATAAGAGATGGTCAATGCAAAGTGGGAATTAGGTGGCACAAGAAGTCATAGGACAAAGGCCTAGATGTGGTATTCTAATTGGGGGATCCTCAAGGTCTTTTTGGGAGGGTATGTAAGATCCACCTGTTCGCATAATGATACTGAGATGTTACTGGTGTTTTTTACTTTCATTCTCTCTTGAGTGTGCAGTGGAATTTTCCAGGAGCTACATGAACTGTGATGGTGTCCTCTCTCTGTTGGCTAATGAAATGTCTGCTTGTGTTCTGTTGTGTTGTACGTTTCTCAGTTTTAGTTTCTCATACAGTAAATATAGAAACATCACAAAACAAAATCTCTTTGGGGTCCTCAATAATTTTTTTAAGAGTGTAAAGGGATCCTGAGACCGAAGAGTTTGAGAAATGCTTGCTGGAGTGACAATCAGGTAGCAAGGGTTGGGAATAAGCTTAACTGAACTATGTGCAAAGGCATATGTGAAAAATCAATGGATAGGCAAGGAATAAGCAAGAATTATAGTCAGGGAATGTAATTAGAAATCAAGAAGTCAGCAGGTATATCAAAGAAGCAGGACAAAATGAGGGAACAGGAGAAACAGTTTTTTTCTGAGAGTTTTTCAAGGATCAGCATTGTTTCTCTGGCACCTTACCAATAGCAGGATAGGCCTTTGAGGAATATTTGTGAATGACTGACTTAGTAAACATAAATATTGTAGAACCAAATAAAAATTTGAGAAATATGAGATATGATGTTTATCACAGTATTACTTATAATGGAGGAAACTTAAATATGCAAAAGGAGAAAAAAGGGTTTGTACATCATGACTTAGGCTAAATGGAAATTTAATGCTTTCAAGTAATATTTAATGACATTAGAAAATGTGACGTGGAAAAAAGGCTTTGTGTGAAACTATATAAAATATATTTTCTGTTATCTACAGTATATACGCATGTATAAGTGTATATTTTGGCAAATGTTACCTGTCTGTCTATCTAAGGAGATACACCAAATTGATAACCCTGGTTAACCCTGGGGCATGAAAAGAGTTGGGACTTTTTTTACACTCATTTAGATTTTCTATTTTTTTTTTTTTTTGTCAAAGATCATATATCAGTTTTATATTCAGAAAAAACCCCAGGAGTTTTACACAGACAGACAGACACACACACACACACACACACACACACACACACACACACACTTTTTAAAAAGCCACTGGAAAACTACTTGAGTCGTTTCATGTTGAGATAGCTTTTGGTCTCAGTCTCAGTATTTTTCTATTTCTTTGCTGCCTGTTTGAAGCTGGTCTGACCGTCTGGAGGTAGCAGGGGGCAGGTGTGAATTCCAGACAGAGTGGGGAGCCCTGGCAGCCAACTAGCGCCCTTTCCAGCGAAAGACACAAATTCAAGAAGTCACTCTAGTTTGTCCTGCAGTACCTAATGCCCCATGTGAAGATCGTTAACAAACCTCAGGCTCAGAAGGGGGCCCAGCTGCTGCAGGCGTATCAAGACAAGGAGAAGAAAGCTTGTAGCAGAACAAGAAAATAAAGAAGGCATGACTGGTGGCTTCCAGCTTTGCTTTCCCTTTGTCATGTGGAAGGGATAAAACCTAGGCCTATGACAGGAGGAAAAATAATAACTTAAAAATATATACTACACGCATGCACATACACACATACTGCTGGCTCAAGTTTTCAATGGTTTGAATTTTCTAGTGCTATGAACATGAATTGTCCTTTGTTGCTTTATTGTTTTCTCTCTTTAGGGTAAGTAGGAAATATTTGGGTGTTTAAAAGAGCAAGGACCATATCCAAAAATTATCTCAAAGTGGACTTCAGACCTTTATGTAAGAGTTAAAACCATAAAACGATTAGAAGCAAACAGAAATAAACCTTAGCAATCTTAGGTTATTCACTGATTTCATGGAAAAGTAAACTGGATTTCATTAAAATTAAAAGCTTACTTTACTTCAAAGTACGTCATCAAGAAAGTAAAAAGACAACTCAGTCTGGGAGAAAACATTTGCAAATCTTGTATATGGTAAAAGACTTACAACTAGAATATATAAAGAATAATTACAACTCAATAATAAAAAGACAGATAACTGAATTGAAAAATGGGCAAAGAATCTAAATGGATATTCCTCCCCTCTGAAAAAAAAAAAGCCAGTCACAAAAGACTACATATTGTGTGATTCCATTTATATGAAATGTGCATACTAGGCAAATATATGGAAACCCAAAATAGGTTAGTGACTGCCTAGGGCTGGGGAAGAGGGGACTGGGAAGGGCATGATGAGTACAAGGTTTCTTTTGAGGCTTAAATTACTTTATGTGGATATTTGCACAACTCTAGACTACACTAAAAACCATTGAATTGTACGCTTTAAAAGGGTGAATTTCATGGTAAATCATATATTAATAAAGCTGTTTAAAAAAGCAAAAAGTATGTAGCCAACATGCGATAAAAATATTAAAGCTCACAAATAATTGTAAGTTAAAGCAATTTAGTGTGTTATAATGTCTGTCCAACCTGCCAAAAATATGTAAAGATTATAAGCTTTAAGAGAGGCTATGTAAAAATAGGCACTTTCATGTTTAAGAAGTAACTATAAATGGACCTAGACTTTCTGGAGAGCTGTCAGATGAACCAAACATATTTTCCAAGGCTTTGGCTCAGGAAGGAAAATATAAAATAGCCAGCAAGCAAAGAATTATTATCTGAAACATCCTTTACAGCTTCCTTACTGTCTGACTGACAGCATCTGAATCTAGGCCTGATAATCTTGTCAGTCAAAGCCTTTGTTCTGGTTGGGTCTAAGGGTAGCCCAAAAGTGATGCAAGTATTTGCAGAAATATATTTTTTAAAGCTGTGTTCCTCATAATAGACAAAAAAGGAAAACAATAAAAATGTTCAAAAATTTTGGAATAGGTACACGAATCATGAATGCCATTAAAAGGAAATTTGTGCACTTTTTCATCACATAGATATACAGTTCCCCACTCCAGTAAGCGCTAACCAAGGGGAAAATATACCTCCTATGTCCACGTCATCATTCCCAGCGAATATCAGGGTTCTTGGCTACACTAAATGTCTAATAAATGAGTCTGGAAAATTTGATGTTTTGGTTGCTTTTCTGTATATTTCAAGTAGTTCATAATTATGAAAAATTAAAAACAAAAGTTTTGTTTTATCTTTTGGAGTATATATTTTAATTTGTTAGTATGATGGAAAAAATAAGAGCAACCATACTTTTCGTCATCCTACAATTTTAGGAGCAGGTTTTACATTGTTCAGACAAAGTGTCACAATCCCCAATCCCCAGTTCAGGGTCCATTATCAGTCCATCTGGTGGAAGGGCAGAGAAGGTGTTAGGATCATTTCACAAATGAAACAAAAAGTGAGAAAGGTTAAGCAGTTTCCCTGATCTTTTTATTTAAGAGACACCATTTTTTAGAGCAGTTTTAGCTTCACATCAAAATTAAGCACAATGTACAGATGTTTCCCATAGACCACCCGGCCCCACACATGCACGGCCACCATCATTATCAACACCTCCGACAATTGATGGACCTTCACAGACACATCATCATCACCTGAAGTCCCCAGTTTACACAAGGGTCCTCTCTAGGTGGTGTACATTCTATGAGGTTTGACAAACGTATAAGACACGTATCCACCATTGTAGTATCGCGCAGAGTAGTTTCATTGCCCTAAATATCCTCTGTGCACTGCCTATTCATTTTGGTTGCTTCTGAATTTTGGCAGTTATGAATAAAGCTGCTAGAAGGTCAGTATCCAGGTTTTGTGTGAACATTGACTTTCAGCTCATTTGGGTTGTGTGATTGCTGCATCAGATTTTAAGAGTATGTTTAGTTATGTAAGAAACCACCAAATAGTCTTTCAAAATAGATGCACTTTTTTGCATTCTCACCATTAATGATCGAGAGTTTTTGATGCTCACCGTCCTTGCCAGCACCTGATGTTATTAGTGTTTTGGATTTGGGGTATTCTCATAGGTATGTAGTTGTATCTTGTATTAATTTGCAATTTCCTAATGACAGTGATGTTGAGCATCTTTTTATATTGTTATATGCCACCTGTGTATCATCTTTGGTGAGGTGTCTGTATAGATCTTTTGCCCAGTTTTTAATTGGATTATTTGTTTTCTTATTGTCGAGTTTAAGAGATCTTTATATATTTTGGTTAACAGTCCTTTATCAAACACGTTTTTTGCAATTATTTTCTCTTGGTGTGTAGATTGTCTTTTCATTCTCTTGAGACTGCCTTTTGCAGAGCAGAAGTTTTTAACTTTCTTGAAGTTCAGCTTTTAAATTCTTTCTTTCATGGATTGTGCCTTTGGTATTGTATAGAAAAAGTCATCATCATACCCACGGTCACCTAGATTTTCTCCTATATTATCCCTTAGGTGTTTTAGTTTTGCATTTTACATCTAGGTCAGTGATCCATTTTGAGTTAATGTTTGTGAAGGATGAAAGGCCTATTTATTTGTTTTGCATGTAGATGTTCAGTTGTTCTAGCACCATTTGTTGAAAAGACCATCTTTTCTTTATTGCCTTTGCTCCTTTGCCAAAGAGCAGTTGACAATAATTATTTGGGTCTATTTCTGGACTCTTTATTCTGTTCGATTGATCTAGTTTTCTATTCTTTTACTAATACCACACTGTCTCAATTACAGTTGATTTATAATAAGACTTAAAGTTGGGTAGCCCTTCTCTTTTCACTTAGGACAAGTTGAGGTGGAGTAGGGAAGATGAATGCTCAATATTTTCATCTTCTGAATGATACAGTCTAGGTTTGAAGATTTGGCTTAAGGCATTTTTGCCAAGTGAGTGTGCTAAATCTGAATCTAGAATCAAGCAGAACTCTGTACTCAACCTTAGGCAGTATTCAGTACAAAAGTACCAAAGAAGTCCCTTTTGTGTCCCTAACTCATTGTATTTCTTTCTTCCCCCACAAAGGGAACTACTACCCAGACTTTTCTGTTAATTATTCCCTTTCTTGTCTTGAGCTTTCTTACTTACCACATATGTACATATCCCAAAATTAAATGTATGTGTCTGATTTTTTTCTGGGTACATGAATTTGGATAGGAAAAAAAAATCAAATCTTTAATTTCACTAATCTGGTTTCAAGAATTTCACTAGTTCATTGTCTTCAATTATGAATGTTGATAATAAATTATATTCTGAGAAATGGTCCATGGGCTTCAGCAGATTAGCAAAAGCCCTTGGCACATTCCTACCAGGGTATTTTCCTAGAAGTAGCATTGCTGGACCTCAGAGAAGGTGTGTTTTCCTACTATTACTAAGATACCAGCAGAGTCTCCATTCTAGTCTTTCTCACCAAGATTCCCCATTTACCACAGAACAGATGGTGATGTGAATAACTTTTCTCATTTCTGTAAAGGGTGGTGTATATAACCAGTTTATTCTAGATCGGTAAGATGGAAGTTCATTCATTATATACAGTGAATTCCTTAGGGTGTTAGGACTTCTCTCCTGGAACCATAGTTTTGTGTTTGGTTGGCTGACTGATAGCTTCTCTTTTCGGCACTGGGTGTAATGGAGTCAGATTATTGGGGTTTAGAGCCTGGCTCTGCCACTTAGTAGGGAAGTGAGTTTGAGAAGTACTTACTCCCACTCAGTCTCAGGGTATAGCAGGGGTGTCCAACCTTTTGGCTTCCTAGGGCCACACTGGAAGAAACATTGTCTTGGGCCACACTTAAAGTACACTAGCACTAATGATAGCTGATGAAATAAAAAAAGGCCCATGCATAATTTTTGTAATGCTTTAAGAAAGTTTACGAATTTGTGTGGGTGGCATTCAAAGCCATCCCGGGCTTCATGTAGCCCGTGGGCCATGAGTTGGACGAGCTTGGTATATACATTGTGAATGATGGTGATATAGATACCTTGGAGTTACTTGAAATTAAGTAAAATAATTTCTGTAACATAACTAGCATAGCTACTGGCATAAAGTAAGATCTCTAAGGGTTGTTTTTTTTTCCTAACCACCATTCCTTAAATCAGGCTGTTCAACCCATGGCCCAGAATGGCTTTAAATGTGGCCCAGTTCAAATTCGTAAACTTTTTAAAAACATTATGAGATTTGTTTTGTGATTTTTTTTTTTTTTAACTCATCAGCTATCATTAGTGGTATAGTGTATTTTATGTGTGGCCCAAGACAATTCTTCTTTCAGTGTGGCCAGAGAAGCCAAAAGGTTGTATAGATTATTTATTAGGAATCAGATATATAAATGTTAAGATATAGTTAAATTTTTCTTCTTTCCTTCCCTTCTTCCTTGAAATGCTGAGAGATGTTTTTAATTCCATCTTTATTATTCCAATGCAATCGCATTTGATTCTGGTGACCTCCATATTGCTGTGACTTTCTTTATTTCAGATTTTGCTCAGGCTTAGTGGAAGAGTTACCACTAATCACTTGGCAGCTCTAGAAAAGATGATGTGGAGGTCACATACATTTTTTTCTGGTTTTGCCAAAAGCTGCTATTTCAGGGTCTTATCACATTGTCCTTTAGGCCTATTCTACCACCTTTATTTATTCTTTAGTCTTTGAAGGAATTTTTCTCACCTTTCATTAGGTAGTGTGTGTGTGCCAGCTCATAGTATAATATTAATAATTTTGTATTTAATTTGTCTGGGTTTGCTTGGTGTTTGCAAAGCTAGTGTAATTTCCTTAGGTAAGATAAAATTTATAACTGAATGGCACCTCAAAATGTAAATAGCAGCTGTTAAGGAAGGGCAGACATTTGCAAACTACTTTCTGTTCCTTTGCAAAAGAGCTATGCTGTAGTGAAATGAATAATATATTTTAGATAGGTTCTGTGTTTGCTACTGTGGTTTGATTTACATGGACAAAGGAAGAAAACCCATTCATTTGCATTTGTTTTCAAATGTAACACAATTCTTCTATAAGAGAATTTTGAAAGAATAACTGTCTTGTTTGTTAGTAAGAGAAGGAAATTCTTTGTTTTCACTTGTAATGGACATGGCCTATCACCTACTTTTTAGGAGGGATGTTTGTTTTGAAATGTGAGAAGTTGTAAGTCTGTATCACTCATTTATTTCCGAAGTATTTATTGAACACTTTTTATGTTTTCAGTACTTTAAATATATATTTTTATTTTTTCCATCTGTATTGACAAATAAAATTGGGTATGTTTAATGGTCCCATGTGATGATTTGATAAATGTATGTCTTAGGTAGTTTTAATAGACATGGAAGATTTTATTGTAAATAATACAGATATTTTTTCTGTTCTCAAGGTGCAAATGGCTCACTATTTCCAGAGGTTTAAGTGTGGCCTCTTGATCTCAGTCATGGAGGAGACCATATGCAGGGATGGATGTGGTCCATAGACGAAGAATAACTTGTTGTTTGAAAAACCATAGGTTTTGTAAATATTTCTTTTGATCATTCCCCTAGCATTTATTAAGAAAATTTACAATAAAATGTTGGCTAATTTCATTTGAGCTAAGAAGAACATTGAAAATCCCTCTTTCCATCCATGTGCCCAGTTCAAAAGGAGGAGCTATAGACTGTTGAGGGAGGGGCATGTAAGTTGCAGCAGGTGAAACGACCATAGTGGAAACTGAAACTCTTTAGTATGGTCTGGCTCCTGCATCAGCTATCATGTTATTATGCCTGAGCTTCTCCTACAGTGTCTGCTCTGTGAAGGCTTGACTATCCTCTATTCTAATAAAAGGTTTTATATACTGGATTTGTGTCTTTTAACATTAACATTACAAAGTTGGAGATTTTCAGAGCAATTATGGCTAGACAGATGATGTTATGGAGAAAAGCTAGTGTTCAGGTGGGGATTTTTTTTTTCTCATTAAGGGCCATTGATCTTAACAAAATTATTAGGTCCATGTAAAAGTAACTGTGGTTTCGGACCGTGAATTTTATATTATTATAACTAGGCTCGAACACATCTTTATTATTCAACATAGAAACCATTACAATCAACACATTTTGCCAACAAGAAATGAGTTTGTTTATTCCTATAGCATAAAAATCTGTGCTTGGGGATTCGACAGACACTTGGATAGAATTTTCTGCATCCTGCTGGTTGTGAAACATTTTCCCTGTAAAAAGTTGTTGAGATGCTTGAAGAAGTGGTAGTCACTAGGCAAGAGGTCAAGTGAATATGGCAGATGAGGCAAAACTTTGTAGCCAAATTCGTTCAACTTTTGAAGTTTTGGTTGTGTGACGTGCGTTGGGCATTATCATGGAGAAGCATGGGGCCCTTTCTGTTGACCAATGCCAGCTGCAGGCATTGTATTTTTCAGTGCATCTCATTGATTTGCTGAGCATACTTCTCAGATGTGATGGTTTTGCCAAGATTGAGAAAGCTGTGGTGGATCAGACCAGCAGCAGATAACCAGTGCCATGACCTTTTTTTAGTGCATGTTTGACTTTGGGAAGTGCTTTGGAGGTTTTTCTTGGTCCAGCCAATAAGTTGGTCATCACCAGTTGTCATATAAAATCCACTTTTTGTCACATGTCATAATCCAATTGAGAAATGATTCGTTGTTGTGTTAAATAAGAGAAGACAACACTTCAAAATGGTGATTTTTTTTTTTTTTGACTTCCAGTCAACTCATGAGGCACCCACTTATTGAGCTTTTTCACCTTTCTGATTTGCTTCAAATGCCAAATGATGGTAGAATGGTCAACATTGAGTTCTTCGGCAACTTCTTGTCTAGTTGTAAGAGGATCAGCTTCGATGATTGCTCTCAATTTGTCATTGTCAACTTCTGATGGCCGGTCACTGCGCTCCTCATTTTCAAGGTTCTTGTTTCCTTTGCAAACCTTCTTGAATCACCACTGCGTTGTACGTTTGTTAGCAGTTCCTGGGCCAAATGCATTGTTGATGTTGCAAGTTGTCTTTGCTGCTTTATGACCCATTTTTAACTCGAATAAGAAAATTGCTTGAATTTGCTTTTTGACTAACATCATTTCCATAGTCTAAAATAAACAAGTAATAAGTCATTAGCAAAAAAAAAAACCATAAAGTGAGAAATACACATTAAAATGATGTATAACATAACCACATTTATTTAAGAATGTATTCCAATATCAAATGGCAAATTTCAACAATGCAAAAACTGCAATTACTTTTGTACCAACCTAATAATCAATTGGACTTCGAAAACAAACAACGGACACACAAAAAAAGGAAAAGGAACTAACATAAACCATCATCTGTTATGTACTAGGTAGTATTTGACTAGTTCTAGATTTTCAACTAATCTTTTAAAACTGAGAAAAGGGGACATCAATGTATATTAAATGGATACTTAAAATATACTTTTACATAGGATGTCTAGTTAAGGAAGAAAGAAGATTAGAAGTCAGGGGTGGGGGTGGAGAGTGAGAAAAGTTGGAAGAGAATGAGGAAGAGACTGGCTCTCTGTGACCTGAGAGAGAGATGGAAATGAGGCAGGAGCATAGGTACTCATCCTGGATTGTTAATTTGGGCAGTTTTCTTCAGAATCAAATTGAAGTGACGATTATTGTCCTTTGGAATGCTAATGAACACATATGTAATTATTCTGAACACTTCTAGACTGTCTTTGAATTTCAAATTCTCAAATAGGAGGCCCATAGCAGCTACCTCCGACCCTTGTTTTCCCATCTTCCACATCTCAAAGAGGTTATTTTTCTAATGACTCCGCCTAAAGGATGATCACAACATGGGGTGCTTCCTGAGAGTCCAAAGAAAATCAGAGCTTGGATCAGATAGAGAAAGAATAACAGTTGAGTTAAGTAAATGTTTTCATGCATTCAAAAAGATATGTGTATATGATAGGTAACTACTGATGGTCCCTGACTTACGATTGTTCGACTTAAAGATTTTTTGACTTTAGGGTGATGCAACAGCTATACACACTCAGTAGAAACTGTACTTCAGATTTTGAGTTTTGATCTTTTCCTGCACTAGCAATGTGTGGTACAGATGTTCTCTTGTGATACCAGGAAGCAACAGGGAGCCCCAGCTCCCAATCAGCCATGTTCATTTTTATAGAGATGACACTGAAATAAATTATTTGATTGGTTAGAGGTTAGTGGTTGTACAAGGGTAAACAACCAGTACTCTACACTACAGTGTAGTATTCAATGCATTTTCAAATTACAGTATTTTCAATTTAGGATGGATTTGTCTGGGCATAACCCCATCACAAATTGAGGAGCATCTTTAGTCATTATCTCAAGTAAGGACATATTTAATAGGAGAAACAGGCTTATGTATTCTGAGGAACTTAGCATAGATAAGAAGAGCTTTATTACTAACAAAGAGTTCTGTTGAAATTAAGATATCTAAATGGAAAATTTTAAAGATTTTTTTAAAAAAAGATTGTTTACCCATGAAACTTAATTTTTAATCTTGTACATGCATTTTACTTCTCAAGACTGTTAAAAGATAAAGTGAACCACTTTAAAACTTTGAAGAGCAAACATCAGTTTGAATTGGAAAGCACCACACTGAAGGTGTTTGGGAGTGTTTCAATGGCAGAAGCTAGAAGCAAGGTTTTTATAGCAAAGCCAAGAAATTATTTGATTGGTTATATGTTAGTGGTTGCCTTATTTGGAAGGCTTAGTTCTGTGTGATTGGTGGTTCTTCAGTTTCACTTTCTGAGATTCCAGTGCATTAACTCTGGCTTAGGTTTGGTTTACTTAGGTAGATTATAAAGGCAGTGGAGCCACCCCAGCCGAGTGACTTCCTTGTTTAATTAATTTAATAAGGCTATAGCTACATGGCTCTATAATTCTGTGAGATTATGCTTGTGGTAAAAATACATTTATGTCTGGGTTTAAAATCATGTTCTATAGTGTTGGGTTAGGACCTTTAAAGCTTCTAGTGTAAGATGATGCGTTTGACATTTTAAGTGCAGTTGATTTGAGTCGATGGGAGTTTATTGTTGGAACATATAGAGAAGTGAGGGAGAACATGAATCATTCTTGGTCACTACCATCTCCTGGCTCTAGTACTTTGAGATTAGTTCTGCTGATTCCCCAGTAACTGTAGGAACTGTCCCCTTAGAAGGGGGCATTCATTGCTCTGAACCTTCGGGCAGTGGTCTGTCAACATTTTTGATCATATGCCCCATCAGAAAAAAAATTAGGCATTCTAGACATACATTTACATATATAGACATTATTGAATATTTATAAAACATTTACATATATACATTATTAAATATTTAGAAAACATTTCTAAATAGAAGCAAAAGTAAATATAAATTTACTTTCTAGCAAGTTCTTCCACATCTTACTACACTGGGCACTCCTTTAGAATGTGCACACCTTTTTTGGGAACCACTTAACCTTGTTTTTTTTGCCAGTATGATGATTCAGCTGTTTTCACTCCCTAGGCGGTGTTAACTAGAGGCATGATCTTGGGCGGACATCCTCATTTAATTTATTTGTGAAGTGTGTGTGTGGGGGAAGGGGGCGGTAATCATACCAATCTCATAGAATTGCTGTGGACATTAAGTGCAACAAGATAACCTGAAGTTCTTAGCTCAGTGTCTGAAATGGTAGCTACTCTTCCTGTTGCCATGCATGAGTTTCCAATTATTCCCATTTATCTCACCTCCTCTATTCACTCATGGCACCTGCTTCCTTTTTTCCTGCCTTAGGATAGTTTACTGCTTTTATTGGCTTTCTTCTTAAATCTCATGTACAGAGAGAGAAAATCTCTTTGGGCTAATTGGTTATAACCATATGTCCCATTTTGCCCGAACAGTCCTGGTTTTCGCCTATTATTTCATTGTGCTTACAGTGGTCCTTTTTAACTATTAAATATGTCCTAGTTTGGAAATAATGGACATCGTCACCCTATTAATCATATTAATCAGTCACCATCAAGTATAGAGGACCTCTGTGGGGGCAGACTTCTTTAATGAAGACTACCTCCATGGCTTTGCACAACCTAGAGATGGTTGTTTTCAGACAAGATGTTAATCTTTCGTTTACCCCAGCTGGTATCAGCAGAGAGGGCTCTAATAACTTACTGTCTGTAAGAGAATCAGAATGTGGCTCACTCTCAGGGAGATATCTAGTGTAAGAGGTAACTAGAAGAGTATGTTACTTGATGGACAGGTTGGACAGTTAGTGTCTGTAGCCATGGGACCTGTCTATTCAGATTGCAAAATGAAAATAAAATATTTATTGGGTATTGAACTTGGAAATCTAAATCTGTGAACTGAAGCTCAACATCATTGTGAATAATTTCCAAATTGAGAAAAAGTTCTTTTAATTTGGAATGAAATGTGCTACTATTATGTGAAGTTACACCAAAGTTTATAATAGGAGTTAGAAATGGGTCTTCTTGTTCTTCACCCAGCTCTCTAAAAGGACCAGAATAGTATTTTGGCTCTCCTATTCATTTACTCAAGACTGTTGCTATTTGTCTTTTGAGTTTTTTCAATTCTGGCTCCGTGCTTGATCCCTGTTGGACACTCAGCAAACATTAATTAGTGATTGTGAAGGTTTATTCTAGCAGTGCTGGGGGGGGGGGGAATATGTGCCTAATGCACACCTTGTTCATTTTCAAATGATTCATAGTATTTAAAATTACTAATTGATTCAGGGGTCATACGGGACATCTGTCAGAATAAAGGAAATTAGTTTTTGGGGTTTATTTCTACTTTTATGACATTTATAAATTGATAACATAAGAAACAAATGGACAAGTTAACTTTTATGTTACCTGAGATCTGTGGACTTGTAAATCTAAAATGAACCTAATATTTGGTTGTGATCCTTAAACCTGAACTGTGACAATCCTGGCACCATACCTGAAAACAAGGGTCTGTATTTCTTCTCATAGAATCAAGAGCAGGTGGTGAATGTAATGGATCATATTGGTATTTTGTTGTTTGCCCATTTGATAGACTGAATTATTTAGATCAGCAGTGTCCAGCCTTTTGGCTTCCCTGGGCCACACTGGAAGAAGAATTGTCTTGGGCCACATATAAAAACACTAACACTAATGATAGCTAATTAGCTAAAAAAAAGGTTGCAAAAAAATCTTATAATGTGACAAGAATTTGTGTTGGACCACATTCAAAGCCATCCTGGGCCACAGGTTGGACATGCCTAAGGGACATAAGTCTCTTAGAAAGGAAAAGAGAAGATGGATTTGGGGCAGGGAATATTTTTGTCTAAAACAGTGGTTCCCAATCTTTTCCCACTTCTGTACCCATTTAAACCCATTTCTGTAAATTGTACCCCTTGCTTTTAAAACAGCTATTTCGAAATACACTTTTGTTCAGTGCTATCTTAATGTAAAATAGTGGAAATTAGGTAATAAGCTAAGAAAGAATTACTACACTAAAAGGATAAACTACAGATTTAATTTTACAATATTCACAACAGTTAAATATTGGTAATGATGATCAAGTACTTAAACATTAAATAAAAAACTACTTCAATAGAATTACGATTAAAGAGAATGCACTTGCTTTTACTTAGTCAGTAACTAAACCGATAAAACAGCCTGGCTATGGATGTATTTATATGTTTGGGGAAGTTCTAGAAATGGATTGTTCTGAAACTGTGCATAATGATTGGTAGAAGAGCCCTCACCAATCATCATTCGCTAATGTGAACTAATTTTGAAGTGTCTCCATTAATGGTGATTCAAACTTAACATTTATTGTTTTATAAGTAATGTTTTACATTTTTTTTTACTTCACTTGTTTTTTCACCATTACTGATTATTTTTTGTGTACGTACATGCTGAATGGCTCAGCATGTACCCCTAGCGATACACATATCACCACTTGGGAACTGATGGTATAGAACAAGAGAATCTGTTGAAGAATAATGAAAAAAGTTAATGCATTAATGATATGAGATAGGTGACTTGCTAGTAGACACTCAAGATGAGATAAATAAATTTGCATATAATGCAGAAAAAATTTTTAACAGGAAGATGTGTTAAAACTGGCATTGGAAGAAACTGACCCAGTGGTTTTGAGACTGGATTAGGAGGGGAGTTAGGGGTGATGGAGGGTCAAGCAAGGACAGTTACAGTTGTCCTGCTGAGAAGTGATGAATGATGGCTTCAGTGACGTTTAGCAAATGGAGAATGGTGGCTGTAAAAATAGAACAAGAGACATAGCAAAACCTTTATGGAAATTGACTATACAAAACTTTACAATATTTGAATGAGCAGCATGAGGATGAGAGTAGTTGAAGATGTTTTTAAGTATAGATTAGGTTTGAACTATATAAAATTACCACTATTTGATTTTTTAAATCTATTGAAGTGGCAGTTTCATATGTTTTCTTGTAATACACACCTGTTGGAGATGTCTACTTTCAAAAATAGATAATGGCAACAGTGAGGAAGCAAGAATGGCAAGGGTAGCAATATTAACAAGTGAGAGCAGAGGTTTAAGCGATTATAGGTATTTTCAGAGCTCTGTGCTGGGAGCTGAGTTCATTGTAGAACTGAGGACAAAATGAATGAATGAATGAATGAATAAGTAAATAATTGAAGGCAAATCTCTCTGACATTTTAAACATGTACAATTTTATGTACTGACTGAAAGTCCCAATAAAACAATAAGGCCTTTGAAACTGGACTAAATAGTGCTTAATCAGAGTAGAGAACCTTTGGAAAATTGATGACCTCTCCAGACAGTTTGGCCCTGACCTGAGCAATTGCTCAGTTTTGAATTATTTGGATATTTAGCAAGAAAAAGTACTTTTGTGAAATTGAAAGGGAATCCAGAAGTATGTTTTTCCAACTTTTATAGCTAATAAGAGAATTAGACACAAGGTAATTAAGAAACTGAACAAAATAACACTCACACATACATACACAGAACTGGTAAGAAAACACTTGAGATTTTTGGGAAGAAAAGGCAGGTATATATAACAATGCACTGTTTAAAATACCCACTTTTGCTGAATTACCTTGAAATATCTCTCCTTCTCTTTATGTGTATCTTACTGGTGAGGACTGTATAAATTCATTCTAAATGGCCCATATGTGCTTCAGTAAGAAAGAAGGTATGTGGAGGTCTTTAATCCATTTTGAGTTAATTTTGGTATACAGTGATAGTTCACAGGTCAGATTCATTCTTTTGCATGTAGTTTTCCAATTTTCCTAGCACTGCTTGCTGAAAAGGCTTTCTTTTCTTTTGTATATTTTTCACTCCTTTGTCAAAAATTATCTGTCCATATATTTGTGAGTTTATTTCTGGGTTTTCAATTCTGTGTTCCATTGGTCTATGTGTCTGTTTTTCCAAAGCAATAAACTGTGTACAAGAAAACATAGGTACTAAACTTACAGATCTTGGGTTTAGGGAGGACTTCATGAACCTGACCTCAAAGGGAAGTAAAAGCAAAAATAAATGAATGAGACTATATCAAACTAAAAAGCTTCTGCACAGCAAAAGAAACCATCAACAAAGCAAAGAGACAACGAGTCAAATGGGAGAAAATATTTGCAAACAATGCCTCTGATAAGAGGCTGATATCTAAAATATATTAAAAACTCATACAACTCAACAACAAGAAAACCAAAGAATCCAAATAAAAAATGGGCAGAAGACCTGAACGGACACTTCTCCCAGGAAGACATACAACTGGTCAACAGATGTATGAAAAAATGCTCAGCTTCACTAGCTTTTAGGGAAATGCAAATCAAAACCACAATGAGATTATCACCCCACACCTGTTAGAATGGCTGTTCTCAACAAGACAAGGAATAACAAGTGCTGGAGAGGATATGGAGAAGAAGGAACTCTGGTACACTGCTGGTGGGAGTGCAAACTGGTACAACTACTGTGGAGGACACTATGGAAGTTCCTCCAAAAAATTAAGAATAGAATTACCATATGACCTGTCAATTTCACTTCTGGGTATCTACCCCTCAAATTTGAAAACCTTTGTCTGCAAAGACATATGTACCCCAATGTTCATTGCAGCACTGTTCATGGTTGCCGAATCATGGAAACAGCCGAAGTGTCCTTTGATAGATGACTGGATAAAGAAGCTTTGGTACATATACACGATGAAATATTGTTCATTCACAAGAAAAGATGAAATATGGCCATTTGCGACAACATGAATGGACCTTGAGACCATCACGCAAAGCGAAATAAGCCAGACAGAAAAAGCCAAGAACCATATGATTTCACTCAGATCTGGTGACACAAAACTGAAAGTAACAAAGAAACAAAAACTCATGGACACAATCAGTAGTTTAGTGGTTAGTGGTTATCTGAGGGTAAGGGGGCATGGGGGTGGGAGAGGAGGGACAGGGTCTCAAATATATGGTGGTGGAAAGAGAATTGACTGTAAGTGATGAAGACACAAAACAACACATAGATGATACACTGTAGAATCGTACACCTGGAACCTATGTAATTTTTACTAACCAATGTCACCCCAATAAATTCAACAATTAAAAAAAAAACAAGAAGATAACAGTATTGCTGGATTACGTTTGTGATAATCTCCTCAACCAGGGCGGGTAGGAGTCTCTGGATGAAATCTCCCATAGACTCTTTCAGAAAGATTTTGAATCACCAGGCCCAATCTCCAAGGAGGCATGCCACACTAAGTAACACCAAACAACAGCTGAGGAAGGAAGTTTTCATGTTTTAGAGTGGCAAATTGTCAGGTGGTTTCTGCTCATTTTCAATTCAAACTCACGTCCAGCACTTCCTGAAAACCGAAGAAAACACTGGCCCTGTCTTCTCTAAATTCAGTGAATGTGGGACAGGGGGCGGAGTAGAATGGGTTCATTCTCCAGGTCCCTCTATTTGCATGCATATTTTAGTGGGTCTTTAGAGTACAGCTCATGAAGACCATACCAGTGTGTGTGTGTGTGTGTGTGTGTGTGTGTGTGTGTACTGTAGGAATTTGAATTTGGAGTTGTTTGTGCTCATTTGGGGTAAATGAGGTGAAATGTTTCATGTTTAATCCCACTCTGTGTCCCCTGCTGGTTCGGTAGTTTTGAGTTATTCAAAAGAAATTTAATACTCAGTCTCTGAATTTGAGATAGTTAGGAGATAAATTGGGAGAATAAGCATCTATGCATGAAATAAAGAATAACAAATACAGTTTATAATCATTGTTGGAGAGTAAGCATTGGGTTTGAGAAAGGGGTTTGTTATTGTGTGAGCTGATATCATCAGGGATGTCTTCTTGGAACGATGAGGTTCATGTTTTAGAATTAAATTTCAATCGCATTGGCATTTATTACACACACACACACACACAAGCGCGCGCGCACACACACACACACACACACACACACACACACACTATGCCAGTTTTTGTTTTCAGTGATGGGACTAAAATTTGAGTTATAAGTAAGAAACCACATTGGTGTAATTCTCTTTGTATAGGTTAGGTAGAACCACTTAAATGCTTTTTGATAATTGTGTTTTATAGAACAACGGTATGATCACCATATTTTTTTCTTTCTCTTTTTTAAACCAGTTATTTCCCAATATTAGTTTGATTAAATTGTGATTCCTCTATAGACTTCTATGCCTTCTGTAAGTGAGGATTTTGTTTAGGAAATTCTCCTTTCTTGAAGCTGTAGTTCTGGGAAAGCATTCAAGGGTGCTTCTTCAAACAGTGTGAGTCAGCTAGCTCAGTAGCGATTGTTCTAACAAGCAGATCATTCAACTTTGCAGTTTGGGCTATCGAAAAATAATCCAGTACCATTTACCAGATTGTTAGAGTCTCCAGAATTTATGCCTCAGATAAACTTTGATGTCTGTGGTGCAGAGGGCTGCTTTTGTCTTTGGCCTGGATCCAGTCACACTGAGTGGGGAACATCACCATGTGTCATCATTAAGAAGGGTAATCCAAACTGCTCATCAGTTGAGCCAGCTCATATTTGGTGAAGTCACATCTGCTTTATGTCTGTGTTTGTTCAAGGATAAAAGGAAAGAAACACCAGGCCTCCTGTGTTCCCACGTTTTCATCTAGCAGGCGAGGAGCACGGGAGGTCTGCTGTTCGTCATTTCTGGATAACATCAAAACGCGCCGTCTGGCAACGCGGCCACTAATCTGTGGGCAGGGCGGGCCTCTGTGACCCTTGAGAACATTTGTTGTATTACTACCTGGGAACTGTTTCTCCCTTTTGCAAAACATTTTATCTGAAAAAAGTAGCATCTACCTACCATCACTTGCCTAACTTTTAAGAGGAAACTTTTGACAATCTATAAATGAATAACATTTTCCCTGCAACAGTATTTCCTTCCATACTCACATTTTCCTTTTAAAAGATCATAGTAACCACTTTCTAAAGAAGACCATGTGTATGTTAAGACCATCAAGATTAGACAGCACATTTTGTTTTGCTTTATTGTTTTTGTTTTACTTTTTAGGCATATCACCAATAGGATCCAATTAATTTGCAGTTTCCTGTGACTGTGTCTTATATCCCCTGTTTATGGTCAAAGCAATCTGTATTTATGATAACAAACTTCAGATTGTACCAAAGATTGTAAGGTTTTTTATTCAACATCCAGGAAATTCTATAACCAATATTTATTTAGTTCTCTCACTCATTTATTCATCTGTGTGTTCATTCACTCAGGAAACTTTCTTTGAGTACCTACTAAGTGTCAGGCATTTATCAGGTGGTGATATACCATGTAGAAAAATACAGTAATGCTGGCCACAAAGGGGCTGCTTTTTGATAGTGCTGCTGATATTTGAGCAGAGGCCTCAGAAGGGGAGAGAGCTGAACTGTGCAGAAATCTTGGGGAAAAGGTGAAGGCAGTGGGACATCAAGGTCAAAGGCTCTTAAGTGCAGTGTCCTGGATAAGTGCTAGGACTGGCAAGCAGGAGGAATGTTTGAGGTACAGCTAGTGAGTGACCTGAGGATAATAGGTGAGGTCAGGAAGGTTCTTGAGGGTGATGGAGGTGGAGAGCCATTGAAGATTTGAGCAGAGGCTGATGGGACCTGATTTTGGAGAATCAACAGTTAGAGGGACAGGGGTAGAAACAGGGAGGCTTGTTGGCAGGCTATGGCTGTAGCTGGGGGGAGAATTTATGCTGATTTTAATCAGATCAATGAGTTGGTGAGAAATCAGATTCTAGGTATATTTTAAATATAGAATGTATAGGGATTTTATTATTTTGTACATGAGTTGCAAGAGATGAGAGTCAAAGACGGCTTGAGTATTTTTAATCTAGACAACTGGAAAGGTAAAATCACTTAACGGAGCACATACTGTGCATTAGACACTATTCTGTGGCATTTATCTGCCATAGTATTATGAATTAAAAAAAATTATTTTCCAAAAAATGCTCTGCTGAAATATATTTGATAAAATGCAAGGAATGGAGAATCTATTTGAAGAAATAATGACTGAAAACTTCCCTAACCTGGCAAAGGAAATAGAAATAAATACAAGCCCAGGAAGCACAGAGAGTCCCAAACAAGATGAACCCAGATAGGCCCATAGCAAGACACATCGTAATTAAAATGGCAAAAGTTAAAGACAAAGAAAGAATCCTAAAAGCAGGAAGATAAAGGCAATTAGTAACTTATAAGGAAGCTCCCATTTGATTGTCAGCTGATTTTTCAACAGAAACTTTGCAGGGCAGAAAGCAGTGGCAGAAAATATTCGATGTGATGAAGAGCAGGGAGTTACAACCAAGATTACTCTACCCAGCAAGGCTATCATTCAAAATCAAAGGACAAATAAAGAGTTTCCCAGACAAAAATAAGCTAAAGGAGTTCATCACCATCAAACCAGAATTACAAAGAATGTTAGAGGGACTACTTTAAGATGAAAAAAAAAAAAGACCCACAAAAAAATTATGACTAATAAAATGGCAGTAGCGAGAATATCTATCAACAATTACCTTCAATTTAAATAAATTAAAAGCTCCAATCAAAAGACATGGAGGTTATTGGGCTGAGTGGAGTGTCAGAGAGAAAAAGAGAGATGCAATTTGATTTTACTTAATATGTGGAACCTGGAGAACAAAATAAAACAGAACAAACTCAGATATAGAAAACATTTGGATGGTTGCCAGATGGGAGGAGGGTTGGAGGTATGGGTGATAATATGGGAAGGGGTTAAGAAGTACAAATTAGTTGTTACAAAGTAGTTATGGAGATGTAGGGTTTAGCATAAGGAATATAGTCAATAATATTGTAATAACTATGTATGGTGTCAGGTGGGTATTAGATTTGTTGAGGTGATAGTTGGGAGAGAGTTGGGGGCAGGGTGAACAGGTGAAAGGATTAAGAAATACAAATTGGTGGTTACAAAACAGTCATGGGAATGTAAAGTAAAGCATAGGGAATATAGTAAATAATATGGTAATAACTATGGATAGTGCCGAGTGAGTACTTGACTTGTCTGGGGGAGTCACTTCTTCAGTTATATAAATGTCTAACCACTCTGCTGTACACCTAAAGTTAATATAAAATAATATTGAATAAAAAATAAAAAGGAATACCTTGCAGTTGAGCAGGACCCTCCCAGCCTAAGAAGGCGTTGCCTTGGCTGCAGGGACAGCTGGCATGCAAGGGGGATGTACACGCCTCTGTCTCCCTCCCCCACTGGGAGCCTTTTCTCCTCAGGCCTGAATTTCCTGCCTCACTTTCCTTAATGGGTGAATAATTGGGTACTACTCAAGCTCAGAGTTCCATGGAAAGAACATTATGGGCTAAGTGAAGTAGATGATTAAATAATTCATAAAAATTTGATCTTTTTCTTGGAAAAATGAGTATTTTTGTTTAAAATGTTATTCATTTAAAATTTTTAACGAAAGTAAGAAAAGGTACAAAGTGAATATCATTTTCCGCCCTCCGTGATGCCCATTTGCACTCCTCAGAGGTACCACTGTTAAGAGTTGATCTTCCCAGAGTTTTTATCAGGTGTATAAAAACATGGCATAGATTTGTTTGTTTTCACCACCCTGGGATCCCGTTATACGGTGTTGGGCAGCTTGCTTCTTCCACTTGGCGGGGGAGCACAGACATGCTTCTCTGTGTACATGCTGATCTACCTTCCTCTTTTCTCACCTTTCTTTTTTTAGTGCTCACTTTCCTTTACTCACTCATTTTCAGAGTAATGAGTTGGTACCTTAACCTTCAATGATGAGCAATAAGTATTAATATTTTTTATAACTATGCACTCATGGACTCTAACATACGTGTGTTTTAATCCAATTCAGTCATTAGTCTTGATGCTCAGATAGTCTCATCTTAGTTCAGTGGAAACCTCTTCAAGTCCTTTCGACGTGACTCAGTAGTCTGTTTTGGCTTCCTCACTTTTAGGTATGACAAGGTATTTCAGGCTATCTCCAAATTTAAATTAAAATTTGAATTAACCCCCAATTTTATTTTATGCTG
This sequence comes from Lyroderma lyra, assembly GCA_004026885.1. NCBI lineage: Eukaryota > Metazoa > Chordata > Mammalia > Chiroptera > Megadermatidae > Lyroderma > Lyroderma lyra. The sequence continues at coordinate 54,551 of PVJL010000279.1, forward strand.
TGTTTAAGAAAATTTGTCTCGCCAGGTTTAATCAGATCAACTTGCTGCATTTCTGGGTGTGCCTTATCAGTCAATCACCAAAGTGTTTTGACAGCTGCCATGTGCAGAGATGCCAGCTAGATCCTGTTATGTAGCGAATGAATCACCCCAATCTTCTTCCTCCTATACCAAGTAAACTGCAACCCAAGCAACAGAACAGATCCTTATGTCTTTAAGTTTATCCTTTAAGAAAATTTATGGTAAATCAATGATCCATAGAAAAGTAAGCAATTGAGGGCCATATACAAATATAGTAATTCATTTTTTCAGTTTTATTGTACAGTAATTTACGTCCAATAAAATTCATTCACTTGAAGTGCTCAGTTGAATGAGTTTTGGCAAATGTATACAGTTGTGCAACCAATACCACAATCATACTTGAATTACCCCCTAAAACTTTCTTCTTGCTCCTTTGCAGTCAATCTTTGTTCCCACCCCATTTTCAGACAACCACTGACCTTCTTTTGGATGATGTAATTTTACCTTCTCTAGAATTTTGTATAAATGGTATCGCATAGTATCTAGTCTTTTGTGTCTGGCTTCTTTCACGTAGTATGGTGTTTTTGAGATTCATCTATGCTTTCATGTATCAATAGTTCAGTCATTTTTTGTTGTTGCGTACTATTCCATTGTTCAGATATACTGTCACATTTACACTTGGGTTGTTCCCCCTTTTTCTGGGCTATTATGAATAATGCTAATATGAACATTTGCATACAAGGCTTTGTGTGTGGACATACGTTTTAACGCTCTTAAGTAGATGCCTTGGAATGGAATTATTGGATCATGTATCAGGTGTACTCGTATGTTTGTTTAAGTTTACACGAAATTACCAAAATATTTTTAAAAGTCGCTGAATCATTTTGCATTTATACCATGAATGAAGGTCTGCATGTATGTATGTACCATATGTACCATATGTGAGATTTCCAGTTGCTCCACATGCTCACCAATATGAAATATTGTTATTCTTTTTAATTTTAGTGTTTCTAGTGGGTGTATAGTGGCATGTAATTGTGGTTTTAATTTATATTTACATAATGACCAATAATGTTGAGCATCTATTCATGTGCTTAGTGGCCTTCTATATGTTAATATCTTCTTTGTGATGTGTCTGTTCATATTTTACTGGGTTGTATATATTCTTTAATTGAGTTGTAAGATTACTTTCTATAAGTTCTGAATTCACATCGTGTGTTGTGTGTGTTTTCCTTATACAACTTAATTTTAAGTAGAGTTTTGATGAGAAAAGTTCCTATTTATGTATATTTTTATTTGATATACAAAAGATACAACTTTATCCAAAGAAAATAGCAAGATATTCTAAGTACAACTTTGTAATCATAAAGAGAAAGAAAGAAAGAAAGAAAAAGAAAAGAGCTAGTTCAGAGAAGAGATAAAGGAAATACTGGAGAGAGAGTAAAATAAGAGAGGGTAAAAGGAAGAAAAATGATTAGAAAAACAAAAAGGAGAGAAAATGAAAAAGAGAAGTGGAATGAGAGCGGACCTAAGAAATGGAATAAGAGCACATCAAACAATTTAAAGTTATAGAGGGAAAAAGAAGAGTAGGTTGGAAAGGACAGAAAGAGAAAATATGGGGACAAGAAAATACCATAAATATTCCATATATTTTCCGTGTTCTATCTCCTACACTAGCTGCTCCATTGTCTTATCTCTCAGTTACCTACTTCTCATATCCATTCTGCCTACCATTTCCCAATTCTTCAATATTTTATTGCTCTGCCTTTCAAACATACAGAATAGCTGGGTTGTATATGTCCTTTCCATATTTAGAATATAAAGTCACAGACTCTGAAGTTAGTTGTTTGAGTTTGAATCCTAGGCCTGCCACTTGCTGACTCGGTGACCCTGACAGAAATGTCACCTTCGACCTTTAGCTTCACCATCTGTAAAATCGAAATGATAATAGTACCTGTTTCATATTTTTCTATGAAAATGAAAGAATTCATGTGAAGCTCTTATCATAATGTTTAACCATTCAGGGTTAGCTGCTGTTAAGTGTGTGTGTGTGTGTGTGTGTGTGTGTGTTTCTTGGTTATCGTTTCTTTTATCTTTGATTCTCTGCTCCCCTTCTTTTAATCTGTGAGTGTTTTACCAAATCAAAATACTTATGAAACAGAATATCACAACCATCATGCTTCTGAAGCTTGGAGATATAAACACAGCTGTATCTTTGTTCATCTGGAATGTAAAGTTGAAAGTAATAATAATGAATATTTACAGAGTGTTTTAACTTTGAGCATTTTCCCCTAGTACTGACATATTTAATAGTAGAAGTCTTTACAGGCTCCAGGGCTGGCATTTTCTCGTCTCTGTGATAGAGAGACACCAAACCAAACCATAGGGTGATAAATACAGCTGAGGCAGGTGCGAGGGCTGAGCTTTTTATCACCAAATATAGGACATGAACTCCACCTCTTCATGCCATTCACCTCTGCCACGATTAACCATCATAAAATAAAAGGTGGTATTTGGAAAGGGGCCTCCGTCCGGATGCAAGATCCTTTCTGCAGCATTTTTCATCTGCCTCTGCCTGAACACTGTTGTAAAAATGTACTTGTCTCTGATTAATTGGTAATTGTTGGACTTTTCCAGTTGCTGGCAAAATTGTCCTTACATTGAACAAACGTTTGCTTTGATTCTGGATCAACACAGAAACACATTCTTCCCTCTTTTCCATGTAGAGCTTCAGCTATATAAAGTGAGAGTATGCCTACTCTTTGTTTTCTCTGGTAGGCAGCTTTCCCAGTTCCTACTGCATTGATTTCTGTGTTTTGCATGCTTTCCAATTTGCCTAACTTCAGATACAGGCCATTCTGTTAGGGTGCCACTTACCATGTGGCACCTGTAATTGAGCCTGCCATCCCGGATGTGTAGTTGAGCTCAGTAGCCTGCGTGTGTTCCTACTTCCTCTGGATGAAACTCCATTCTTCCACTAATCAGCGCAGAATGGCCACATGAGCTTTTCAGTTCTCACATCACGGTACTCATCTGTTATATTTGGGGTGGTGGTATACTTTACCATTGCAACCAGGACACTTTTTTTTATAAAAATGTTTTTTATTGTTAGACTTACTGGGATGACATTGGTTAGCAAAAGTTACATAGGTTCCAGGTGTGCAAGTATACAGTGCATCATCAGTGTGTTGTATTGTATGTTCACCACCCCGTGTATGTTCTCTTTCCATCACCATATATTTGGGTCCCCTTCCCTCCTCTCCTGCCCCCTCCCTCTTCTCCCACCCTCTCCCCGCTTGTCCCCAAATCACCATTAAACTATTGATTGTGTCCATGAGTCTTTTTGTTTGTTTGTTTTTTCTTTGTTGCTTTCAGTTTTATATTCTGCATATGAGTGAAGTCATATGGTTCTTGGTTTTTTTCTGTCTCCATCCAGGACACTTTTGAGAGTGGAAGAGGATGCGGTTAATAATTAGGCTCACGGGGTTCCCTGGTGGTGCAGTGACTGGGCTTCCATGAGCTCACTGCCGCCGCCTGGGTTTGATCCCCACTCAGGGAACCAGCCATAAAGAGAAAAATCATTAGGCTCAGTAAATAGGCATGAACTAGAATTGTCCTGGGCACACAGGAATGTCTATAGTCACTTTAATTATATTAAGTTGAACTCAAGCCTAAGGCCTAGATTTTTTTAATTTTTATTTTTTAAACATTAGCAGTTACTAGGCACAGTGCTCCCTTTACCATGTAAATAAGCAGTTAAGGTTTTTTTCTGAACATAAATGCAGAACTTTGTATTTAGGCTTGTTTAAAGTTGGTGTTGATGTTTGTCTTGTTATTGAAAATCTAGGTTTTTTATCTGTCCAATCAGCTGTTTCTCCCCAGTCTGTATTGCCTGAAAATTTGATAGAGAGCTTTCCTGCGTGTTCTTGCCAGATGCTGGTAATTGAAAAGGTTTCTTCCTCAGGTCTCCAGCAGCTTCATCCTCACGGAGCTGTCAGGCTCCTGTGCTCGCTGAGAACTGAGATCGCAGTGTGTTTCCTTCTCAGGTATTTGTATTTTAATAGGAGACAAAACAGACTGTAAAGGCTTTCAGAACAGAAAGAATAGAAATGTAATGATTGTGTTTCTCTGGTAACTTGGCTAGAATTTCCTTCTGCAGATTCTGAGAATCTTAGTTCTGCTAGATAATGGGTGCTGAATGTACAGTTATGTGCAAACATGTTAACTAAAAAAAAGATAGCATCTTAGATGTAGGTGCTGTAGTAAAGGTCAAGGTCAACCAAAGTGCTAATAAAAAGATATTTTTAAAAGGGCAACTTTCTGTTCATTGTAATTGCCTATATAAAAATTTTATGGGGCAATTAATAAAAGGATAGTATTTTTGGATTTCAAAAGTCATTCATTTGGGACTTCCCTGATGGTGTAGTGGCTTGGGGCTTCGGCGTTGGCGCTGTCAGCGCTGCGACCTGGGTTCGATTCCCAGTCAGGGAGCTACCCACATACCAAAAAGCAAAAAAAAAAAAAAAAAAAAAAAAAAAAAAAAAAAAAAAAAAAAAAAAAAAAAAAAAAAAAAAAAAAAAAAAAAAAAAAAAAGCAAAAAAAAACAAAAGTCATTCATAGAGCAAAAAAAAAGTTCCCTTGGTCATCTTAGTTTGAATACAGGATTTCTCTCTCTCTCTCTCAATATATTTATATATCTGTCTATATATGTACATATGAGGGCTGTCTGGAAAAATCCAGCCACAAATGCCTCTAATTTTCATATTACATGGCTGGATACTTTCCAGACAGCCCTCATATATATTTGGTTTTTAAAATATTTCAGTTCCTGTAACCCTATCATGTGCATCTATGTAGTTCTCCAGACTAATAACTTTTAAACACTTTTTATTGCAACTCTCAGTAAGAAACACATTTTACATTTTATATTTTAATCCACACACACACACACACACACACACACACGTGTACACCTCCCCCACCAGAAAGAAGTTTTTTGAAAGAATACTTGCTACTTGTGCTATCACTGTTTCCCTTCCGTCCCCTCCCCTTCCCTTCCCTTCTCATTCCATCCTTTTTTATTCCATTCCATTCCATTCCATTAAGGAAAGCCTGATTGAGACCAAATAAATTGATTTCAAGCCTTGTTTACACAATTACAGTTTGTAAAACACTGCTCTAAAGTTACTGTCCATTGACTCCTAAATTATCTATAGAGATGGGAATAATCAATAGAAAGCTTGTCTCTCTTGGGCATAAATCTACAATAATGATGATGAGGACTCCATGATCTTTTTTGTTTTTATGGCTAAATCTCTGCTCATGGAGCACCCAGCACAACAGACTGATTTTGTTTAGGTCTCCTATATGAGAATAGTAATTAATTCAGTCTCTAGACAATGAACAGCAAGCAGTTATTCAACCTAAATATCTCTATTATGTAACTATAACTTGGCGTAAAAAAGCTTGTTAGAGTTTTTAAAAAATTATTTAGACCAGGAGTTATTATTATTACCATCTAAAATTGGTTTAAGGGAAGCCTATCCCTATAAAGTGAAATTATCTGTATTAACAGTTTAATTTTTCAGTTATTCAAAAATCATTACTTTCCAAGTAGGGGACTTTAGGCTATGTAATCCCCTGCCCAAGTGTTTCTAGCTTGCCATTCCCTACTTCTATTAGGCCATAGTTACAGGTCTTCAGATAGTCTCTTTTTAATATATCGCTGGGTTCTTGTAGAAGTTCAGCATGTCTTAGAGTATGAAACCAGAGTAAGCTAGATTATCATGTTACATGCTTTAATTTCAGTGACTCTTCCCAGGTACATTTTTAAAGTTTTAATTTGAGAAATATTGAGTGTCCTTTATTAATTACGAAAATAGGATTTGGAGACAGACAGATCTTAATTTAGTCTAAAAACTAGCTTTAGGGTAGATCTCTTAAATGTTCTGAGTTTCTCTTTCCTCATTTATAAAGCTAATACCTCAAAGAGTTTTTAGGAGAAATTAATGAGGTAATATATGTGACCATCTCTGATATATGGAAGACACTGTAGAAATATATACTTATAAATAAAAATATAAAGAAACATATTACATAAAATATATATAAAACTATTATGTGTGTATGTATGCATATATACACACACGCACACACACATTTATGTGTGTATAAATTTACTTTCATTTCTTTTCTTTTGTCCTTGATATTTATGTAATGGTATTTAGAGATTTACATTTAGATTTATGAATCATTCTGTTTATTATACATTTTTATTGATTAGTGTTAACATGCCACTTTGAAAATGGGAAAATTAAAAATTATACATTATGATTTTTGATAGAAATTTCACTTATGTCTGATATAATGGTTTGCTTAATGCTAAAATTAAACCTTGCAGGAATGAAAATTAGCATTCATACATTTGAATTTTATTTCCCTCCCCACTCCAAATGAAGCAAAAAAAAATAGCTTCACTTGTTTTTGAGTATTTACCCATTAATGTATGAATCAGGTAGTTAATGTTTGTGAGACTAAGATTTTATAATATTCGTATTACTGTCTCAACATTTATTTAATTATATATACCCATGTGGCATATTTTACATGAAAAACAATTCATTGCTTTCTTTTGAAGTATTACAACTGTTGCATATATATCAGGTACCAAAAAAAGTATACACATTTGAAGCGATGTTATCTATGTGTTACTTTTTGACGTTGAATTGAATTATGGTAGCAATGTGTAGTATGATGTTCGCTCAAAAGGTGGCTTTAATCAAATGTCACCATGAGACAGGCAGGACAGTCAAAGAAAATGGTAGAAGCATGGTTGTTGTTTGAGGAGCGCAAGACCATTTTGAAGTGGTATTTGAAATCTGAGAATGTTGTTTGAGTTTCCCCACGTTCTCCTGACTTAACACCCCTTGACTCCTACCTATGGGGGGCCTTAAAGGGTGTGGTGTGCCATGGAAAACTGACTGTACTTTGGGAAGAAATTGAAATGACATGTGCAGCGATACAAGTGGACACTTCGGTCAGCGTTGCTCAAGCAGTAGTTCGCCGTAATCAGAAGTGTCTGGATGCTGTTGGTGACCACTTTGAGCATCTCTTATAATTGCAGAAGTCAAATATGACTTCTTTTGTTATTAGTATATATTGAGTACTATAATTTTAATAGTTTTTTTCTTTCTTAAAATGCATATAGATTTTTTGACACCGTGTGTGTGTATGTATATATTTGTTTGTATATATATATATATATATATATATATATATATATTTCTCTAGAAGTTGTATTATGTTGCAAGACTGTGATGGGATGGAAACCTCGGCAGATCTTATTTTCTCTGAGCAGTTGCTTTATTCAATGTCTGTACTTGATAAATACGTTAATAAGTGCTTTAATGAATGTCTTAACAAGTCTATCTTTGATGGACTAAAAAATCTCATATATTGCAAAAACAGGTATTTTTAATATTTGGTGATAAAAATGGTATTTTTTGAGGAGTTTCTGCTGTTGTAATCAAATTGAAGATGACGTGGAGATGTCTCATGGATGCTGTCTTAGGATATTTAAGGCTCTTGTATGGAAGCCAGACTAGATATGTTCTAAATGACCTTGAGGTGTATGTGTGTGTGTATATATATATATATATGTAGAATTATAAACTGCATTTCCAGTGAGACAGCTTTTGCTTCAGTATGACACACCTGTTCCAGATAACACCATCGTAGTGGCAGAACTTCGAATTGGGTTCAGAGGATCTTGGTTGAAATTCCTTACCAACTTTATGGGCTTAAGAAAAGCCTGTTTCTTCCTCGGGAAACATGGAGCAAAGGATCCTGGCTAACATTTAAGGTGGTTGTGAAGATTAAGTGATCTTTCTTGTTAATATGCAGTTATCTTTATAGGTTACAAAGGGCTCTATGGTAATAAACTGTTCTGCACCGACCAGGTGGCTTTCACATCCCTACCACCAAGGGGCCAAGCAGTCACTTGTCAGGCCATTTAAGCATCTTTTGTGTTATTGAACTTGTTGATATTTATCATTTATTTTAAACTATGGATTCTGTCATCAAATGTGTGAGCAACTCACTCTGTAAGTGTTTGCCCCTTTTGTCAGAAAAGGGAAAGGTTGGACTTTTTTGGGAGCCCCTTCGTGTTCCAACATTTCAGCAGTGTACGATCCTATAACTACAAAAGGCTGTTTCTCCCCGTCTTCGGAAGTAAAATAGCTGACTTTTATCTAGAGGAAGTTATCCTACAGTTTTCATGGTTGCCCATCCATGTGTTGTGATGAATTTTAGTGTATCTTAACACCTGCAATAACTTCCCTTTGGCCTTTGTAACATTCTAGAGGACACCCCCCTCTCTGTAATTACCTCAGGCTGTGATGAAAAGAGGTGGAAGTTAGATAGACCTTTCTGTGCTTGAGCAAAACACACTCCTTTTGAAACCTCTAAGCATAAAGAGTTGTATAGAAACACTGTTTCAGGATGCGTCCTGCAGAAAAACTGAAAAATGGAGTCACAGTTATATTTTCGGCTAGTAAATGTGGACCTGTCCCCCGACCCGCCTGAATTCTGAGTGCCTCTTGTCTGGCTGCTCCTTACCCCAGGGAGCGTTTTCTTACCACTTTCCATTTTATCATTGCGTCTTCATTGTTTGCTGCATCCTGTTTGTATCACAAAGAGAGAAAGAAAGACTCCAGACGCCCTCCCGCCCCACCTTTCTCTGAGTGCAGATGGCAGCCCTTGGCCGCCGTGGTCCCTGTAATCAGTGTGAGGGAGTTCTCCACGCTGCCCTGAAAGAACCATTTGTTGAATGCCCGCTCTGTGACGGGCATTTGCAGATGGTTTAATATGCCTTTCCTCATTTAAATCTTACAACGTGTTTAGGAGGGAGGAGAAATGAAACAGAAAGTGTTCCTTCTACCATTACCAAAGGAAGTTGCTGGCCTCTATGTAATTTGAACTTGACGTATACTAACCGCAAATGGAGCCCTATAAACAGTTCTGGGGGACAGAAACGGTCTTAGATACAAACATTTTAGAAAGTGCTTTTACAGGTACAAAGCAAAACATTTCAAAGCTATTTAGATAGGTGTGATAGGTAGAAGTTTAGACGGGTTTCCTGCCAGTGCGACATGGAATCATGTGGGAAAGTTAGTTCTTTGGTTTACAGTGTTAGATGCCGTGCGTTACGTGCTCCACACCATTTGGAAGGTTTTCATATTCTCCCTCCACTAGCATTATAAGCAAGCTAAAGATGCCACTGATTCTTTCAGTTTAAAGTGAACACTTCTGGGGGGCTGAATTTCCTTCTGCAGCTGTAAAAAAATGTTCTAAGGCCTTGTTTATATAATATTGCTCGACTGAACAGAGCACGTTTTGGCAGATATCTGACATTTCTGAAGTTCTGTAATTTTGCAAAATTTGTTAACCTCAGGTCTTAAGGTTAAGCTTTTTAAAAAATGTAACTGAGTCCATGAGTTTTGTTCCTTTGTTGCTTTCAGGTATGTTCCACATATGAGTGGAAGCGTGTAGTTCTTGGTTTTTTCTGTCTTATTTCACTTAGCATTGATTTGCCCATTTTTTAATTGAATTTTTTGTTTTTGTTTTCTATTTTGAGTGCTCATTTATTTAAAATATATAACTGAAATTGCTTCCTTTTATTTGTGCTTTTGGTGTTTGCTCTATGAGACTCACCTTTGCTTTTGATTATTCTTTGAATCTTGAAATGCTGAAGAGATGTTGTTGCCTAGTTAACAAATGACACTTAGCTCTTTCTAATTGGTCCCCCAAAACAAACAAACCAACCAACCAAACCTATTTATTAGCAGTGTATACACCTAATGTTCAAGAATAAGCAGGCCAAGGGATAGTAGAGAGCTAGAGTTAGAAGCAGGGTGGGAATGGTGGGTGAGAGTGGATAGCTTTGAAATATTAATGGCTGAATTCCTGCTTGCTGGAGAAACATGGGAGGCTTGTCCCGGGCTCTACCCATGCTCGTGTTAGTGATTGCATCTGCATATTTTAAAGGATATGACAAGGTAATGGAGATTATATCTGCTGCTCACTGCCATGCTGTTTCAGGATATTTGATACTTTTATACAAAAGCACATTGTGGCATCTTAAACCAAAGGGGCAAACACCTTTTTGTGAATGGGGCCCTTTTGGTTTGTGTTCAAGTTTACCCTGACAACTACTTTCTGTTGTTCTTTGCTGAGAGCTCTGTAAGGTTTTTGTCATCCTAATCTTAGTGAAGCTATTGCTGAACAAATGAAACTATTAATAATAATCCTACATTTATAATAAGGCTTAAAATTCATCAAGTACTTTCACACAGATTATCTTTTTGCATATCTCAGCAGCCCTGTCAGTTAGGTGTGGCAGGTATTATTAACTCTTATTATGCAATAAATTGAGAATCTGACAAAATATGTGACTAGCTTAAGACCAGTATATTTTTTTTCTAAAAGAGGCAGAGGGAATCAGACACACACACCCACCCACCCACATGCCCACACACTCATCACTATTACCACCACCACCACTGACAAAAAGCATTTTTATAAAAGTCTGTGCATGCCCTGCAGTCCCTCTCATTGACCGAAATACTCTTGCAGCGTTAGTTCCCAGATTGATTATTTACTGTAATATAAAATGCAACGCCACCTGTGGGAGACCATAAAATTAAGGCCCTGCAAGTAGAAAGGGCTTTTGAAGTCTAAGGCTTTGTACCTCCAGCAGAGGAGATGGAAGCTTGTTCATTTGACTGTCTTCACGTTTCCCCCTTTCTCACCTTTCCCCACCCCACATCTAACAGATGATTAAGCCTATCGCTTCTGCTGCTTTCGTTGACATCTGTGGCTACTCCGCAGTTACCATGCAGTCCAGATTCAGATCCTGCCTGTCTCTCAGCATGCCCATAGTGGGCTTTTGTGCTGGTCTTCTCGCCAGTTTTTCCCCATTACCTTGTTCCTGGTGTAATAGCTTAAAACTCTTTAGGAGTTTGAATGCCCCTACTTCATAGTACATAGCACTCTGCAGACCCTGACTTCAAAAAAACCATTTCATTTTCATTTCTCAGCGTGGGCCTGATTTTCCCTGCGAGGCTAGGTGTCCCTCAGCATTTACCTTCTCTGCCTTGTACTGCCTTTGGCTCCATTGGAATGCCCTCCCCTCTGAGCATCTGAGCCCCTTGCCACTGTGCTGAATTAGTATTGGTTCTCTGAAACTTGGTTTGGGTCTTCTTCCAGCTTCTCCTGGTGAAGTTGGCCACATGCTGCATCTTTGTGTCCCACAGCACCTCTCTGGAGTTCCATTGTGGAACTTAACACAGGGTCGATGCCTGTCTTACCTGGGCCAGGAGCTTTCTGAGGAGTGTCTGAGCAAACAGTCAGCCCGGGGTGGCTGAATGTTTGGCTTCATTTCTCAATAACTTCAGCCGCAACAATCAGGACCGTGACACACACTTTCTTTGCTAGCTACTCAAAGATACCTCTAATTAGGAGTGCCACTGGGTGGTCTAGAATTGAGGAAAAATATTTTCTTTTTTAAAGGAGTATTTCCTAATGAACTTAACTAGGAATTTGAAGTAATGGAGAAGAACATCATTTATCTCTCTTTTTTTCAGACATAAAGGAAGTCAGAAATGGAGATTGTAGATGAGAGTTCGTTTCTAGTTGAATAAGAATTTTTGTTTTTGCTGCACTAAAACAATATAGAGTTTGGTTACTTGCCTAATATAGGACAGTCAAAATAGTCTGCATTAAAGTGGGAGCACTCTTTGGAGATATCTGTAAACAATCTGTGTATTTCTGCTTGAAAAAATTCTCTGTTGCTAGTATATATAAAATAATTGCTAAGGCTTATAGGATATATTGCTAAGGAAAACAGTTTTCAAGTCTAGGTCTTAGGTTTTCATACGCATGTGCCAAATGGTGATTCCTATGTCATAATGTAACTATGACAGTTTCTCAGCCTACTTTTAGTAGTTAGAAGGTGTCTGTTTTCTGCTACTTATTAAATATTTACTCATCTACATCAATGACTTTTAAACCAGAAATTAATAATTAGTTTCCTGCAGCCTTGTGTGTGTATGGGGGGGAGAGACAATCAATAGAATTTGTGTTTAAAATTATGAACTATATAAATAAAGGCATTATTTCTTCTGAATTAAAAAAAATTAACTGAAAACAACAAAGAGAAAAGAAATGAACAAACAAACAAACAACCCATGGACACAATCAATAGTTTAATGTTTATTTGGGAACGAGTGGGTTAGGGAGGGGAGAAAGGGGGGGTGGGAGAGGAGGGGGGAAGCTAAATATAAGGTGATGGAAAGAGAACTCAAAAAAAATTAAAAAAATTATAGTCATAGTTCTTCATCATTTATGCCATTACAAATATAAGTAAGTAAAACTTGAAAAGGTATCAAGTCTATCATTTAATTTTATAGCTAATTTATAGAGAATAATAGAATGAGTGTGTTTATTATAGTGAAGAATGTGGCTAAAGTGGATGTTTGAGTTGATTGGATTTTATTTTTGTGATACCTATTAGAAAAATGAGAATGATCCTAAATATTAACATAGCAACAATAATACATTTGCTGTATTGAATTCAAACAATTTGTGAGAAAATGAAAATAATATTTTGTTCTTCTATATCATTACTCCTTTATAATAGAATATTGGGAATTGACATTTGTCCTAGATTGTACATTTGACCAACATGCAAAATCATTAGCAAATTGAATAATTGTTTAGTGTCAAGTTTCTGTTTTCCTCATTAAAAGGAAAAATACATCTTACTTATTGACTTAGAGGTATCACTAATGATATTATTCCACTATGATTTCCTATCATGATAGCAAGTAGTAGAGTTAGGACTATAATCTTGGTTTAGGTTTTTTTTTTCAGTTTTTGTTTTGCTTTGTTTTTCCCTTACAACACACTTCGTCTCAGATTTCCATACTATATTCATCCCAAGTATGTGGAAATTTGGGGAATGGGTGACTGAAATATGATTGCTGTGATTGTTTCTGCTTTTCAAATTCCTGTGATTGTTTCTACTTTTTGCATCCCTTTGGTGTCGAAGATAGATACCATGAATGAGTAATTAATTGTGCAAGGTCAGGTAAGGCAGTGAAAGACATTAATGTCATTCTATTCACTTTCTGAGACCAAGTACCCCATTATCATTCAGCAGTGCCTTCTAAATATAATGAGTACATTGGTTTGATTTCTTTACAAATTACACAGCTAAAGTATCCTTTAAGAAACTTAAATTAGGGAGTTCCCTGGTGGTGTAGTGGCTTAAGGCTTCGGCGTTGGCGCTGTCAGCGCTACGGCCTGGGTTCGATTCCCAGTCAGGGAGCTACCTACATACCAAAAAGCAAAAAAAAAAAAAAAAAAAAAAAAGAAACTTAAATTAATGAAGAAGGGATATTTTAGCAGTCTAAAAAGTTATTTAAAAATGATGTTATAGAGAGAATTTAAGCGTTGGCTGGAAGGTGGGCTAAATGACCTTTAATAGATTTTTATTCTTGAAGATTCCAAGATTCCAATGCTAGGCTAAAGGAAAATTTCAGAAATGCCAGTCACCTTAGTTACAGTGTTTTTGTTTGTTGTTCTATCACAGACTGCCTCTTTAAGGTGTGCCCTATGAATCGATATTCTGCCCAGAAACAATATTGGAAAGCTAAGCAAGCCAAACAGGGGAACCACACAGAGGCAGCCTTGCTGAAGAAATTACAGGTAAGGGCCAAGCTTCCATTTGTCTGGTTTAGGCCAGACCAGGTATAGTAGTAATGAAAGTAACTTAGTGATTTCATTCAGTGCATGGAGATGTAGAATAGTTGTAGCAACAACACATGGGAATTGGAAGGGACTTTCAAGTTATGAGGTGTGACTACTGATTTCCTGGTGTGTAGGTAATAGATTCCTGCTGCTTTTATTAGGGTGTGCCAGACTAATTCAGAGATTCACCTCAAATTGGAAACCAATTCAAAAATCTTTGTAGGACTGTCAAATCCAGTTTTATTTTACTTGGCATAGTACTTAATTTTATTTTTTTAAAAGAGTATGGAAAAAATAAAAGTCTGATGTTTCTGATTTGGGCTGAGTGTAAATTTGATAGGACTTACTTTGTGTCATGAAAATTTCTGTTACTTTCAGAATTGAAACTGTATTTTGAGACTTTTGAAATTTACCTACTATCTTGGTTGGTTTCTCTAGAAATATTCTTTCTGAAAGTAATTTTTATAAGACCAGAAAGGCTGGTACTTTTCTGAAATTTCCAACATAAAAGCATCCCAAGATATTGTTGGCCACCTTTCAGCATCAAATTGAGAGAATTATCACACTATATTCTAATCATGTATTTAATTATTGCCCCCCATCCCCAAGCACCAAGAGTAAAGCAACCAGCCTATTTTATTCATGGTTGTATTCTTTGTTCCTAAAAAAACAAAACCTGTTATTTCTTTGTCAGTTATTATACTCTGTTTACTGTATTTCCACACTGAATATTTAATAATAATTTTATAGCATGCTGCAGAACTGGAACAAAAACAAAATGAATCAGAAAATAAGAAATTGTTGGGAGAAATTGTGAAATACAGTAATGTCATACAAGTAAGTATCTATTTACTTTCTTTTAAAAGAGGGAAATATTTTATTGGAAATTTGCATATAGTAGGAATGCCAAAGAGCACTGAAATTTTGAGAGACAAATTTGTTCTTTGGAGGGAATTATAGATATTGTGGTATTTTCATTGATCTTCACTACATTGTTCTATATGTTTGGAAATAAACCTGCTGTACACACATAAAGAAGAGAGTTTCTTTAGATGTGTGCACAACTTATTACCTCAAAAGTAAGAAGATGGAAAAACAATTTCTAAAGGCCGGTAATAAGATAGCCCTTTATTAATGGGAATAATGTGTAACATGTGAAGCTTAATCTTTTTATTTTGTAGAGAAAAGAACGTTTTCAAATTGTACTTTTAGATGGAAATTGTCCTTGAGTTGTTATTAGATCTTCTATTTCAATTAGCATGCACACTGATTTATCTCAGCTGCATTCCTTTCTTGTGTTTCACTTCGATCTTTAGCTTTTTTACTTGGTTATTTGTTAATATATGCCCCACCTTGTTTCAAGAAGAATGTAAGGCATTTTAAAAAATATTCCCCGCATAACAAAATACACAGAAATATGTAAGACAACTAGGTGAAAGGTAAAATAATGGTTGAATGAATAAGATGAAGTCGAGAGTGAGGCATATTTATAAAAATCATGTTGTAAGTCTGGTAAGCTTGGGATGGAAGCCTGTCTGTTGCCCACTTAGCTAGCTATAAGGGAAGCATAACGTATTATAGTGTTCGCATAGGAGGCTCTGATCAGAGGTCTAGAAACTCAAACATTCCTGGGAGGAAGACCAGAGAAGTATTTCTCCAATAAGCTCTGATAAAGAGGACACTGTTTAATATAGTCAACAATAGTCTTAATAACTTTTCTTTTTTACAGTAAATACTATAATGACGTGTTTCATAGAGCTGTTTTTAAAAATAATATTCCCTGATGTTTTGTCATTGGTCAGAGTAGTTCTTGATGGGACAAGGTGGAGGTGCCTGGCTCGGCTGCGGCTCTCTGTACGAGTTCGTCTAATGATAGATTATGTGATACCTGGGGCTGTATGTCCTTTGGACAGTCCTCCATAAATAGAGTTTCTCTTATCAATTTTTGATTAATATTAAATTCCAGCGAGTGGAGTGTATGTTTCTTTTCAAGAACCTGAAGTACAAATATTTGTATGGCTAGTTAGGGGCTGAGCCACGGTCTCTAACATGGTGGATCCCAAAGGAGTGGGGTTGGTCTGTGAGTGTTTTCATTGCTTTATGGTAAAATAAGAACCAGGGATATTATAATGAGTTTTCCAAAAAGCTGATTTCTTTTTTCAATTAAAGATCTACCCTTTATTTTGAGATAATTTTCTTCTTATATTGTATTAAAATAACTATTCTTTTAAAAAGTGATGGTAATAATAGATAGGAAGGTTGTTTTCATTTTCCTATTCAGTAGACTAATGTTTTGGAAAAGTTTTGTCCACAGAATCTAAAAATATCTGAGAAGTGGTGTTTCTGTGCTGCAAAGAGGGTGGGCTCAGCATCCTCTGTGGGTATTGCTCAGCCTGTTTGATGAGCAGCCAGCCTTCTTACAAAGGAAGAATTAGGGCTGTTGGTACTCAGGGATGGTTAATAACACTAAGTGGACTGGTGCATTATTTTAGTTTCATGTTTTTCTTTAGTATGTTTTGTTTTTATGGCTGTGCAGGAATTGTGAAAAGATGTGGTTTAGGGGAACCTCTAGGTCTTCTTTGAAAAGCCCGGTTTTATTCTATTACTAATCAATAGATGAAAATCATTCAGAGGTGTCCCCTGCTTTGATTTCCTCATGTGCCCACTTCATGTGGAAGCAGAATTGAGGGTGGAGTGAGGAGGAACCCAAAGAAAGTCAACTCAGAAAGATGGTGAATGTGGAGTCTGAAAAGAGTTTCTTTGTTTAATCTGTACACTGAGCTGTGTTATGTGCGCACATGATATATGTATAGATACATACATGTGTTTAACAGAGGAGCTCCAAGAGTAAGATAGTAATGCATGTCTTTTCCCTACAGCTACTGCATATAAAAAGCAACAAATATCTGACTGTTAACAAGAGATTGCCTGCTTTACTGGAGAAGAACGCCATGCGCGTGTCCTTGGATGCAGCAGGAAATGAAGGGTCCTGGTTTTATATTCATCCCTTCTGGAAACTGAGAAGCGAGGGTGACAATGTATGTAAATATAAAATCAAGAGAAAAACAGTGTATTTATGAAGACAGTAATTTTTAATAAGTGAGAGAATCAAAAAAGTAAAGGGGAAGGAAATAGAGTTTTCAATCTCTAACATACTGTCTTTATGTTCATATCTTTAATAGGTTAAAAGCATTTATTTATAGTAGAAATTGTGCTCAGAAATCGTAAAAAGACAAAGTTCAGATTAATTTAAAAATCACCTTCCACTAGCATTTGTGACCGAGAACTTGAGTAACCTTAACGTTGGCAGAGCTGGAGAAGAGAGGCAGAGTTTGCATCTCTGCCTAATCAGGAGCGGGTATGGCGGTAAGGAGGTAGTGCTGTGCTTAGAATGTGGTATCTGCTCCTTTGAATTAATACAGTGACACAGTGGGTCATGACAGCACTTCATTTACTGGCTCTATGGTCAGCTGTTTACATCTACAGTCCACACCTCTTAGTAGGTGTGTAACATATGAGCAATTGCAGATTGACACCTGCTTGCTGATGACAAGTAGATTTAACTTATGTTGTAGAATACTGTGCCATGTAAATTTCAGTAGTTGCTATTAATTAAATATTTTATGCTACTTTATAGAGTAGGGAAAATAAAAATTCTGTGACATGATTCAATAGGATTAATAGTTAGCTATTTTTGTATGTAATAAATAAAGTATGGGGTGACAGTCTCTAGCACATGGGAGGTGCTCAGCAAATGCTGGCTGACACTGAATACTGAATAACTTTCCTAAATAGAATATCTTACAAATGTGTGATCAAAAAAATCATTGAGGTTTAAAAAAATGAAGAATGAATTCAGAGCAATATAAAAATATAATTATTCTGATGTAATTTTATTAATCAATATGTTCATTACATTTTAAGTACGTTTTGGATATTTCTTGTCTTAGAAATGTCTTCTTTTATAGTGAATCTATTTTTCCAGTGCATTTTGAAGTACAAAGTTAGTTCAACAGGATGCAAGCTCATGGTTTAATTTGCTTAATAGATTATCTGGTGATACCCTCCTTAGGTAAGGTATGGGAACAGCATGGCATGCAGGAATGAGTGCACTTTAAAGCTTATGTTGGATTCCTTAAGAAATAAGTCCTATGTTTTTATTTTTTTTGGCATCCGTGATGTGTGCTGTGAGCATGATATATATTTTAATTTCAGTAGGTAGTTAATTACAATCAACTCTCAATATTCAGGGACTGATTATGTTTATGAGCAATCTGTGTCTTTTGATGCCCTTTCTTGTAATGCGTGCTCCCTTCTTCAGACCCCCAATGAGTGGTGTCCCTGTCTGTAGCTGCTCAGTGAAAATTAAATGTCAAAACAAACAGAACCTGAGCTCAAGCTGTGAAGGAATGTGATGAAGTGATTGGATAAATTGGGACCTTTAGATTAGCCATAGGTTTTATTAATGCATTCTATCCTGTTTGTTTATTTATTCTATCTATTCCTTCCCCTGCTCCCAAATGCCTTTACAGGGTCAACAGAGAGTTGAATGTAATGAACTATTTCAAATAGTTGTACTGGGGAAATAAAAACAACATACCACCCAACCACTCCATCTTGGTTAAATTAGGCAATGTAGGCATTGTTAAGTGCAGTAGAAATCCTTCTTATGTAGATGTGCTCCATAAAGCATGGCTAAAACAACCTTCCACGTGCTTTTTGCTGAAATGGCTCACTGTTTTTGCTCCTCACTGTGTAGCTTTTGTATGTGATTAAGGATGCTGTGAAAGCATTGGCACATCCACACCACTGCATTTGCCACATAAATGATTGTACTGTAGTGCTCATTTTCTTCCCTAGAAATAGGCAGCATTTTTCTAAAACATAAGCCTACTGTACTTTATTGAAGGCAAATGGAAATACTGTCACTTCATAACAAATGGTTTAATTTCTGCTGATTTTCTTTAAAAACATATTAAATTAAGAAGAGGAAATAGCCAGATTCAAAGGACTTTTAAAGTTATATTTTACTATTTAGAAACTAGTTAAGTTGTGATTAGGTTGTAAGTATCCAACAAGATGTTTGGTGACTGATATGAAATGTAAGCATGAGGCTGATGGTAGTCCAGGGAGAAAAATGCTTGTATCCTCAAAAATTAATGGTTTCCATCATTGAGAGCACCTTTGTTCTATGTCTTATAGAATTACAGCATAGTTTGGGGGGAAAATAGATTCATGGATTTCTTACCTTTCAGCTGTAGAGAAGCCCTTGCTTGCTCTGGTGTCGTTAGAAAGTCATTGCGGACAGCCTTGAGCAGAGTTCATAAATGTTTCATTTTCATTTATCTTCCCATGATTGAGTAGTTAATTTTTCTTTTTCAACTTTGATCTAAGAAGATATTAGTTCTTTAGCGTGATGGTAGATTTTAAAAGTTAGAAAAAGCCAAATTTCATTCAATCAAGAGAAAAATTTAAATTTTAGGGCAAGCGCCTTTTCAAAGAGCAAGTAGGTTTTGCTGTTTTGCAAAACTGGATGCCTTAGGTTTATAGGAAAGGCAGGACTAAAACTCTGGTGTTTTTTGGTTTTTACTGCAATGTTATTTTCACCACACCAGCTGCCACTGTAAAAGAAGGGTAGCTGCTAAGGCATAATACTGCTCTTCATTTTTAGTAAAATCCCAACTTGAGTGTTACATGGCTATTATGTGGAATCAACAGAAGTGCTTTCAGAATTGCAGTTTGTTTTTTTTTAAGACATTTGTGCACTGGAATGAATGTGATGTGGCAGAAAATGACTTTATCCTTAAGTTCTGTATTTAATATACAGCTTCTTAGAAGGCGCCTGACCCCATCAGTGATTAGGCTCTCCCTGTGCTACACTCTTTTGAGAATTTTAACCATATTTACCAAGTTATCTAATTGGGTATGAGTTCTTTGAGAATAGGAACTATTTCTTACACACTTTTGTGTTCTTCCTGGCACCTCTTATTCTTTTTATTTCTTATGATTGGCATCTTGTCCATTTTATTTTCAAGTTTTATTCATCTTGGTTAGTCAAGGTAATCATCAAGAACATGACTGAAAACCTGTAAATTAGTGAATTAATGTTAAATTCTCATTGTGAATGCTGTTCTCATGAAAGCTTAGAGTTCAGAACATTTTGCCTATATGGCTGGTATCTTAAAAATATATGACTTGGGAGTTCCCTGGTGGTGTAGTGGCTTGAGGCTTCGGCGCTGGCGCTGTCAGTGTTGCAGCCTGGGTTCGATTCCCAGCCAGGGAGCTGCCCACATACCAAAAAGCAAAAAAAAAAAAAAAAAAAAAAAAAAAAAAAAAAAAAAAAAAAAAAAAAAAAAAAAAAAAAAAAAAAAAAAAAAAAAAAAAAAAAAAAATATACATATATATATATATATATATGACTTTATGGGTGGTGTTTTGAAGTACATATAACATACAGATTGGCTCAAAGCTTATTACAGACAACTGTAGTGAAATAGTAAGACAGAGCAGTGAATATACTTGCAACCAAAGTATTCTTTTAAGTGGAAGGACATAGCAAAAATATATCATTATATTTAGCAACTTATTGGCTAGGTGCAGATAAGATTGACATAGTAAACCAAACCCAGTTTTTCATTAAGAAATTAGGTTACCCCAATAAGTCTAACAATAAAAATGAATTAAAAAAAAAAGAAATTAGAAGACCGTCTGGGGACTGGCAGGGTGTAGTTCCAGTATTTACGGTGTGAATGACTACTCAGACTTCAATGTGGCTTTGAGAATTAAGAGCTGCTTTGGTGTCATGTGCAGTAGTAAGTTTTCTCTCTCTCTTTTTTGAGCATGTTGGAAGTATGTGTATGTCATGTTGACTTTTATATGTTTTTGTTTATATTTAATTTTTAAAAATACTTGTTAATTCATGGTTGAAAGAAAACAGTATAAAGACGTATCATGAAAAGTCTCTCTTACCCTTTTTCCTTCTCCCCAGTTCCCACCCCTTCTTCCAGTTAACTGGATTTCTTATGCATAAGTTTGACGACCTTCCTCCCTTTTTCACACAAAACTAGCCCAGCTCTGCCTCCTCATGGGCTCACTTAACACTGTTTCTTGATGATCTTTCCTTATCTGTACATGGAGAGCTTATGTGATGGGTCATTTTCTGAATCACATACATCATCTGATTGATGATGGACTTGAAGGGCAGTTGATGTATAGAGACTGGTCATGCAAACAGTAGATGCTGTTTCTGCAAACCAAAGAACAATGTTCCTTTGCTTGGTTAGTGAGCTTCAGGCTGCTCTCACTTTTGACTCTCCAAATTTAGTTTGTGATAACAGTACCATAAGGGAATGTAGACTCCTGTGTGTAATTTATAAAAGGTTAATTTATATTGAAAATGTGAAATTATGTTCCTTAACGTCTTGATCTAGGTTAAGATATAGGGAGATGTTCTGTTTATTCTTACTAAGTCCTAATTTGTTTTTCAGTTACCTATCAAACTAATCTATTCTAATATTCAGTTGTATGAAATATGGAAAGGGAAGGTATTGGTTTTCTTTTCTGAGATGCTGAGCAATTCTGTAACTAAGAGTGTAGGTGCTATAGTAGTAAATCTTGAATGGAACTTAACAACAGTAAATTTAGTATCTATAAAAATAAACCATTTATTGTTATTAAGAAAGCATAACTTCATTTCTCCATAATTTGAGTTATGAATAAAAATACTTGAGGGTAAAGCAGACATTATGAATGATAGCATAAATAAAAAAATTAACTTAGACTTACTTCTCTATAGTATTTTTTCCATATCCATTTTTAATTTTTATTTAATGAGTACCAGGTTTAAAGAGCAATATTAGTTTGGGATGTTAGAGATAAAAGTGAACCAGATACTCAAGGCCCAAACAATAAACTTATTTCTGCAAGGTTGTACTTAATTCTATTAATACATTTCTTGAATCCAGAAGACATTAGAATGTTAATAAATTTCTGAGATTATAGCTAAGATCAAATTTAACAGATTTGTTTTTGATTCCAGAATAATACAGATGTATAACATTTCTCCTTGCACTGGTTCTAATATTTAGCCAAATTGGGTTTTTGTAGCAGATGTATTCACTCTCTACATCTGCTATGCTCATAGCATAACACTGCATGTGGAGGTGCATGTGGAAGACTCCTAAGAAAAGGAGCTATACTAGCTCAATGAATCCAGACTGATGGGCCCTATGGACATGATTATATGATCATTTATCAGAACATTTTTTACTTCAAAGCGAAAAAGAATTGAACTAAACTTTGCGTGGAAAACAGACAAGATCAATTGTTACAGCAAGAATGAGGACTCCTTCGCAGTTATTTTTAGCTTCAAATATAGGCCCCAAGATTCATGCAGTGTCTCACAGCTTATTTCTGATTCCTAGATTGTTGTTGGAGATAAAGTTGTTCTGATGCCTGTGAATGCCGGACAGCCACTACATGCCAGCAACATAGAGCTCCTCGATAATCCAGGTTGTAAAGAGGTATGTATGTTCAGGAGGAAAGGACAAATTTGTTGATTTTTTCACAAGAGGAAAAAAAAGTGTATTGTTTCTTTCATTGTCTTCATCAGCATAATTCCAGTCATGCTAATTAATATTCCTAAGTTACAAATAGATAATAATTAGTTATTGCTATATTCATCGGGTCCTTGGAAGACATATGTGTTGAAGTACATACCTTTTTGTCCAAAGTTGTCTTTTTTCACCATTTAGTTGAAGTAATAATTTCTGATATAAAATGGAATCTACAGTCTTATAACTCCATGTTTATTCATTAATAGGTGAATGCTGTTAATTGCAACACTAGCTGGAAAATCACTTTATTCATGAAATATAGTTCCTATCGAGAGGATGTATTGAAAGGAGTAAGTATGTCTTATACAGAACATTTGCGGAAAGAATTGAAGGTAGTCTGAACTTCTGGTTGCAAAACCTGTGATTCACTGGTGTTCATTGTTTAGAATGTGACTGTTAACTTATAAATCTAGAATGACTATATACTCATCACAATCATTGATTTTCTCCTGTATATTTTGAAATGTATAAATAATTATTAAAAGCCTAGTATTAATAGCTAGCACAAGGGCCCCGAGTATCAAAATGGGAGATACCTGCTTCTTATGTCATATGTTTTCTTGACTTGTTTTTCTAGGGTGATGTTGTTAGATTGTTTCATGCAGAACAAGAGAAGTTTTTGACTTGTGACGAATATGAGAAAAAACAACACATTTTCCTTCGTACAACCTTGCGCCAGTCAGCTACTTCTGCTACAAGTTCTAAGGCACTCTGGGAAATAGAGGTGTGTAAAAATTTTTTTTGTGGCTTTTAATAAATGTATCAACAAGACAAGATTCACTAGGCTGATAGTTTTATTGTTATAGGCATCGTTTATGATAGACCAAGAAAGCAGTAATTTTTGTGAACTGACTTGTACCTCTTCATTGCTGTGACCAGTTCTCTGGGGATCTGTCTCCCTTATTTAATATGGGCATATAAATGATTTTGCTTTTAAAAATTCCGTTGTGAGCTTTGCGCAGTGGCAGTATCGTAGCCAATGAGGTTTATCTGAGGCATGATTATTGCTAATTGAAAAATTCCATTGTGAAATGTAGTCAAGATTAATTAGACTGAAGACCATGTGCCTCAAATGTCATTGGAGTTAAGATGGAGGAAGCCGACTCACTTTAAATAAACATCAGAACCACACAGTCACTGAAAAGAACATTTATGTTGTCTGGGGATGCAATTTCTAGTGGGATGAGGAGTTAAGAATTAACAATCATAGTTAAGAATTCATTCAGCCTTTGCAAAGTATTTTTTAAATGTTCCAATATGGTAGAGTAATGAGGAAAATATAAGATATGGATTTTTCTTTAAAGGACCTTTCTAAACAGTGAAGGAGATAAGATATGCACAACTACCTATAAACAAACCAACATCTGATAAATTCCAACTTGATTTAGTGGACATCCAGGCCTATAGCAGTCATTCTCAAGTCATTCTCACTAACCTATTACTCCCTTTTTACAGCTGTATTTTGCGATACTTCCTTTAATTTCCTAAAATGAAATTCATGGGTAATATCATTACATATCTCATGATTAAAAATGAATAAAATACCCAAATTCTGACATACAGAAGAAATAAAAGGAAAATAATTTATAATAAAATATGTATTTTAACATGTAACTACCTACTTACTCTACAAGATGTTGTATTTATACCTGTCCTTGATGGGTACATTTGTATTTGAGAGAAGTGACAAAAGAAGAGGATAAGAAAACATTCTGTAGGGGTACAGGAAGGCGAAAGAACAGTGGTACATGTGGACCTTGAATTATCTACACTTGATCTTAGCCAAAAGGCCGAGAATTGATGGACCTTAAATAATCTAGTGTTAAGAGAAGGGTGCAGAATTTGCAGGCGTTTGGTTTGAAAACTGAGTCTTATAGGATGGGTATATTTTTGGCCACAGGAGGGGCATTTTTAAAAAACTTCATTCACTTTCAAATATTTTCACAATTATTATCTTATTTGAGATATTGGAGTAGGGGAAGATATACAAGCTGGAGTCTAGCAATAGGCATTAGAAGGTTATATATTAGCAACCAGAATTTGACGTCGGGGCAGGAATCCAAGAGTGGTCAGTATTAATAAAAAGGAGGAAACCTGTTGAAGGAGCATAATGAAAAGTTCTGGCACTCTGGTATGCTTTATGTTATTTAATCTTCACAACAATCCTATGAATTAAACCCAGTTTGTACATGAAGAAACAGGCTTGAAGATGAATTATGTGCTATCGTCACACCATAGTAACTGGCAGAGCTGACTCAAACACAGGCAGCTCCAGAGTGTAAAACCCGAGTCTTGCTACTGCACCAAGTTACCTGTCATAACCAACTGTTTCATAGCTTCTGCTTTTATTCTTCATGATCCTAGTGGCTGAGCATCTGGGCCAAGTCCAGTTCCAAGGACGGGTATCAAAGGACGTGTTAGTAAAAAGCACATAGGGAATGGGCCAAGGATTAAGTTAGTCCAGGCCTCCAGGCCTTGGTATTTGTGGTTCTCTCTGCCTGGAATGATTTCTTCCAGTCTCTGCATGACGGTCTCATTCCCATCCTTCAGTTTCAGCTCACATATCACTTCCTCAGAGCGGTCCATGCTGATTGTCATAGCTAAAGTAGCCTTCTCTGGTTCCTCAGTCATGTACTCTGTTTGCTTCCTCCTAGCACATGCCAAACTTATTCATTGAAAGCACTAGTCTTATTCATTGCTGTGTCCCTATTGCTGAGAGGAATACCTGGCACATTTTAAGTTTTTAATAGTCTATTGAATGAATGTTTGAATAACAAATGGGGAGAACCCCACAGTATTTCCAGCTTTGGCCTCAGAAACTTGTCTTTTGGAGTAAGCCTTTGTTTGCAGATATGACATGAGCATTGTGCACGCACAGTGAGTCAACTGTTATGTTGCTTGATCCTTTGTGGGGAATTTTGTTTTTCTGCCACATTGTCCTCTCATGAAAATTATGTGTAAACTGTTGGCATTTGCTTACCAGGAACATGCATACGTTTTAGTCATTATTGTCATTGCTTTTTTGTTCTGTAGGTGGTTCATCATGACCCATGCCGTGGGGGTGCAGGACAATGGAACAGCTTGTTCAGATTTAAACATCTTGCAACTGGGAACTATTTAGCTGCAGAGGTAAGACTAATGATATAGTGCCAAAATCTGTGACGCTGAAGTAGTGAAATCGGCAGTTAGGTTCTCCAAAAGATTTTGTATTTGTAGGAACACATACAAATTAGGAACATTATACAGATTTGATTATTGCCTATCTTGTTCTTGGTTGGCATATAATTTATTCTAAAATTATAAATACTAATCAAAGCCTCAAAATAATCTTTGTCTTAAAATTAAACAACAATAATAACAGTAACAACCACAGAATGCTGGTGATTGGTTTACTGTGAAGTCAAGTGGAAGGGTGTATCTGATTTGCATATGTGTGTGATGAGTCCTAAAATTTTCTATGTAGATTCACTCTTTCAACATGTCTGTATTGAAGAGATGATCAGTTCATTGTTGATGTAGATACAGTCCATAGTTTCAGGTTTATCTTCAGCGGTCACTCTTGCACTGTTGGGTGGCTCCAAACCATTGGAGAAGACAGGGTTTTCTTCCTGAGACATGGAACTGTCCGGAAACTCTCAATAAAAATGGTAAAAACATCTAAAGGTCTTTTCTTTTTCCACTAAAAGCATGGTGGCAATCAGATAGATCAGAGGGCTGGGTAGAAGTAATAACATGGAAGTTTTAGAAGTGATTTAATTAAACTTTGGTTATCTAAATTGAAAATAATTTTGAAAATATTTGTTTTTAGATGTATGAAAACATCCATTCATTCTATTCTCTTCAACTCTGTTTCTGTTTTTCAACTTAGAGTTTCTTCTGGGGTTCTAAACCAGAATTTGGTCTTAGCATTTTTAGTATTACTTATCTAACTTCTGGTTTTCGTTGTGAGGGAGTGTAAGGAAGTAGGCATAGAGACCTGATGAGAAAAAGGTGTGGGAAAACAGTGAGTTTCTATGAACAGGCTGACTCCTGTCTAAATTAACACCCAACCCCATTACCCTCTCCATCCTATTAATCTGCGATAATTTCTTTCATAGACCTTACCACTACCTCATTTATTGTATATTTTATATTATACATACATATTATATTTCTGTCAGAATGTACACTCTCTTAAAGCAGGGATTTTTTAAAAACGTCTCTACTGTGTTCCCAGCACATAGGACAGTGCCTGGAATTTTGAAAGCAGTTGAATAATTTTTTGAATGAAAGAAGGAATATAAGGAACCTATTCAGGCTTCTATAAGCTTAGAGGATGGGAAGAAGGAAATTTAGGGATTTGGATCTGAGAGGCATTTGGAACCACATTTGGGCAAATTAATCTGTTTAAGCTCCAATATCTTCCTCTGGAAAATGGGGATAATCACAATATTTATATAATAAGATTATGAAGAAAATGAAATGAGGTGAAGTGCTTGGTAGAATGGGTGGCTCATGGTAAGCATCAGGAAGTGATGCCAGCATGATCCATTTTATTATATGAATAGGGATTGTTCTTACTTTTATAAACACTCGTTATTTATGGATCTGGTCAAGTAAATGAAACATAACTTTGCAATTAAATTAATGGGCTGCTTCCACTGTAAATATTTTGAAGTAAGTTTTTTGAAAAGTAATCCCTTGAAGCAGAATTAAGTAGTACGGTAGAGAATCTTGTCTAAAATGAGAATTAGAAAAGTCTACTGGATATCATAAAAGGTACGAAATTAGGATTAAATTTCTTTTGGCTCTTATGTTAGTGGCTCTTTCCCTTAATTCACTTTTTGATCAATGGCTTTTTTAACTACTGACATTCTGTAGAAAAATTATGTCATTACCCGTTATTAGTTTTTTTTGTTAACTTCTGCCATTAAAACTTGTATCATTTGATACCTTCATTAGATTATCAAGGAGAAAATTGTTTATTCACTTTAATGAAAATCCAAGACTTCAATACATAAATGAACTCATTAAACATTGAAAAGTAGAAAGCAGTTCATTCCTTGCAAAGAATTTGAAAGACTGTCTTTTCATTCTATTTCTAGAGAAGATGACTTTAAGCACCAGACGCTATTTTGTCCATTAGAGGGTCTGGTGTTTTTGTTGGATCTCTTCCTTGACCTTTAATACTTTAGATAACATCTTTTTACAATTCAAGATGAGGAAAGGATAGTTAAGCATTAAATGCATATCTGAAAATTGAAAATGAGCAATCTATTTTTACTGCATTTAACTAGCATAACAGAATGGGTGCTTCTGCGTAGTATTCTAACATCAAAGGGGAAGTCACAGGCTCAAAAATAATGATGTCCCTAAGTTGTGGATTTATATTTCATATGTCAGCTAGGTTCAGACAAGATCCCAGCACAGTCTTGTCTCAGATGCTTGTCCCGCTGGTGTGAAAGTGTCCAGAGGTGTGGCAAAGTCACAGTGATAGTAGTCATTATCACTGATAAAAAATTGATTTCTAATTTCAGTTGCACAACGGGTGGAAATGAGCCTGTGACGGCAGTTGAGAAACAATGACTATACTTTTATCATTTTGCTTTTTAAAAATGGCCAAGTCTTTCATTTTAAAACATTATTCATGTCATTGAGGTAGTGGAGGGGGTTCCCAACACTTTGAGTTGTAACTTGTTAGTATTATTTGTTTTATTACATTATGAGTACATGCTTCTGGGGGAGAAGAGACTCCATGACTTTTCTTTATTTTACTTTTTCAGTTTACCTTTACTATCTAGATACTACTTAAAAAATAAGACACATATTGAGATGTTGAAAATGCAAGAGTTGGAAACAGTATTTTTTTGGATTCATAAAACAGCAGATATCTTTAAGATTTTATACACTCTTTAATATATATTCCTTAAGTGCCTGATGAATGCACAGCACAGTAGAGAACACTGCAAGTAGAGTAGGAAGCAGAGAAGTCAGTCTTTGCCCTTTAAAAAATTGACCTTCTAGCTCAGAAGACAGCACACAATAAAGGACACAGGAGTATCAGCCGCCAAGGTCATGTAGGGCTCATTATGTGTGCAGGTGGAGTTGGCTTAGTGTGAGATTAGCCAAAGAAGCCTTTTGCTTGGGGCAGAGTTTTCCACGGTTCTCAAAGAAAGTGAGAGACACAGGTTGTCAGAGAAATAAAAGGACAATCCTTGTAGAAGTTGCCAAGGAGACACAGAGGCAGATATGAAATGTCTAAATCATATGTAGACAATGTAAAAAGAAAAGCCAGCTAACAGAAAGGGGTTCAAAAAGGAATTATTGAGTGACACACTCTTTTGCTTGAAGATTTTGAATGAAGGGTTAGGATTTGATCTAACTAGTAATAGGAATGAAGTTTGAAGTTTGTCTTTGTAGCTGCCTTAGAGGTTGGGACTAGACAGCTACTTGCTAATATGTTATAGACAGCAGTGATGTTAGAAAATCTAATTTCTGTCATGAGGAGTTCCCAGTACAGTGTGATGAACCAACTGTAGCAATATGAATTGTGGGAGGCTTATGCAGAAGCACTGAAGTGCAACACATCTGTGGTAGAGGTACCAGGGTTTTGTAAGTAAGGAATGGTGCAGAGACCAAAGGAGGAGCTGCCTAATGAAAGAATCAGGCAGGTGGGGCAGAGAAGGAGAACATGCTAAGGCAGTGAGGGCATTTTTTTACACAGGCCAGGCAGTGTGGGGTATTGTACACACTAGTTTCATATCTGTGATACATGTGTGTGTCACACATAGGCTCTGTGTGAGTTTGGAAGTGGTGCTACAAGGTGAGAGGGGAGTGGTGGAGCCAGAACTGTTGGGCAGCTGACTTTTTGAGGCCACAGATACTAAACTAAGGAGAGTGGTTTTTCTCTTTAAAGTAAAGAGCAGTGTTTTAAAGATATCTCTGCTGGAAGGAGAGCATGCCAGAATCAGTGTCCCATGTGATAGTCACTAGCCACATGTTGGCTATTTCAATTTAAATAAATATTATTAAAATAAAATATAACTTAACAATCAGTTCCTCAGTCATACTAGCTACATTTCATACTGCTCAGTACCTACATGGTGTTGGATAGTGCAGACATAGAACATTTCCATCATCACAGGGCAAGTTCTAGTGTATAGCACTGCTCTGGACCGTTTGTGAAATGCCTGGGAGGGATTGAATTTAGATTCCGGAAGACCAGACAGGATACAGAAGTGTGATATCTTCAAGGAATTCTGAGGACTTGAACCAAGGGAGTGGCATTGGCAATGGCCAGAAGGGGAAGACATTTTTAGGGCATAGAATCACAAGAGTGGTAATCCAGAGACTGTTCAGGGTTAAGGAGTAGGAAGATTTAGGCTTTGGAAAACTGGTGATGTCCTTTACCAATTCAGGAAAAATGGGAAGAGGTGCAAAGCTGATGAGGGAAATAATCTATTCAGTTTTCAGTTATGTTTAATTGGAGAGGCTTGTAAAATGTCCAGGTGAATATGCAGTATCTAATAGGCACAGTTTTCACAACTTCTAGAAGCTTGGGGATTGGCGAGGACTGAAGAAATGGACGTGGTCCCTATCAGCATGGATGAGACCACCTGGGAGTATGAAGACAGTTATGGGATCATGAGGAATATTGTCTTTGATGGGTGGACAAAAGGCTGGAAGCCCGAGAAGTCAGAGAAGCACCTGGAAAATTAAGTGGGCTGAACCCCAAATGCTAACAAGGGAGGATACAGTTTCAAAAAGGAGAGCCTAGGAACAAAGTGTATTTACAGCATTTGGCAAGAACATGGTCATTTGTGATTGACTGAGAGGATTTTTAGTGGAAGTCAGAATGCATGGGGTAGAGTAATGATGAGGAGACCAGGAAATGAATATAAGCGTAGAATGAGTTCATATCATTGCTGTGGAAGGGGAGAAAGAGTAATAAAGGGGAAATCAGAGACCTGTTAGATAGGTTTTAATAAAGTCTATTAAAAAAATAAGACAGATGAAAGCGGAGCTGTTTTTGCATTAAAGGGAAATACCTGTCAGAGGGGCAGGATTGCCGGTGTATTATTTCTCTTCTCCCTCAGCCTTTCCGCTCTCAACTTGCATATTTACAATCTGAAATATTATTACTTTAATGTGCTTGAGGCACTCCTGTTAATTAGATTATGTAATTCTTGAGTGCCCTTTGAGTTTATGGTGTTTATATTGGCCAGTGTGGTCAAGAGAGCCAGTGTGGCCAGTGTAGTGGGAGAAACAATCTCATGTATACTGGTCACAACCTATGACTGTAAGCACATATTTAACCTCTCTGAACCCCAGTCCTCTTGTGTGTAGAAAAGGTGATAGTCTATATTATGTGGGATTATTTTGGAATTAAAGAAGATAGGGAATGTTTAGCACCTTGCACATAAGAAGGAATTCAGTAAGTGTTAAGTCCCTTCCTTTTTACTGAGAGGAAGAGGAGAGAAAATGCCAAGTAGTGTTTATCATTATTATTATTATTATTCAGAACTAGTATTTCTTTGTCATCAGATAACTGACAAAGGTGGGAGGAATTTTAGTACCTCACCAATGGATACCTGATGCCTAGAACAGGGTCAGATATTTAATTCACATTCAGAAAATATTGGGTGATCTAATGGATGAATCATAGAGACTATGAAGTTGTAAATTCAGTCATTTCATTTTACAGATAAGGAAACACTAACTCAGATAGATGATTTACTCTGTCCAAAGTTTAGAAACTTTTAGGCTGAGTGCTACACTTGTACTGCTTCAGTGATTCTTGCCCCCCAGGGGACATTTGGCAATGTCTGGAGACATTTTTATTGTTACAGCTGGGGAGAGGGAGCTACTGGCATCTAGTGGGTAGAGACTAGGCTTGCAGCTGAACATCCTACAATGCATAGGGCAGCCCCAAATACCAATAATGCTGGTTCTGAGAAACCCGGGTTTACGTGATGCTGAAATTACACTGTCATATATTGACTGACTGCTAGGTGAGAGCAGCACTACTTCAATATTGTGAAGGAAATAGTTAACATTTGGTCCTTATCCTCTAGGAGTTCACAATCTAGAGGATAATATTAACTCAGTCACTGGAACATTGATATCTCTTCTTGATTTGTACGTATGCATCATACGTACACATCTGAGATAACTGGTTTTGTGTAATGTTTACATTTTTAGCATCTCTAGGTGACCATGATAAACCTCACAGTAAGTTTAAAGGGCTGCAACCTTAAATCTAAGCACACACACACACACACACACACACACACACACACACAAACCAAAACTAAAAAGAAAAAAACCCTAAAATTTTATTTCTACATGTATTTCCTAAACATGATATTCTACTGAACCAGCACTTACTGAGTGGCTAAGTTGTTCAGAAAAATAACATAAGCCCATTGTTTGTGAAGGAATGAAGAGGGCACTGTCCAAAGGAAATTAGACCGTTTGACATGCAGAGGATTCTCTAGTCTAATTATAGAGACAAAACACACACAAACCACACACACACACACACACACACGAATTGCAGAAAACATTTAGGAATTAGAACAATGACATAAGATACAACACTATTTAGATTTTACTCTGTTAAGGTGTTTTACATGTTCTGAAGCTCAAATACCCGATGTGGGGAGTGGGTTCCCCCAACACAAGCAATTCTTGGACACCAGCTAAGTGTCCTACAATTTCACTCAATTCTGACATACTAACCCAGAGGTAGACAGCATCAGGTTCAACCAGTTAAGGGTTCAGTCCTACAAGACTGCCCCCCAACCAGCCCCATTTCAGATTCTGGTCACAGCCCAGGTTGCCACCTGTGCTTCTGATCGACTGGCTTTATGTCTGTGGTTCCGACAGCGTCCTCCTTGGGTTTTATTAATTTGCAGTCAGAGGAACATTCTGCTTACTAGATTACTGGTCTATTACAACACAAAGGCTATAACTTAGGAACAGCCAGATAAAAGACATGCGCTGGGCAAAGCATGGGGGAAGGGCATAGTGCTTCCATGTTCCCTCTGAGGGCACACTCTCCCCAAATTTCCATGTGTTCTCCACAGCCACAGGGCAGCTCTCCAAACCCTGTCTTCTTGAGTTTTTAATTGAGGCTTCAGTATATAGTCATGATTGATTAAATTATTAGCCTTTGGCGAATAAGTCAGACTCCAGCCCCTCCCCTCTCCCATGAAGTCAAGGGGTTGAACTGAAAGTTCCAGTCCTGTGATCTTAGCCTCCATTCGTAGTGACCTAGGGGCATTCCAGAAGTCACGTTTTTAACATTACAAAAGACTTGGGAAATTCCATGGGTTTTAAAAGTCCTGTGCAAGAAAGGGGGACAAAGACTAAATGTATATTTCTTGTAATTCACAGGATCACAGACACTAAAGTGAATCAAAGTTTATGAATGGACGCTTATTCAATTTAGAGAGTTCAAAATATGGCTTTGAGAATTCAAGATATATTTTTGAGAACTATATAATGCTAGAAAGCCACATAGAAAATGTAGAACAAAGTATTTAAGTATGAATTAGATAATAAAGGCATTTGTGACTTCATTAGATAATTACAGTATCACATTGTTAGACCCTTTCCCTATAACATCAGTGTCTGTGGACCAAGCTTGTACATTTAATCAGATAATAAGACGGAAGGAAAACAACCCTATATTTTTGCCTTTAGTACACAGCACTGCTGTCAGCACACTCATTGCTAGTTTGCCATAGATCTTTTACTCATATTGCCTTATTGGCGCAGAAGAGTTCAGAACAATACGGGGGGGAAAGTAATTTTTTCGTATTTTGAATATGATAATAAGGGAACCTCAGTAAATAGTTCTTCCATAGTTGTGGGAAGAATTATAAATCAACTATCACAATTTCTGATCTGCTGCTTTCTGCATTTTTCTTCTTTGGACATTACTAAAGCAGTAGCTTTGGATGAACAAAATAGATTGAGTAGTGCAAAATAATTTTACTTAGTAAAAATTGTTGACTTTTTAAAGACTTGCTTATTTGTTTGTAGATAGGCAAAACTTCCACCAGATGGCAGTAAACTCTAACTATGTAATAGTCTGTATTTAATTAATTAATAGTCTGTTTTTAATTAGTTAAAAACCTAGCATTCAAGAACCTGTACAATAGTGTAGAATTTTATGACTATTAGGTCTATAGTTTTAAATATTCCTATGTTTAGTTCTCTATCAAATGTTTCAGCCACAGTATATGGAAAGGGCAGGGTTTGTATGTATGTGCATGTATATACATAAGTACAGTAGGACGTATATACCTGACTCAATATGCATATGTATAAATCTTACATATGAAAGTATAAATTGTGCCTGGCATATGTAGCACTCAGTAAATGTTATTTTTCCCTCTTTTCTTTTCTAGACTTATCAATCAGAGTAATAGATTGGCTCTGAAATGCCAGTCATTGGAAAGAGGATCATACTTTTAAAATCATTCAAAAATACACACATGATGATTTAATGACTTTAATGTCATATATAATAAAAATAGATCAAAACATTTCATTATTAAAAAGTAACATTTTTCTTGTAAGGAAATGAATATTGTGAACTTACAACGTTTCAGTTGGCTTCTTGATGTTATGTTAGATGGAAGTTGGAGTTGTCTTTCATTTGATTTTGGTACAATCATGACTTTCACTGCCTTGGTAATCATATTTCTCTCTGCCACTTCCTATTCTGACTTGTCACATTGTCTACATCAGTGGTCCCTTAACATTTTTGGCACCAGGGACCGGTTTTAATGGAAGACAATTTTTTCATGGACCAGGGTGGGTGTGATGGGGATGATTTTGAGATGATTCGAGCACATTACATTTATTGTGCACTTTATTTCTAGAATTATTACATTGTAATATATAATGAAATAATTATACAACTCACCATAATGCAGTCAAACCTCTCTGCTAATGTTAATCTGTATTTGCAGCCTCTCCCCAGGGCTAGCATCACTGCTCATCTCCACCCCAGATTCTCTTAAGGAGCACGCAACCTAGATCCCTCCTATGTGCAGTTCACGATAGGCTTCTTGCTCCTATGAGAATTGAATGTAGCTGCTGATTTGACAGGAGGCGGAGCTTAGGCGGTAATGTGAGTGATGGGGAGTGGCTCAGGCCGTTGCTCACCTCCTGCTGTGCGGCCTGATTCCTGACAGCACTGGTCCACGGCCGGCCGGGGTTGGGAACTCCTGTATCTTCGGGACTTCTTTCTAGTCCCTTTCGGCCATGTAAATGAAAACTCCCAGGGAAGCTAAATATAAGGTGACGGAAAGAGAAGTCACATTAGGTGGTGAACTCATTATACATCAAGTTGACAATGCACTGTAGAAGTGTATGCCTGAAACCTATATAATCCTTGCTAACAGATGTCACCCCAATAAGTCTAACAATAAAAATGAATTAAAAAAAATAAAAAATAAAATAAATGAAAACTCCCTTCAAAGATTAGTAGTGAATATTTGTTTTTTATTTTCTCTCTGCCAGTCACTCCTGTGGCTGCAGTGGTCCATGAATTTGATCTCAGATATCCCACTGCCATGGAAACTCAATAAATATACTTAAGATTGAATTGTTTGCCCACAAAATATGAATTTTCTTAGTTCAGGGTTAAAAACTGGAGAGTCATGACAAATGTATTTTTTCTCTCTCAGTTTACACATTCAGATTCTTCTGTTTATATAAAATTTTCTCCTTTCCATGTCAGCAGTCTTATTTTTGCTTGTGCTCTACTGCCTCTTGCTTGAACCACTGGACTTGGTGATTTTGTTGCTTTCATCCTCCATCTCCTACTAACAATAGCCAGTGAGGATATTTAATTTCCTGTTTCTACAAATGTTATCCCATGATATTCAAAATCTTTCTGAAGAGGTTCACCGCTTAGTGTGTGGTTTAAAGGCCCCACTGGTCTGGGCTGGCCTTGGAGCCTCACACCACTCCGCTTTGTGGAGGCAGGAAGGAGGTCACATGGTATTGAAATTAAAAGGTGTAGCTTTGGAACTTCCAGACCTGTGCTTCCAAATAACCCTGCCACTCACCAGAGTATGTCACCTAATGTGCCCCCAGTGCTTCATCTATCACGTAGGGTTAAGAATCCCGTCTTGGGAGTTCCCTGGTGGTGTAGTGGCTAGGCTTCGGCATTCTCAACGTGTGGCCTGTGTTCGATTCCCAGCCAGGGAACCACCACCAAAAATAAAAGAAAGTCCCTTTTCACAGGATAATTATAAAAGAAAATGACTAACTTTTAAAAGCATATATAAAGTATTCCATAAATGACATTTATGGGTCTTCTCTGAACAGGTCTCATTGTCTCGCCTGTATGGCATTTGCTCCCTTGCATGGCCTCTCTTCTTCACTCCCTCTTCCCTTCTCTACCAGCTACAGTTCTACCTGTCCTTTAAGGCTTGTTTCAAAGGCTACCATCTCCATGAATTTATTCTTGAATAAATTTGCCCACCAAAGACCCCTCCTTTCTCTGACCTATATTATTTATACATTTTCATTCCTGTCTTATATCTCTTGTCACATTCTATTTTGTATTACAGCTAACTGTATTTATGTCTTATTTTCTCTCCTAGATTGTAAGGTCTTGTGGTCAGTGACCATATTCACTTTGTCTTTGCTAGAATACCATATGCCACAATGCTTTCCCTATTATAGATGCTCTATTAATATTTATTGAATAAATGATTGAATAGCATATTAGATCACTCTCTCCATTGCCAGATTTATAATTTATTTTTTGACATAGGAAATATTTTCTTTAACGTCTAAGAGATTCAGGCATCTGCAATGTGACTATGTCTTTTTTCTTTTTTTAGAAATAAGATTTTTCAATTCATCTCATCTACTTGCCTTAATAAGTACTGCTATTATTATGTATAGAGAAGGAAAGCAGCAGTATAAATAAAACATATATGAAAGCATATATTTATTTGGTCTTTAGTTAATATTTGTGATTTAATATAGGCACAGATTTATTTGGGTTGCTTTGTCTCCTCTTCCTTTCTATTATTACCACTTCAATGAATTTACTGAAGCAAAAACACTATATTAATTATTAAAAAGACATATTGCAGCCTGAGTTAATGCCAACCATAATTTAAATATATGTGTATATAGTTACAGGATATAGAGTATAGAATAGGAAACATAGTCAATATTATTATTATAGCTATGTGAGGTGTCAGATGGATAATAAACTTGTTGGGGTTATCACTTTGTGAGGTGTATAAATGTCTAATCATTATGTTTTTTTCTACCTGAAACTAATGAAAAAGGGCGGGGAACTGAATAAACCCCTTTTAGGCACTGTGCTGGAACTTCTATCACTACCAAGTAAACGTGTATCTTTTTGAGTTTCATGAATCAGTAGATAGGAGATTGGTTAATTAACTCTCTTTTTGGCTTCTACTTTTCACTCTTGGATTTCTAAAGTGAGATAGTCCTGTTTTGGAACTAATTTAGTCTCAAGTCTCCCCGGTTCCTGGCTTAGCACTAATAACTAGGCAACTTGCTGTGGGTATCAGTAGCTCATTATGTTTATTCCTGAGCGGTTACAGTACTGTTTGAATATGCCATATTTTGGTTATCCATTCTCATGTGACGTGATAAGCATTTTTGTCTAAGCCTAATTTTTGGCTCTATTTATGTCCCTACCATTTTTTCCCTCCTTTCTTTACCTGCCCCCCACCCTTTCCTCGAATGTGTCAGTCTGTTTCAGTTGATTTTTCTGGAATACGGTGACCTCTGCGTACACAGTTCTTTAGCTGATGAAAGCTTTATTTTCTGTTATCTTTGATTATTGCTTGTGTTCTGCTTACTTTCTCTTCCTTTTGAGCATACCATCAGCTGTTAGTTGATATGCCCTTCTCTGGTCCTCCACGACTCTTGTCTTTTTTCCCAATTTCATTTCTTTACCTTTGCTTTTTACTGAGGGATAGCTTTTTAACTTTATTCTTTATGTTACTCATTTCTTGTAGTATCAACTATGCTTTTTATTATTGCCAACATAGACTTTAATTTTGTATTTATGTTTTTATTTCTAGTGAAATCCTTCTTTACTGCTTTTTTATAATTCTTTGTTTTTATATTACTAAATTATTATTTTTTATTATTTTATATTATATTTTTAACTTTATCTTATTCTGTTGCCTTTACATAATGTTCACTTATACTTCTGTGAATATGCCAAACCATTTTTAGAAAACTTTATTTTGCATCATTCCAAGGAAAATACTCAGAAACACTCTGAGAAGGAATTTTACCTTCTAATACATTTTAAAATTAGTCCCATGTTACTTTGACCTTCCTCCCTCCTTCCCTCCCTCTCTCCATTCTTTCCTCCCTCTCTTCCTTCCTTTCTTTATCCTGAGACAAGTACGCTCTGTGCAGAACCAGACGGGTTGAGTAGATGGCCCTTTTGTTGCATTTTTTATTCCCAATCCTTTTCCTAAATCTTCAGCTGCAGGGCAGACTGAAGGGCACATTCCCAGGCTAGTTTCCGGTTCTAGCAGATGTCGGTTCTGTGTCCCTGGGCTATAGTGTAGTTGCTTCTTTCTCATACTCCTTTGCTTTTTCCGTATTATCATGCAGTGTAATTCCAGCATGGAGGAGCCACAGTTCTTTTTGTTCTCTCCTCTTCCTTTATGCATTGCTTCTCAGAAAGTCCTCTGCCATCATCTGCTCCCTCTGCTTTCTGCCCATTTCTTTTCTGAGCTTTGTCTATTCTCTGGTTATGAGAAGACAGAGATAGCTAATGAAACAGTGGATCAGAAGACTGGGCAAACGATTTTGTGCTCAGTCTAACAGCAGCTTCTCAGGGATAGAGAACCACTTCGGTTTTTGGTTGGTAAATCCTCTGGGTCTCTTGAGTCAGTGGACAAATACTGGTGGGAACCACTGCAAGTATCCTCTTAACTGTGTTCACATGGCCACTAGCTTGAAATGCAGTTAACATTTCATGGATATGCCTTGAGATAAAAACTGGGGAGTTATCTGCCTCTCCCCCTTATTTGCTTTATACTTACTGTCAATTCATTGAAGATTTGAACCCGGCAGCAGTGTCCAACCTTTCGGTTTCCCTGGGCCACATTGGAAGAAGAATTGCCTTGGGCCATACTTAAAATACACTGCCACCAACACTAGCTGATGAGCTATGAAAGGTCACAAAAAAATCTCATAATGTTTTAAGAATTTCTGTTGAGCCTCAGGTTGGACATGCCTGATTGAGGTTTACATTGTTTTTGGCCTTCGTTTTCAGTGAGATAGTTTTTTGTTTTGTTTTGTTTTGCTTTTCATCTTTTTAACACTTTCATTGATATTTAGTGATAAGTTGGGAGGGGCATTCCTCAGAGCTACTAGCTAAGTGTCATTTTGAGAAAGATCCTGACCTTACATTTTAAATGGTGACTTTAACTACTTGAGGTTGCATATTGTGTACACCAGCTGATTTACAACTCCTTATTTTGAGAAAAACACCTTATAAATTTGTTGTTTTAGAAATGATGAGCTAGCAATTTCAGTATAGCAAAGACATCCTTTTGAAACTGTCAGGTAGGAGTCACCAGTTTTGTATTCTAACCAGCTGGAAATGTGTGGGTCATCGCTCAGCATGTGCAGAACTTCTCATTGAAATGATTCTGAATGCTACAATCCAAACCTAAAGACGTGTGCTTTTGTTTGTTTCAATAGTCCTCATGCATGAGCTGACATATCTGACATATATCTGATATAGTATTGTTCCTCTATTGCTGCATTTTCTTTTCTTTTGTGAATAGAATGTGGATCACGATCTTGAATCATTGTTAAAACTTTCCTTTGGTCTGTTTTTTAAAATGGTGTCTGAGTTATTGGTCAATGGCAGATACTGAGGTGTGCAAAAATAATGAAATCTCTTGAATGCTTCCTCAGAGGAGTAGGGATTGTCAGTGCTCACTTGTTCAAAGATGTCAACTGTTCTTATATGAACAAAGACCGTAAACTTGGCATTTTAGCTCCTGTGTCTTGCAACTAGGGTTTGAAGATTGTATTTTAAATTGTAATGTTTACTGGCTTTTTTTTCCCCTTAGCTTCTTTGTATAGTAATCTTAGTTAAGATTCAACAGTGACCTGAATTAAAGATCATTTATCTTGTGAGTGTGCTTTTTATAGCAATTCAAAGCTACATTTGTTTTGTTTTTCAGCTTAATCCTGATTATCGAGATGCCCAAAATGAAGGAAAAAATGCGGTGAGTAGAATTGTTTTTTCCCTAACAAATCCCAAGCCTATTGTTTATATTAAAAAGTTAATAGGAAATTTCAAGACAAGGATCAGAGAGAGTTTCTCTGAGTAGAGGCCATGGATCAAAGATAAAAGTTAAAAAGTAATATGGTTTTGATTATATGAAAATGGTCAGTAATGGGTATTTAGGGAGTTTTCTTGTGCCTTGGAGACCATTTATGATTGAGTGCTGAAGGAAACTAGCATCTGGGAGAGATGGTGAGTCTACATTTAGTTTTCAGAAGTGAATAGAAATTAGGAAGGAGAAATGGAATTAAAGCATGATATTAAAAAATAGGACAACAGGACAATCTTTTTTCATTCAAAATAATCTGGATTCTACTTACAGGGAGATAGTGTAGCATCAAACAACAAGATGACTGATCTTTCCGATATTCTAAAGTGTGCTACTCAAAAACATCTCAGTCTTATTTTAAAGCCAATTTTCATTAAAATGTTGATCAATACTCATCCTGCTCATTTCATCATCATTTGTAAAGATTACTTTATGATGACATGATTTAATTTAATCAAAATTTAGAAATTTAGTACAATTTGATGTGATGCAGATAAAACCTGGATGGCTTTTTTTTTTTTTTTTAAGCCACTAGATTTTTTTGATATAATATAGACACAGTCTATAATTCAATTTTCTTAAGAATTTAGTAGTCCTTTTTGGAATTGGTAGGTATTTGAACTGTATTACCTGAAGTTCTACTCTTTAATTAAAATGACTATCTTTGCATTGCTACACAGCTTTATGTTTTATGAGGACATCGTGGTGAGAGTGAATCAAGTCAGAATTTTTGGACCCGGGTCAGTCCTGGTGGGCTCCTCTCTCCATGTATCAGGTTTACAATAGAAATAAACTGAAGTATCAAGTCACTGACTTAATGAAAACTTTAATTTGTGTCAACATGTTCCTAAACATGGAATTAAGCTTATTAGATCAATTGGGTTTTTAAATCTGTAATTCAGTGTTGTCAGCTGTATTCTCCCCTTGGTTTTCAAAAAGCTGACTTAGAATTGTTGGGTTCTTACTTTTCCGTGATTTAGGAAGATGCCATCATCATGTTTAAAAAGCTAAGGGGAGTTCCCTGATGGTGTAGTGGCTTAAGGCTTCGGCGCTGGCGCTGTCAGCGCTGCGGCCTGGATTCGATCCCTAGTCAGGGAGCTACCCACATACCAAAAAGCAAAAAAAAAAAAAAAAAAAAAAAGCTAAGTATGAATCATATCTTCTTTGGTTTTAACTATACGCTTCTCAGTGGCCCCCAGCACAAGGAACACACCTGTACTTGAACAAGTGGTGCTCATTATTCATTGCACACACACTGTGTGGAACCATGAGGCATCTCAGTAAGAGAGTTGTGAGAAAGCACCTATTGGATTTGGCTTGTACAAGGTGATTGGGGAGGATTTAAGGAAGTGAGGCTTTGCTTTGGATAGGAATGCTGTCAGAGGTATTTTAATAAGTTTATCCATAGAGAGAGCAGATGATAACCAGGCTAAAGCTGTAAGTGCTAAAGAAGCCACAGTCACTCATAGAGGAGAAGGATATTTAGTCATTTTTGTGGCTTGGACAATGTTCATATTTTGTCAGTGTTCAGACATGATCATAGAGCGGTAGTATGTTGTCTCGATCCATCCTAGTCACACAATGGCCTTGTCTGATGTCGATTTGTGAACTTGTTCATGTTCAATGAGAGCACCATGGCTTAGCTGTGAGTTCCAGTCCAGCTCCCGGCAAGTCTGAGGCTAATACCAGGCTGGCTGTTGGATGTCAAGGACTGCTCTCCTCTTTCTCAAGGTTTACTTTTATGATATTCTGTGGACTTCTTCAGCATGGTACAAGGAAAGAGAGTTCTCCTTCCAGCACCACCATTAACTTGTGTTGCCTTGGACAAGTCAGACAGTTTTCCTGAAACTGTCTTCTCACCTGTATAGTGGGGTGAGAATGCCCTGCATGCCTCAACTGCCTCCCATAAGGTTAACATGTGATCACACAAGTGGAAAGTCTTTGAATTAAAGATGTTAGTAGGCTAAAAAAGATAGTTGTTTCTGCTAAAAGAACACCAGATCAAAGCTTCAAATTGTGCCACAGCATTAAATTTCTGAGCGCATCTTCTTTCAACTATATGAGTATACTATTTGTTGATGTTACTGATGACTCTGGGCAGAGCTGTGTGGGAGAATATAGAGTATGAAGGTATATAGAGCAGCTTAAAGAATATAAATAAGTCATAAATTATGAAGTTCACTCTTTGTGTTAAGATTTTAGTTAGACTTGATAGATGTTTTTCCCTTTTTATTCTGAATTATGCTTTCTTATTCACCTCTAAAGGTGAGAAAGAAAGCACTTATGTTTTAGCAATACTTTAATTGCATGTAACACAGGTGGGCCTGCCTTTCTGTAGAAGTTTATGACTAGATGTCATCTGTCATCTCAGAGACACATCCAGCTGGTGACAGTTGATTTCATTTTTTCTCTCTCCAAATTTCCTAGCTTAAAAGTAAATAAAACTGACAATATGGAACCTTAAAGCCAACAATATGGCTTCTCATTTTATGGACCATTTACTACCTAGCAATAATTATGTTTCTGTCTAAAAGAAAAAAAAATAAAACAAAGGAGCAGTTGGAGTTTAGTCTGTGAAAAATGAAATCAGTTTCCCAAAACACCAATGCTTTCTTACCTCAGATTTGGGTTACAGTAATGCTGGAGCAGTGAGTTCACTGTGACCATGCTAATTATTTTCTTTCCTAATTTCCCTTGTGTTGTCTATTTAATATCCAGTTAATATTTTTTTCCTGTAATTTAGAACCTTTATCAAAGTGTTGCCTTCCATTTTTGAAGTTTCAAAGGTTAATGCATGGTACTGCTGAAATGAGGCAGTGTGTGTCAGAGCTCCCATTAAGACCCAAATTGCTGTATTTATTCTTCAAAAGAGCCTATTATTTCCAATCTTTCAAATGTATAGCTTCCACAGGGACTGTGTAAACATTGGAATGGTGTCAAGCCTAACTGGGAACCTAACAGTCATTAGTTTCTTGTGTTTAAAAGGCTGCAGCTTTTCAAATGGCTCTTTGAAGGGGATTTTTGGGGACTGATACTACCCATTTTAACATTACCATATTTATGTAGAATATGATTTGATTTTTCAGGGGAGCGTCTTTTGTCTCTGCTGGGTTTTCTCAACCTCAGCAATATTGATAGATAGTTCTTTGTTGTGGGGGGCTGTCCTTGGTGTTGTAGGATGTTTAGCAGCATCCATGTGCTCTACTGACTAAGTGCCAGTACCGTCCCTTCTTCCCCCAACCCCACCCCACCCCCACCCTGGTTATGGCGACTCTAGGTGTTTCTGGAAATGCCCCCTGGAGGCCAGACTTTCTTTCTCCATTGAGAATCATCAGTCTTTATGTATAAACGTACATAAAAGAAATGTTCTAGGAACCATGAAACTTTACTGAAATGTACCTGAAAATTCTCTTCCGTAGACTTTCTTTTGGGTGGATGGGTACCAGATTCTGAAAGAAGACCAAATTTCCTTGAGTTTTAATATATATTCACCAGTGGCAAAAGTGATAAGAAAAATAAAAGGCAAAAGGGTCATACTGGGAATTAGTTTGAGAGTTAGCAGATTGTTAAGGAACCATGGCAGAAGTGTTTGCTGCTTTAAATGGCATGATTGTGTCTGTTACATAAAGTCAGCAGTGAGAGCCCCTGAGGGTCTGAACGAAAGCACAGATGCCTGCACATCATTATGCTGCAGTGGCCTCACACAGGTCTGACTCAGCCCTGAAAACACATACATTGTTTCTTACAGAATGTCTCTGGCTCCTATCAACAGAATTGCAATGTGATGTCTCTCCTAAAAATTCGATGACTCACAAATGAGTCAACAGAGAAGGTGTCACAGCAGGCTAACTGTTGTGCTGCCACCAGCAGGCCCCAGGACAAGCAGAAGCCAGGCAAGCCATTAGTTGACTTGGCTGACTTTTCATAAGGGATTTTCGACTTGAATAACCTGAGAGGCTGTATGTCTTTCCTTCTAGGGGAAAATGCTGGTTTTATAAGAGCCCAGCAGACTCCGTTCACATTCCAAGGGCCTGCCGTTCCCTCAATTGAGAGTGTGTTGGATAGCTGGCTGATGTTAAATTCGACACCTGCCTAAGCTCTGTTGTACCTTAATGAGTTTTCATGATGTGAGAGGGAGGGCATTGTGCTTCTGTAATTCTGTGTAGGGAATTAGTGTTTTTGTGTCTTTTTTCTTACTTAAAAACTATGTGGGTTTATAAACAAAAGCCACAAACACGCAATTTTGAACAGAACTGTAGTAATATTAGGAAAATATAATATTGGTGTTTTTGTAGATTGAAACTTGATCATACATTTAAAAATTGTATACTTATTATTCATATTTTATTATTTAAAATTTTTGAGGGGCTGGCTTGACATGTACTGTCAAACTGTTAATAAAGCGGAGTTTGTTAAAGCAAATTAATAGAGTACAAGAGATTGAAAACAGAATTCTTAAGAATGCAGCAATATCAAAAAACTTCTAAACATGTTCACACATAAACAATTATTAGGATATTTATAAATGGAACAACTATTCATTGAAGCTTTTTACCCAAGGATCTGAGTAAATTATTTAGGAGCAAAATAGTGCGTTCTACTTGTCCTGTGTAATTAAAATTAAATCACAGATCTTAAATAGTGTTAGTGATTCAGAGTGATCTCTTTTAATAAGCCCTAATAAGTGAGGTTCTTCTATGTTTGGAAATGATTTTTCTTGTTCACTATATGAGTAAGAATATTGAAATAGAGGTCCCTGACTACTCTTGTTGGTACCCCACAGGGAGACGTTACTAGAGGAGGTGAGGAAGGAGGGAACTCCATGAATTTGGATCTGCTTTCTTTTTATAAGTCTAGGAAATTTATTTTATTCGTATTTCAAAAGAGGAGTGCATACAGGAAGATTGACTCCTCTTAAATGAACTCACAAGTGACTGATGTATAAACCACAATGGCAATTTTCAGTTGCTAAGTAG
Source organism: Lyroderma lyra (assembly GCA_004026885.1). Classification (NCBI taxonomy): domain Eukaryota; kingdom Metazoa; phylum Chordata; class Mammalia; order Chiroptera; family Megadermatidae; genus Lyroderma; species Lyroderma lyra. The sequence continues at coordinate 99,335 of PVJL010000279.1, forward strand.
ATTTAAATTGTTGGGTCAGTTAGTACAGTTTCCTTGAAGGAAAATCTATATGAAAAGATAAATTATCATTAGAAGATCGGTGTGCGGAGGCTCAGGAAATTAGATGACACATATTCCTTTCAGGGATTTGGGATTCCTCCAAGAAGACTGGAATACTAATTCATTGCATCTGCAATAGGCAGTGGTGAGAGAAACTCAAATCCTTGTTCATTGACTCTCCATTTATTTAGGTGTGATGCTCATCTGTTATTAAAGCCTTTCTTCAAACATGGTTCAACATAATTGATTAGATTTTATTTTCCTTAGTTAAAATCACATTTTAATTGTGCCTTTCTAATACTCTACATAAGCCATTTGTGTTCAAACCCTTTTGTCTGCATATTCAAAAAAAATCGTTTGGGTTATTTCTGCAGGTGACTGATCTTGTCCATTACGTCAGCATTCTTACTTTCCCAGGCAGTCTCTTTTCACATGTATTAAAAAACACTCATTATGTTGGTAGTCCTTTCATTTGGCTTCAGTGGCATTGCAAAATCCAGAAAAGAGCTCGTTTATAATATTTCCTTGTGACTGATTCTCTGAGTCTGTTTCTCTCCAAGTTTTCGTGTTATGATATAATTCAAAACAAACTTCCTTTTCTTTCTTGTAGACTTACTGACTTCTTCTTAAACTGCCTCCTTCCTCCTTTTTCTCTGCCTCCTTCTTTATCATGATTTTCAATATTAGATGTCACCATTTTTACCATTGAGCGGTTCCTGGTTTCACACGGTATTCCACTGGGCCCTGTAAAGAAGATTGTGTGAAGCTTCTCGAGGCCTACTCGCCTCAGCTATTTGCAGTCAGACAGAAGTGTGCTTCTTGTGGTACTACTGCATTTCAGCCTCCGGGGAAAACTCCTTCTCTACCATCTGTATCTTAGTATAACACCTAGATTTTCATGTTGAGTTATATAGCAGAAATCAATGAAACAACACACTTTAGATTTCCTCCCTCCCTCCCTCTCTTCCTTCCTTCTTTCCTATTTCCTTCCTTCCACAGCTTTATTGAGATATAATTTACATGCCATAGAATTCTCCTGTTTAAAATGTACAAGACAGTGGTTTTTAGTACCTTCACAGAGTTGTGAAACCATAACCACTACCTAATTTTAGAATATTTTCATTATCCCACAAAGAAAACATGTATCTGTTAGTAGTCAGTCCCCATCCCCTCTCTCCCCCAGGCTCTCGCAACCACAAAACGACTGTCTCTTTGGTTTTGCCTATTCTGGGCATTTCATTGATGGACTCATACAATACATGGCCTTTTGCGTCTGGCTTCTTTCACTTAGTGTCATGTTCATGCATGTTGTATTGCATTTCTTTTTTTGGCTAAATAATATTCCATTGTATGCATGTACCACATTTTATTTATCCATTCATCATTTCATTGACATTTGGGTTGTTTCCATTCTTTGGCTGTTACAAATAATACTGGTATGAACATTCATATACAAATTTTCATTTTTCTTGGGTAGATACCTAGAATTAGAATTGCTGGTCAAATGTTTAATATTTTGAGGAGTTGCTTAACTCTTCCTAAATGGATACATGATCTCATGTTTCTCCAGCAATATAATGAGTGTCACAATTTGTCTTATTCTCTTGATAGTGTCTTTTACAGAGCAGAAGAAACTGTTTTTCATGAGAACTAGTTTTTCAGTTTTTTCTTTTATGGATGGTACCTTTGATGTATTTTTCTTACAACACTCCTGGTTTTCTTTTTGAATACTGTACTCATTATTTTTCCTTCTCCTTCCCCTGTTTCTACCTTCCTGTTCTATTTTTTTTTTCCTTCCCCTTTCCTCCTCCTTGAACTCCATAGGTAATTGCACTCATCTCTTGGTTTCAAGGAAATGATAATACTCATCCTTCTCTCTCTCAAATTTTTGTTGTAACATTAGTGCGAATGACCAAGGGAATGGCCTTGGTATCATGGGAAGCTTTGTGTAAATTCAAAAGTATAGTTTTCTTACTATTTTTGCATTTTCTTCTCTCCTATATCCCTACATGCCTTTATGCTGTGTAGTGAGTGCAGTATGATTTTTTCTGATCAGTAAACATAGTTAATGGTAAGTGATTAGAAACAATTGTTATGGGGATCAAACTACATGTAGAGAGTTTGCCAGACCCCTGCCTTCATTTAACTTTGAATTTTGGTCACTGCAGAAGACATATAAGTCAAAGATGACAGGAGCTACAAGGTGCAGCTGGGCTATGTGGGGTCCTACTCCTGCTTAGGACTCATGGCAGTTCCTCTGCCTGCTCACTGTTTAGAGATGCTACCAATTTGTGCAGCATTTATGGAAGATGCCAGAATAAAACTGCAAGGGTATTCCGATGCAAGGGACATGATAGTCACAATCTTGGGATGGAACTTCAAGTGAATATTGTAGAATGATCAGATGTGATATTCCATTATCATAGCAGCTGTTAAATAAATGCTTGTTGCATATGGACTGCTTTTATTTTCTTCTTGAGCACCTCGTCTCTCCCCAACTTTTATCCAACTTCCTGTGATGGTCTAATGACAGTCAGTGTTTTTCTCTCACTTTAAAATTTCATTTGTTTTCATAAATCTGTGGAAGTCATTATACTTACATACTTAATTACCAGTGTATCCTACATTTACTGTATCATAATTTGCTCTCTTGCGTATCACATTCTTGCACGGGGGTTGGGACTTGGGAGAAAGTTCTAGTAAAAATACCTAATCAAATTTGTATGGTTGCTTGCTTAAGGTGATAAGAATGTACTAGAAATATCGACTGAGTTTCACATCATCATCAAGGCTTGTATTTGTGAAGATCTCACTTCGTATGCCATGATAGTACTATGTGCTTGGAAGAAGGTGATGAACTAAATGGGAATGTCGTGTGGTGATTCCCCACCTCTTCAGGTTAATGTCCCAAGGATATTTTGGGAATTAGGCAGGAACTCAAAACACTGCCATGTTTGCTGTTTGTGAAATATAGATGATTCAATACACAGTTTCTTCTCTGTGTGTGTTTTAAATGTGGAATGGTAAAAATTACCCCTGGGTTAATAGGTTTCATATGAGGGAAAGGAACAATTGTGACTGTTAGTGCCTTGATAATTTGCCCAGATCGAGTCTCCCCTCCAGGAGTGTGTGACTTATCACTGTCGATAATAATTACTTCAAAGGCTATCAGGCCTGACCTGTTCTTTTTGGGTGACGTGCAATAGACATCACTATAATCCAATGAAGAAAATGGATTATAATATGCAAATTAAATCTCACCTGCCAGTTAATTACAGTTTAGTAAGAAACCTGATCAAAGTAAATAACTGTGTACTTCCTCAATAGAGAGATGGCGATCTTCCAGCTTCAAAGAAGAAACGCCAGGCCGGGGAGAAGATCATGTACACCTTGGTCTCCGTTCCCCATGGAAATGACATCGCATCCCTTTTTGAACTGGATGCCACAACTCTTCAGAGAGCTGACTGCCTGGTTCCAAGGTAAGAAAAACAAACTGTCACTAAACGATAATGTTTCTTTCAATAATTTTTCTGGTAGATAAGGAATTAAAATCATAATGTGATTTTTGTGATATTAGAGGAGCAACCCTAAGTGAAAAGTAAGTGTGTGAAGACATTGTGCCTCTTTTGTGAGTAGGTTAACATTGTTTGTTTTATTCTCATAAATAATTAAAATGTGCAGGACCAAAGGAATTCTGAAAAATTCATAAAAATCATTTATTCTTGTTACTTTTATGGCTTTTGGTTACTAAAATGAAAAGTAATTTAGAAGCTTTCTATTAATACTTATGTCACTTATTTTTATCATGTCAAATTCCAAATTTTTCTCCCTCTCTATTTTTCTTTTGTTCTTTTTCTTTATTTTTTTCTTTCTCAGTCATCTCTTGGTTTAGTTATTTAGTTGTTCAGACAACATATCTTTATTGAACAGTCATTGTTTATTGAACCAATTGGTTTTGTACTAAATTCGAATGGGGGAGAGAGGCAATAGACTAAGATAAAATATAAGATGAGGTAATAAAACTGTTTTGAAGAAAAATTGTAGAAAATGGAGAGAGTTCTATTAGGTATGAGTGTTCAGAAATAGCTTTTCTGATTTAGGATATATGAGAAAAGATCTGAATACTTTGAGAGATCAAGTCCTCTCCATTAGAAGTGTTTCAAGCAGCAGGAACATGAAATGAAAAAATCTTTACTAAGTGTGCTGAAGAACCAGCTTGGAGACTAGTTGGACCTCAGCGAGTGTGAGGGAGGGGAAAGACTGATAATGAGGTAGCTAGAACTAAATGAAGGAGAATCTCTTATATTCTTTTGCTTGGATTTGATTATTTTAATTAAGCTCTTTTGCCTACACCTGTGTTCCTTCTAACACTAGCAGTACGATGCACTCTCTAGATGCACAGAGGAGTCTTGCCCGTAATATGACGTCTAGTGGGATGGTTTTCAATTGTACTTGAAAGAGCATTATTTATTGTCCTTGGCCTTGGGCAGATAGCAGTGGTTAGGCTGAAGGTATGTACACCAAATGTAGACATTGTTGTGTAAACCTATTTCAGGGAGGATGAAAAGTTGCGGTATTAATTATTGAAAACAGCTTCTTGAGCTTCTCAGGGTGTTTCATGATTCTCATTAAAAAGAAACGTTGCTGAATCTTGGCTTTATATAAACTACCTCTTACTCTTCCCTATTCCACCAGTATAAGCCTGTAAAGAGATCCCCTCTGAAGGTTTGACCTGATTGGGGTTTCTGGCCTTCTCTTTTGAGTATTAGGATCCTACTCAGTCCTTACTATGACTTTGATCATTTTAGATTTTAACTCAGCAAAAATGGAGTCCTTCTTGAACTCTAACCAAGAAGGTTTGCTTAAGGAAATGATAAAAAGGATTTTACTATGAAGTGCCTAGACCAATGACAAGTTCCCGAGCCTTGCTTTATATGAACTGTTAATTTATTGCTATTTAGAATGTTGAAGCCTTTCTCAGTATGGAACAGAATTTTATATTAACATAGATTCATTTGTCATAATTGTATTAAAGCTAATGTTAATTAACACTTAATATAATAATAATTCCTGTTACAACATAACTCTTGAGAAGTTTCTAAGTGCTAAGCCCTGTGTCAAGTTCTCGTTCTCTCTCTCTCTACTCCTGGCAGCAACTCTTACAAATCAGACTTAGGTAGAGCAGTGCTTTTCACGTTGGTTCTAAATTGTAATTACCTCTTTAGCACTGAGACCTTCCTATGCTCTGGTTGTACCAAGACCAGTGCAATCAGAGTCTTAGGGGTGGGATGCAGACTTGAATTTTAAAAATCATTACCTGGGTATTTGATTTTAGAAAGCAAATTTCACACACATGGAGTGTGTAAACTCAAAGTCTGTACTCTTAACCACTCTGCTATAGTGCCTTAATATTTTAGACATTCAGATTATGTCAAGGTCTTAATTGAAACATATGAGGGCTGTCCGGAAAGTAGCCAGCCATATAATATGAGAAATAGAGGCATTTATGGCTGGAGTTTTTCCAGACAGTCCTCGTATTTATGTGTCATAGGTCCTAAAAAGTTAGGAATTCCCAAAATTCTTGCAAATTTCAAGTTATTATACTCAAGTGTAGTCTCTTTAGTTTGGAACACAGCAATCTAGGTTGACTTAATCTAGTGTATATTGAATAAGTAAGAGTAGGGGAAATGCCATAGGGCTCAATAAGCTGTGGTCCCACTTTGCAGATGCTTGTACAATGTCATGGGGACAACTGAATCCAAATGACATCTCTTGTGTAATTCAATGTGAAAGATGATAAGTTGTAAAACAGAGGTGTTTCAGAATATCTGATTATTTGGGCAAGGATTGGGTCTTTGCTATTTTAAATATTTGAAACTCAGTCTCTATTTTATTTACTTTTATGAATGAACAGAACCATGATGTTGAATGAAACTCTTTCCATAAGGCCCTTGATGTTTTATTTGACTTTTTCTTTATTGGCTGTAATACTTTCTGCCTCATGTTGCATGACTTACTTATATCTTATCTTTCCTATTGAATTCTCATCAACTTGAAGGCAGAGAACTTACTACAAAGCTTTTCTTTTAATAGACACTTAACTCATATTTGTTAAAGCAATGATAAAGTATTCATTAAAGATCATAATATTTGAATTGGATGAAGTTCTAGCTATTCTTTCTCAGGCACTGCCACCATTCATATATAGTTGATTCTTAGTATTCCTGGTGGGGGAAGTACAGGGTTAGGTTCATGCAAGCCTCTAGTCATGGTACATTTGGCAATCAATCCACACATAAATTTGTTTTATGTGTATTTCTGTTTAAAGACACCATATTTAATATATATTGCTGATTCATTAATATTGAATTCACGTTCATCAGCACTCTAACTGTATGTCTGAGTGAAGGTAACCTAACACGAATATTTTCTCTGTAAGGCACATCACAGCCTTGCTCTTAGGAGTGGTTGACAACACTTCAGCACTATGCTTGGAGACTGTTTTAAACAGTGAACTCACCAACAAAAAGCACAGAAATGTGAAAAAACCATGCCACTCAATAGATTAGGAAAAGGACCCTTGTTTACAGTGTGAGAACAGAATCAAGAAGGCAAAGCACTGCCTTATTTAGCCTGACTGGGCATGTGTACGTGTTTGTGTGTGGGTCTCCAATTTTTGGTTACTTTGCATATGTCGCGGATGGCCTTGAAAGCATCCTGAGCATTGATCTAGGAGTTCCAAATTTTAATGAGTAGATAAATTCACAAGTGCAGACTCCATGAATAATGAAACCAACTGTGTATAATTTTATATGCAGATGATTAAACTACCGAAAGAACTGCTATCAGACAGCAGTTTTAACTGAGTTGTTTACTTGATCAGTGCTTCTCACTTTAGCAAGTATCAGAATTGCCTGGATAGCCTGTTAAAATACTCATAGTTGGGCCCCACCTTACGAGTTTCTGAATTAGTAGACTGAGATACAGCTTCAGAACGTGCATGTCTAATGAGTTCTCAGGTGATCCAGAGACCGTACTTTGAGAACCACTGGTCTAGGTAGTAATGCTGCATACTTTGAAATAGTCTATAGTTCAGAAATTTTCCTTCAACCAGACTCATCTATACTTGAGTCAGTTACTAGTCTAAAATACATTTATATTCATATCATATATGAAACTGTTAAGTATGTTCACATGTAAGTGTGCTAATTTTTTGTAATTTTAAAATACTGTTTTGCTTTTAGGAACTCCTATGTTCGGTTAAGACATTTATGTACCAACACATGGGTAACCAGTACTAGTATCCCTATAGATACAGATGAAGAGAGGCCTGTCATGTTGAAGGTAAGTGTTTCAGAAAATGGTTTACTTTTCAGCCAGATTTTGTGTGAATAGGATGAAGGGGTGACTGACATATTCCTCACAGCCCATCTTCACTAATATTAGAGATTATTGACATTCACTTCGTCAAGTACTCATGTCTTCCAGTCACTTAGGTAGCTTGGCTACAGTGGGTCTGCATTTCAGAAGGATGGGACAGATACCACAAGAGTGGGAGCAGCATATTAGAAAGGGGAGAAGGTTCCAGGAGTTCATTTTCTCCACTCTGTTGAAAGGAAGCAAAGGACAAGTGTGAAAGGCACACATTTCCAGTTGGGCTTTGGGGACAGGGGACAGATGATACAGGTGGAAATTGCTATGTTTGCATTATCTGCTCCTGTGTTGTATTTCTTAAACCATATTAAGATGTGTTAGTCCTTGACGAATATTGCAGTTACTGAAAAAAAAAAAAAATAGAAACACTAATCTTAATGAATAAACTCATTGCAGATTGGAACTTGCCAAACAAAAGAAGATAAAGAAGCATTTGCCATTGTGTCTGTCCCGCTGTCTGAGGTCCGAGATTTAGATTTTGCCAATGATGCAAATAAAGTGCTGGCGACCACAGTTAAAAAGCTGGAACATGGCACAATAACTCAGAATGAAAGGAGGTTAGTAACTTTTTAAAATGGCTCTTCCATCAACAAGAGTCAATTGTCAACTCTTTCAGTAAACCTCCAGTGAGTGAATGACTCTAAGGGAATAATTAGAATGGTCTCCATAGCAGCACACCTGCTTCCAAATGAGCAGATTGTGGTGAGTGAATGAAAATAGTGACATTAAAATCTGGTGGAATATTTACTTTTTCCATTTTAGCTTGGCTTGAAAGCAGTTGTTTATTAGTTACTCTCTGACCTTTACTTTTAATGTTTCTTAAGAGATTCACAATACCTTTTGCCATACTTGATTCGATATTTTGGATTTCTAGAGGTCCTAAAAGAAGTTCTATGATTTTTTTTCTTTTTGGTATTGTTGTTCTTACTTATTCAAGATACATTTATCTGTTCAAGTACCACAACACACACAAATATATCGTACCAAAAAGCGATCTGCTAGGTATAGCTCTCTGCCCTTATAACTCCCTCAGAGAAACTGGATCCTTGAGTCTTCAGTTCTGCTTTGGGAAACACTAATAAAAGAGAATGATACTGATAGCTATCAATTATTTTATACTTACTTTGTGTTGTTACTGTTAGGCACTATAAATATATTTTATCCAATCCTTCAAACATCCCTGAGCCATTATTCCTGTTTACATAAAGGAAAATTGAAAGTTTGCTAAAACTGAGTAAGCTCTCACAGTTAGGGGGATTCAGTCATGTGTTTTTCTTTTCTTTTCTTTTTTTTTTTTTTACGTATTTGAGGTCTGTTTGGAAAGTATCCAGCCATGTAGTATGAAAAATAGAGGCATTTATTGAAGAAGATACAATGCACAGGAAATATTGTACATAGGACAGTGACGCCTCAGTCCTCGTCAAAGTGGGCACCTTGAGACATCACACAGTTCTCCCAGCGTCTCTTCCACTGTTCAGAACAATCTGTAAAATCTTTGGTTTTAATCACCATCATTGTATTTTCCTGAATCTCTTCCCTTTCAAAGGTGATTTAAGTTTTGGGAAAAGCCAGAAGTCTCAGGGCACCAAATCTGGGCTGTGGTGGGGCTGAGTCACCTGGGTGAATTGATGTTTCGTCAAAAACTTCTGCATGAGACATGATGCATGGGCAGGCCTGTTGTCTTGATGAAGCTGCCAATCACTAATTGCCCACAGCTGAGACCATTTTTGTCGTATTACATCTCTCAGCTGATAAATAATTGAGGTAGTCCTCATTCTCCTTATTAATTGTTTGGCCTGGATGCACTACTCATGTTGAACAGCACCTTCCCAATAAAAACAGCACAGTTAACATGGTCTTGGTCTTGCTGTGACTTTGCTGCTCCTTTTTCGGGTATAGAGAACTAGGTGACTTCCATTGGGATGACTGGGCTTTTGTTTCCGGATCATAGCTGTAGACCCACGGTTCATCTCATCTTCTTGAGCAAATCTGGTTCATTGGTAGCAGTTTGATTCTGTCACTCTCACACATGCACAGAATTTACTCAACCTCACCGACAAAGTCTGCCTTGCTAAGCATTACAGTGGTCCTTGAAGAAATAAAAAAATAGAGGATTAAGATTACAAGCCCTCCACCATTGCTGCTGTAATCCTGTGCAAGCTGCTCTTCTTCACTTACTGCTGGAAGAACTCAACCTTTGTAGCTGATTCTAAAGAAGGTGGTGGATCAGGACTGACCAGGGACAATGCATTTTTATTTTCCCTGCTCCCTTCACCACTGTCTTAGAGTGAAAAACGCCATAGCAAAAAGAAGGTCTTGCCTGAGAAAGATAAAGTTGCAATTATTGATCTTTATTTAGTAATTTCAGAAAAAAGCCACCTTCCATCAAAATTCATTCAAAGATGCCTGTCAGTAGAATAGAGCTTATGACATAGCTGAATAATACACTTGTATTATTTTCTGAGTTTTAGAATTCAATATAAAATTCTTTCTGAAAATAACCTCACAACTCTTGACTCTTTTCCCTCTGGAGAATAAAGTTATTATTAGGTATTACTTTACTCCAGGAAGAATGGTACAAGGTCAAAAGGAACGTGCTAGAATATTACAGATCTGTCTCAGTATGTTTGTGTTGATTGAATCCTCTCTCTCATAACTTCCCCTGTACCCACCTGGGGCATGGACTCTGGAGGCACAGCTGCTGTGTTAATGCTCCAAGATCCTCAACCTCATATATTTTTCAGTAGAACTTTCTGATCTTACTCTGCATAGCTGTACCAGCAAAACAGAATGTTGGAACATGTTGAGACGGGGAGAGGAGAGAGAATGGAGAGGGGTTAACTGCTTTTCAGAGCTGGAAGAAGTGACATATGTAATTGTAAACCAGGATTTCTGCAACGTGTTTGACCTCGGAGGGTACAGAAAAAGATGTGGGGTTTCCCTGCAGCATTTATAGTTCAATATCCACTTTTTTCCAGTCTTACTGAACTCCTGGTGTGTGCCAGATACTGGGTCATGTACGTGCAGTGGTAATGAGGTAAACAGTGCAGGCTGTGGCTATGTCTTCCTGCAATGTGTGACCTGAGGGCTGGTTCTAATGGTTAAGTGCAGAAGCTTAGGATCTGAAATAGGGGTCATCCAGCTTACTGTCCTCTGGTTCAGAGTTAATATCTTCCTATAGCAACATTTTATCCACTTAAGTTTTGTTTGCCTGATAGTATGTCCCTACACTGGCTATGTTTTGTTTAGTGTTTGACTTGATAGCTGCCTATATTTCGTTATCCATTTATTTCCAATATCCTGGACATTTAGTTTGAGTAATGTCACTTTTTGGCAGCAAGGAGCTAGATTTTTAAAATTAATCTGATAGTATATTCTAGTTTGCTAAAGTTTAATTACTTTGCATTTGATAAATAATGTGTTCAATTTATTTTGATATCTAATGGTATCTTATTTTGTTTTTTTTCTTTCTTTAGTTTTTTTCTTTTCCCTCCAGTTCTTTATTGTTTTCTGTTAGATGGATGTTTATATTTTTTTCCTTTTCTTCTACTGGTTTAGAAACTATAGATCCCATTCCTGTTCTTTAGCATTGCCCTTACATTCATAGAACATAATAATATTTTAATGATATATTCATGTATTTAATGATATATTCTTTCTTAGAAAACTTGAAAATATTAAGTATTTTTTCCTTTCATGAAAGAAGAGTTCCTCAGTATGCTTTAATGCACTGAAAGTCTGTCTCCCATCTTTCTCTTTTTTTATTTTTTTATAAAAATATATTTTTATTGTTAGACTTATTGGGGTGACATTGGTTAGCAAGAGTTACATAGGTTCCAGGTGTACAAACAGTGTATCATCTATTTGTTGCATTATATGTTCACCACCCAGTATGATTCTTTCCATCACCATATATTTGGCTTTTCCCCATCTTTCTTGGAATAGTTGTTTAGAACCATTGTTTTGTGTTTATTCTTTTTATTTAAAAATTTTATCATTTGATATATACAAAGGAATAGAAATGTCACAAAAATTATGATACATCAGTTTTTACACTGAAGTTTAATTTCTAAGAATTAATTCTCAGCAATCAATTCTATTTCTTCATCTACTTTACCTCTTTCTTTGCTTCCTTAATTTCTTGTGTCTCACTTCTCTCTGTGTTCACTTGTCTTCTTGCTGAAATTAATTCTTCATTCAGTGAGGTTATAAATGTTATTAATTTTCCATATATGAAATGCCTTTATTTTACTTCCACTTATAATTTATGTAGTGAATGTTAGATTGACAATTATTTTCCTTTAGTATTTTAAAGTTATAATTTAATTAGTTTCTGTTGTCTCTGATTACCATTAAGAAACCTGCTGTCAATAGAATTGTTACTCTTTATTGTCATTTTTTCTTTACTATCTGGTAATTTTGAAGGTTTTTTTTGTTGCAAAAGTTCTATTTTTGTAGGTATCCATTTAATCTGAATACTTATGTCTTCCATCAAGTGTGGAAAAATTTCAGGCATTTGCCTTCAAATATTGCTTCTTTATTTTGTCCTTCTGTCTCTCTTTTGGAACTCCAATTGGATGTGTGTTGGAGCCTCTTCATTCATCCTCGTATGTCTTAACGTTCTTTTTATAATTTGCCTTTTAAAATATTTCTGTGTTGCTTTTTTTATAGTGTCTTATAAATCACTGCCTTTTCTTGCAATGTATGTGGAATCATTTACCTTCATGAATTAGATTTTTATTTAATGATTATAATTTTATTGCTCAGATTTATTGGTTCTTTTGCATCCTACCAATTCCTTATTCATACTTGCACTTTTTTATATATGTTGTTTTTTTTTTTTGGTATATAATTGCTTTCTTTATTTTTGTGAGGATTGAAAACACATGTATTTAAAAGTTATTTTGAAATTATTCTGTTACTTGCTTTTTGTTTATAATGAATTGGCCTTCTAATTTTTTAGTATGATTGCTTACTCTGTCTCTGTTAGCTTACCATTTTAGTTTTTCTTCTGTATATTGGAGAAATTGAAACGTGGTAAGGATTACAAAATGTAGTTTTTGTCAATAGTAAAAAAATAGTGATTTGAATTTAAGAAATTAGAAGTACAGCTGTACTCTCTTAAGCAGAAATATTCTTTATTGCTGGTCAGACATGGTAAGGCATCCAGTGGTATTCTCCTGTTGACTGATCTGTTGTTGGGGCTCATCTGGCTCTATTTCATAATAGTCTTTACAAATATTTGAGTAGAGCTGGAGGAGGAGTGGGGACTGGACACACTGAAGAAGGGATGTTCTTTTAAGGATTTAGGTAACATTAACTGCATTAAATATTTTGTTGATTAAAGAATTTTTATTATCAAATGCTTTCAGTTTTTGCAGTGTTTCTGTTCTTGGTGTTTATTAAGAATTTTTATAAAATTAATACCATAGAATAAAATTTCTTTTTGATTTTATGATAGGTTTGTAACCAAATTATTGGAAGACCTCATCTTCTTTGTTGCTGATGTACTTAATAATGGACAAGAAGTTCTGGATGTGGTTATCACTAAGCCAAACCGAGAACGTCAAAAATTAATGAGAGAACAAAACATATTGGCACAGGTGAATGTTTTCATGTACTAAATTTGCATATTTTATGTTTTTGAATTATAATATCAGGAAAGTCCTTGTATTAGTTATCTATGGCTGTGTAATAAGTTACCCCCAAACCTAGTGGCTGAGAACAGCAAATACTTGTAAGTTTTTGCTATTAGGAATCTAAGAGTGGCTTAGGTGGACAGTTCTGGCTCAGAGTCTTTCACAAGGCTGCAGTCAGGGTGTTGGCTAGGGCTGCAGTCATCTCAAGGCTTGAATGGAGAAGATTCACTTCCCAGCTCACTTGTATGAGTCTCTCCACAGGGCTGGTTCAGGAGTTGGCAGTTTGCTTTCTTTAGAAGTGAGGGGTCCAAGAGGGGGCACTCAGATGAAAGTGACAGTCTTTACAGCCTAATCTTGGAAGTAATATCCCATCAGTTTCTACTGAGTTCTGTTAGTTGTAAGTAAGCAGATAAGCCAGCCCATTGTCAAGGAGACAGGGTTACATGGGATATGAATTCCAGGAGGCAGGGATCATTGAGGGCGGTCTTGGAGACAGTCTACCTCAGACCTCTAAAAAGCCTCCTTGGTGAGACTATGTCCAGAAAATGTGGTGGGATAATTTTCTAGGTAGAATTTCCAGGAGAATTTGGGAACGGCTATCTTTATGTGCTTCCTACTTTCTTCTCTCTCTTCCCTAGGAAAGCAGGGCAGTTTATTCAGCAGCTAACAAGTGCGTTATACAATATTCTAGTTTTTTTCACTGAAAGTCTACAGCTATTCCTATACTCTGTCTTTCTGAAATTATTCAGAACACACCAGTAAATTAATTCATTTACTAATAATATGCATGACATTATGCTTTGTTTTTGTTCTGTTAATTGCTGTATAACATAAAAGCCTTCTGCATTGTTTAAGTGTGGACTCAAGGAACACACTGAAATAAAAATCACATTGTCAATATACATGTTTTTGTAAAGTTGGGAAAGAAAAACAATAGACATATTGTCAGTTAATATTCCGTATAGCTGATTGTCCGAAAATCAGTGTATAAAATCAATGTTTTTATTGAAGAAAATAGAGGTTGCTAATCTAATGAGACAAAATTAGCATTCCTTTTGTATAAAGCATCTGATTTTAAGGACTTTTAGGACCTTGAATTGATTTATTACTATTATTTCAACGAACATTTCAAAACTTGTATGTCAGTATTATAAATCTAAAATTCAAGGTTTAGTGAATATAAATTTATTGAAGAAACTTTTACTCATATTATATTTCATGAACTACAAAGGAGACTTCCTTTCCACTTTGCTTTCTTGTGTTAATGCTCGTGCCCTTGCCTCGGTGCTCTTTCATAAACCAGTTCCTCTTTCTTGCAGCTCATCTCCAGGTGATCCTGCTTACTACCTAAGAGTTATATTCCTCAATGCTTTTTAAATACTTCCCAACCACTTCCCTTTTTAGAAGACTCTGGGTCACTGGGTATCACCACTTGCCCATGTGGGTCCTTATTTGTTATACCTGAATGCTGACACATTCTTTGGTAGGGCCACATCTTTATGTATGAAGAACAATGCATTCACTGTTTTATAAAGATGTTTAGAAGCAATATTTGGAAATGATTTTATGATGTTAGCTCCAGATGAAAATAAATGTTTCCTTATATTATTTTGATTTTAGAAAGTTATAGATGATAGTAGATACAATAATAAATTCTATAGAAATCACACTGTATTTTAGTTCATCTGAATATATTCATTTAACTTGGTACAACCCAACATTTTTATATTTGTTATTTTAATAAAGAGAATTTCTAAACAAAATTGAGTGTTTTATTTAAATAATGTTTTTGTCATTTAATTTAGGGAATCCTATTAGCAATATTTTTCTGTTTGTTAATGTGTTGATCCATTATCCTAAAATGAATCCTTTCTTTGTTTGCATTAATATTACAAAAGTGTTTTTGGATCAATATGCTTATTTTTTAACAAATTAAAACAGATTACAAACCATGTACCCCCATTCATCAGAATAGGTGGCTGTTTTTTTTTTTTTCCTGATAGGTATTTGGGATTCTTAAAGCACCCTTTAAGGAGAAAGCAGGAGAAGGCCCAATGCTGAGACTTGAAGATCTGGGGGACCAAAGATATGCTCCCTACAAGTACATGCTGAGGCTGTGCTACCGCGTGCTGAGACACTCACAGCAGGACTACCGGAAAAATCAGGTGAGAGGGCGGCCCTTGGTATTACCTGTGTTTAATACTGAAAGTATGGGCAAGGTTTTTGGTTACTGTTCTGGAACATATAAAATAGGAATGGGAAATTCCACTTTTCAGCAAAATGTTTTATTTTAGTAGCACACAAAACTGACCTGGAAGTGTTTTTGAGTTGATATACGAGGGCTGTCCGGAAAAAATCCAGCCACAAATGCCTCTATTTTTCATATTACTTGGCTGGATACTTTCCGGACAGCCCTCCCATGTACTTATTCTTCCATGTAAAATTAGAAGCACTGGGGGAGGATATCTGAGCTGTTCTGTGAGCATGGTATTACCTCCTGCTGGTCAGGAGGCATGCTAGATATAGTATATAAAGAGAAATGATACATTTCTTGGCATTTCTAGGAACACACGAGATACTACATCATCAGGTAAAGGCCAAAGAGTTCCTTGTCTTGTGGAAAAGATATGACATGTGCATCTGAAACATAAGGGAGAAGCTAAAAAAGAGACATGAGAGATAAAAGACAGCGTTATAGGAATTTGGAAGGAGAACTCAGTTGTGACTTGGGAAACCCAGGAAGGGTACTTGGAAAAGGAGGCATTTGGGTAGGATGAGAATAATTTTTATAAATTGTACAGGAATAGGCATTTTAGTGAAGAAGAATCCATGAAGAGAGAATGATGGATACTAGAAAGGGCGCTTTTGTCTGAAGATATTCCTAACTGCCTGATGTATCTAAATAGCTAAAAATTGCCAATTACAAGTGAAATTTCTTTTAAATCTCATTTTTATCTTAAAAATGTAATATTTTACAATGTGTTCAATAATATACATCTTTGTTTAATGTAAATTGTTTAAAATTAATTATTGTTTGGTATATTAGTGTCCCTTGCTTCTCTTGGCCAGTTTGAGAGATGAGTGCACACTTAATAAATTTCTCTCATGACTTTAGTCCATGAGGAAGGAGGGTTTACAAAATCACTGGAAAGGTAGCTTGGGCTCAGTCCCGTAGGGCCCCGGGTGTCAGGCCTAGAAGGTGGAGGTTATTTGGGAACAGGATTTATTGAGTGCTTGCTTTGTACCAGGCTTAGCTCTAAGCCCTTTTCACAACTTAACTCAGTTAATACTGAGTTAAGATGAGGAACTGAGGTACAGAGAATTTAAATAACTGGCCAAAGATTACACAGTTTTAAGACTGGAGCCAGTGTTCAAACCAAGGTTCTTAAATCATCACAGTATTTCCTCTTAGTAGTTGGAAAGTTTTTTGGCAAGAAGAAAAAATTTGCTTGAAGAAAAATGTTAAAATAAATTGGCTTTGAAATTCTGTTTAAAGATTAAGAAAAGGTTTAAAAATATGTAAAACAGATTAGTCAGAAGATAAATAATACGGCAAGAGCAAAAGTGAGGACGGGGGCAATATAAACAAATCCTTAAGTATTTTTTAATATAATCCTAGTTGTAAACGTCCTTCCTCACATGTCAAAATGCTATCATTGGAATCATTTGTCCCAGCTTTACTCTTATTTCTTTAAAGTATTAAGATAAAATAGGTAGAGTTGTTCTTATTTTATTGGAAGAAAAATTAAGTTCCAGTACGTTAGCTGATAGACCTTGAAGCACTCAGAGAATCAGTGTCCCAGAAGCCCCAGTATGAGGGCCTATATTACTGCATGGAGTTCTGGCATGGGGGCAGGGACAAAGGTTGCTCAGTGTACTCCACGTGGCCTCGTTTCTTTTTGTGGGTCTGGAAGGACATGCTTTGCCAGACAGGCCACCACTCACATGTACAAGCAATGTTGTTATTAGAGAGCTTGAGTTAAATGAAAAAATCAACAGGCCTACAGAGTTCACCTGGTTTTCCCAGTCCCATGGGTCCACAGTGTGCACCATCTTTGATTGTGCTCAGCCTTTGGAAGGGTCCTGGGGACCCCCTTTCTACACCACTGCCCTGTGCTTCATTGTTAGACACCTTGGGTTTGATTGCTCTGCCAGTCCCTAGTAGGTTGTCTCGGCGTCACATCTTAACTGGGGTCTTTTTTCTGTCCATCAAAGTGTGGCACACAAAGTTCTTCTCACTCCTTTCAGTCTTAGATAGGGATTCATGAGCCCAGTATGCAAGGTGTGTGCAGTTTCTCCTCTGAAAACACTTAGTCTTTTGACAAGTACACACACACACACACAACACACTCTCTCTTTCTCTCTCTTCTCTCTTTGTTCACTCTACCTGGGCATATCAATTCTCCAGGTAAATGTTTATTCAATTTTGGGGAACTGCTTTCCAGTTCTTTTAAAGCATATGACTGTGGGTGGACTATTTCTCTCTTTGTGTTGTCTCCCCAAGACAGATTATTGAGCTTACAGAAGGAAAAAGACTCACCAACAGGCTCTGAGGGTTAAGTTTTATTTTCTGTCACGTTCTTGTGCATGCTCCAATTCAATTCAATGATAGTTGAAAAATATTTTTCTCATTTCTGTTGAATTAAGAATGCTTTGTATTAAGCACAGAGCAGCTTTCTGATGTTTTTAAAATGTCATTTTAAAATATAAGCAGAATTACTTTCTACTTTTGCATAATTACCTTCTTTTCCTTTATCTACACCTATGTTCTACAGAGTCCTAATAGGGAGTTCTTTTGTGATTTAGCACTAACCCAAGTCTTCCGTATTTTAAGTCTCTGTTTATTATACACTTTCTGTTTGGTAACACCTTCTAATTTCTTTTGGTTATTTGTCAACATCTTCATCTATTTATCACACATCTTATAGGTTTGCCGTATACTACATTATGATTACAGTAGTCATAAAAGTGTGCAAATCGATACATACCTTTAAAATGATGCACTAACAGAAAACAGTTACTTTACTTAACTGGCTATCCAATACAAATTCATCACTTTCAAAAGCCACAAAATTGCTGCCTAGAATATAATTAGATTTGTGCAACCAAATATCATTTTCAAGGAATAGGTAAGTTCCAGTTAAAAAAAAAGGCAAAACTACTTCCTAATTGATAAATTTTCCCAACATCAAAACAGCGATACATTCCCAAGGAGAATCCCCAAGAAATGCAAGTGCAAACTTTTTGATTGTGGAAGGTGTCAGGCTTACCAGTTTTATGATTGTGTGAGATGTTTTGCTTGTACACAGAATGTGGAAAATGAGTAATAGTGGCATGAAATGTGGAAGACTTAGTCTGAAAAATAAGGAGCACATTGAATAATGCATGATTGAAACCCCCCAATGGCTTTCTTTTACTGTCACAATAATGTCTGTGTCCTTTATCATGGCTTACGAGGACCTGTCTCTCCAATGTCAGCTCTTACTTTTTCCTCACTTACTACACTCTTGCGGCAGTGGCCACATTTTGTTTATAGAACAGAAAAACTTTGTTCCCCTACCACAGAGCCTTGCACCTGCTACTCCCATGCTGCCATCTTTTTATCAATTCCATCATTTCATCGTTTCAATCACTTTCACCCTAGCTCAAGTATCACTTCCTCAGCATCTACTCCATCTAAAGTTGCCACCTTTCTCCACCCCTCTCTTTTATTTCACATATCAACATGTAAAATGATCATATTTATTAGTTCATTTACTGCTTTTTTTTCTCACTATATGTAAATTTCGTGAAAGCTTATTTATCCTGCGTACCTCGATATGCCTGCTCTCTCTAACAGTATCTGGAATGCAGTAGGCTTTCAAGAAATACTTATTGGGTGAATGGATCTGACCAAGAAAGAGTTTAGTCTTATTTTTGATAGCTTTTTAAAGATAAAAAAGTGATATGAAATTTTATTGTTATTTTAAAGAGAACATTTAACAGATCATTGTGGTATAATGTACAAAAAAGAAATCACTTAAGTTTACCTGGGATCTTCATGTAACAATATGGATCTCATGCTTCACAAACAAAATATCACAGAGTTATTTTCTTTCTATAATTATGCTAAAATCATCAGTTATGACTCTTAATGAGTTAGAAGAAGGGCCTCTGTGCAGAGGATGAAATCCTTAGTTATAAAACTTGCTACTTTAATTAGGTTCATTTTTTGTTTTTTCCACTTATATTTCGAGAGTGTAAAGCACCCATGTTAAAAAAATATTTCTAGGTATATAATTTTTTTGTTATACTTTAAATGAGGTATTTGCTAATCAAAAAGGTCTGATTTTTTTGAAGAATTATTTACTTGCTCCTTTCTGACAAAAATTTTAATGAGTTTTCTGATGAATAAATTAGTCAGCGTTGCTGACCCTAACAGAACCTGTTATTTCTTTGCTGTTTGGCAGTGCATCCTGACAGCCTTTCTTTTTGCAGGAATATATTGCTAAGAATTTCTGTGTCATGCAGTCCCAGATTGGCTATGATATTTTGGCAGAAGACACCATCACAGCTTTGTTGCACAATAACAGAAAACTACTAGAGAAACATATCACAGCAAAAGAAATAGAAACATTTGTCAGTTTACTCAGGAGAAACCGTGAGCCAAGGTTTGAAGAACTTCATACATTATTCTTTTCTAGGGGGATTGTGGCTTTTTGCTTTATTCATAGAACTTTTAAAGTTCCTTCATGGGCAGAACTAATATTGGGCTTATTGCTGTAATAATTATACACGATAAAGAGTTATTACCTTATAGGAGACCAAAAACCTTTCTAGCCATATTTAAATGTAATTGATTTCCACTCTGATAACTTATGTTTTTATAGTACTATATAGTTTTCAAAATATATTCATAACATTGTCTCATTTAAATCTTTGTATATTCTTGTGCAGTGCACTGGTTGTATATTATTATCCACATTTTTGGGGTGAGAAAATAAAAGTTGAGAGAGCAGCTTCCCAAGTATATCCACAATAGTAAGGAACAACTAGGAGGTAAATCAGGGGTTTCTGAGTCCACATCAGGTGTTCTTTCTGTTGCACCATGGTGCCGTATCTAGGAGAAGTGAATGTAGAAGAGTCAAGTGGTTTGATAGTTTTAACAAATTAGCACAGCAAATAAATTGGTCTCTGCCTCCACAGGGCCGTACTCACTTTGATTATGTGCTGTATTCCTATTTTTTTTGTACAACATTAGCTTTGATCTGCTTTTGTTTTGATATTCAGATCTGGGGTTGTCTCACTTTAGGGCAGATAAATGGTTTTCTAAATAATAAGTCACAGTGCTGTGGGATGAATATCATCAAATAAATAGAAGCAAATTTATATCCTTTTTTGAAATAAGATTTGTATTGAATACAAATAATTTGGTGTTTAATTTGTTTCTAATGATGCAGTAGATAAGCAATATACTAGAAAAATGTGGCATGTAAATACTATTAAAATATATCTTAAAAGTTATGTTTGTTATATCCCAAAATTTGTTTTTAGTATGCTTTTATAAAAAACTTTTTTCTTAATGTTTAATGTCTTTTTTGCCAGATTCTTGGATTATTTGTCAGATCTGTGTGTGTCCAATACTACTGCTATACCTGTAACGCAAGAGCTCATCTGTAAATTCATGCTGAGTCCAGGCAATGCAGATATTCTCATTCAAACTAAGTGAGTCCAGATCACGGAGGCATCTTTTCCTGTTCCTTATTTGGAAGCATTGTATTTTTTAAATCATATTTATTAGTGAGCTTCTTAATAGATTTACTGTGTGTCATTAATTTCAAGGGTGGTTTCAATGCAAATGGACAACCCCATGGAGAGCGTCATCCTTTCAGACGACATTGATGATGAGGAAGTGTGGCTCTACTGGATTGACAGCAACAAGGAGCCTCATGGGAAAGCTATCAGGCACCTTGCTCAGGAAGCAAAGGAAGGCACCAAAGCTGATTTAGAAGTTCTTACTTATTACAGGTGAAGTGTTACAGATAATTGTGATTCTCAGTGTCACACATTCATTGAGGGAACTCTCGGAAACCTCTATGAAGAGGAAACTTAAGAAGTCATGTCATTACCAGGGTAGCAGAAATACTTAGTATTATTCAAAGTATTCAAAAAGCAGAGTTAACCTCTGTGTTTACCACACACACTACTTGGGATTTTCCGATTTCCCACTAGTTTGGAAAGGCGGGAGCAGATGTTCTGAGGGTGGTAACTGGTGGTCAGTATATGGGAGAACAGGATCCCAGCTGTTTTTTGAATTTAAGGGGTACAAACCCAAGGCAGAAGCCCTTGGGCCACGCTGGGCCCACATGACAGGGATCTGAGAAAGGCAGAGAGTGCCTTCTGTCCCCTGGGTTCAACAGCTCCAGCAACAAAGCTGAGGCCTCATTCTTGTTCCCAGAGGCTGATGAATCCAAGTATACTGGTGCCTTCTGGATTGGCCCATTTGGTTTGGCAACTGAGTGGATCTGACTTAAGAGTGTAGATACTGCAGCTGAAAGCTGGCTGAGTGGGACTGGGGAACGTGGAGAGAAGTGGTTTGTTTCATGTAATGTTCAGGGTTAGTGTGTTTATAATCTTTGGAAACCTAGAATGGAGAACCTAATGAGCCTCTCCACCTGACAGATGGTGCTAGAACAGGTAAGGGAAACTGCAGCTGAATGGGCATAGAGACAATTTCATGTATGTGTTGTTTTTGATTATTTAACCTACTACCCAAAGAGCTTGAGTCCACTATTACAAACACTTGGAAATACTGTTATCATAAAAGTACATACTGACTGATATTATGATGTTTAAGATCAAGAAAAGACAAATAGTGTAATGTGTTTAATATTTTTAAGGTACCAGCTAAACCTCTTTGCAAGGATGTGCTTGGATCGCCAGTATCTGGCCATAAACCAGATTTCTACGCAGCTGTCTGTTGATCTGATTCTGCGGTGTGTGTCAGACGAGAGCCTGCCATTTGACCTCCGAGCATCTTTTTGTCGCCTCATGCTCCACATGCATGTTGACCGGGACCCCCAGGAGTCCGTGGTGCCTGTTCGCTATGCCAGGCTCTGGACAGAAATCCCCACAAAGATCACGATTCATGAGTATGTTGAGAAAAATTTCTTGAGGACTTTTAATTCAGCAAATAAACTCAAAATCAAATGTCTTTAATTTTGAAATGAAACACATGGAAAGGCATTTCCATGTTCAAACTCAGGTTGTTACTCTTCCAAATGCAAATTAGACACTCTTTTTTGGAGAGTAAAAGGACAACTTTTTATAATAGAAACCTCATTCTGGAAATCAATAAACACAAGTCATATTAATAGAGGCGTAGCATTTTGTTAAGTGCTTAATATTATGGTAGATCTTGATTTAAGTGCTTTACATGCATTAACTCAATTTACAATAGCCCCACTTAACACGGCATCTACAAAGGTTAATTATTTTACCCAAGCTTAGGAAGGCGGGAGAACTGACACTGGGTGGTGAGCACATAATGTAGCACATAGACAAACTGTAGAATTGCTCACCTGAAACCTATGTAATTCTTATTAGTCAATGTCACCCCTATAAGTCTAACAATAAAAATAATAATAAAAGAAGGCAGGAGGTTAAAGCATATATTATTTTCCTATTTTTAAATGGTTACAATGAATTGAACTTGCTTTATATTCTCTTTCAGATATGATTCTATAACAGACTCTTCCAGAAATGATATGAAGAGGAAATTTGCACTGACAATGGAATTTGTTGAAGAATACTTGAAAGAAGTTGTAAATCAGCCCTTTCCTTTTGGAGATAAGGAAAAAAACAAATTGACATTTGAGGTAGTTTTTAAAGAAAACAATTCATTCATGATATTATTCAATTTTCCCTATCAGATATTTGATACATTAAGCATCAAAGGTTTTCTTCCCTTTAATATTTAGGATAATTTGGTATTTGGGTAGTTTGGTTTACGAAAGTATGATCCTCTTCCATTGATTAAAAAATAGATTTAATGTCCTAATTATACTTAATGTCCAGTACAAAATATTTTATTTAGATATTTTTAGCCACATTAAACTGAATGAATTACTTCCACTTATAATATTATTTTGGGGGACATAGTGACAATACTAGAAAGTAGATGCTGTTACTTGATATCTGATATATTTGCTACCTACAGGTCTGTAACAAATTACCCCCAACTTAGCAGCCCCAAGAAACAAACATTTATATCTCAGAATTTTTACGAGTTAAGAATCTGGGAGTGCTCAGTTGGGAGGTTTTGGTTCAGGGTCTCTCATGAACTTGTAATCAAGCTGTCAACTGGGATGGTAGTCACCTGGGGCTAGACAGTCCACTTCTAAGCTCACTCATGGAGTTGTTGCCATACTTTCTTGCTGGCTATTGGCCAGGCACCTCATCTTCTTGCCATGTGGGCATTTCCATATGCTGCCGTTGTCCTGAAGGCATGGCACCTGGGTTCCCCCAGAGCAAGCCATTTCAGAGAGAGAGAGAGAGATAGAGAGATAGAGAGAGAGTCAGTCCAAGACAGAAGTTGCAATCTTCTATAACCTAATTTTGGAAGTGGTGTGCCATCACTTTTGCTGTATTCTGTTGGTCCATAGACGATCCCTGGTGCAGTGTGGAAGGAGACCATATATTGGGTCTATCAAGGAAGCTGGCTTTTATACCCAGTATGTCTTATAGTATCCAGAAGGCCACAAAGCAGCATAGGGAACATATATTTCTGACAAATTTCATGGATAATATCCATTGTTAAAGCAATTCATCAATGTAACTACTTATTATATGGTATCCTACTGACTTAAATAAGTTAATATTTAATTAAGAAGCAAATCATTCTAATGTAGACTCTTTTAAGCACCTTGGTACACCTAAAATCTTGTCTTCTTGTTTCTTTGCTGGCTGTTGACCAGACACCTCACCTTGTCACGTGGGCCTTTTATTTGGATTTAATTCTAAACTCGACTAAATCAGAGTTCAGTGGTTGCTCTTATAGGTGTTTTAATTCTTAGGTGTTAAAGAATTAGAAAATTTAGAAATACCTGACCTAATTTACATAATAAAATGTCAGTGTTAATTTTAGTTCCTAATAGTTTTCTCTTCTTTGCTTCCCTCCCCCCCATTTTTTATTAAGGTGGTCCACTTGGCTCGGAATCTCATATACTTTGGATTTTATAGTTTCAGTGAGTTACTCAGGCTAACAAGAACACTTCTGGCTATCCTAGATATTGTACAGGCCCCCATGTCTTCATATTTCGAAAGATTGAGCAAATTTCAAGATGGAGGTAAGAATTTTTGAGATAAATTATAATCTTTTTTGGTATTGTTTAGAGGTGAGATAAAATACAAATATACAGAGGAGTGGTTGTTAACATGTACCTGCTAATATGTGTGTACAAATGAAAAGTAACCCTGTGAAAGGACTAAGTGATACGAGGCTGGATTTACAAAGATGCTTCTCTGTTCCTAATGCCAGAGCTTTGAGAGACAAATTCATTAGATCAGTGAGTTCCATCTTTAGTAATTAATGTTATAGCCAGTCCACCAGTGAAAATACTATGTTAAAGAATAAAAACATCTTAATATTTGTGATCATCGTGGTGAGTGTCCTATGCTGCTTATGCTTCATAGCAAAGCATAGCAAAATGCAAAGAATGGACCCACCAGAGAAGCACTAAACACAAAGCCCGCGTGGGAGGCAGTGCAGTGCAGTGGGTAAGAGAATGAGATTTTGAGTCAGGGTGCCTCTATTCAAATCCTACCTTTGCCATTTATTAACTTAGGCAAGGTGCTTACCTTTTGGAAAAGTTTCTTTTCTCATCTGAGATATGAAGATGATAATAACAGTATCGTTCTCACAGTTCCTTGTGAGAATTAAGTAGCTGTATACAAATATTCGAAGTACTGAAAACAGTGTCTGTCTCATAACTCAATAAAATGTTTTTGATTGTCTTACGTTGGAAGCCTGGAAAATCCTCTGAGGTAGAGAATTATTTGCAAAAGGTATGTTGAAGATTGCATTCAGGATATACACCTGTAAGGAAGTAGGGAAGCTAGGATTGGGCAGACAGAGCAGCTGATCCCTGATGTACTTGTATCTGAGACCTCAGCTGATCCTACAAGGAGCTCTTGAGCTGGGATAGCTGTTTGGAGTGGTAACAAATTAAGGCACGGGGCTGAGCTTCGGTTCTTGCATCAGTCTGCTGGCTTCAGCATGGAGGGTGTGTGTACCTTGGGTAAGGCAGTTCCCCTTGGGGAAAGGTCATTCTTAATGACAGCTGTGAGATTCAGCAGTCATGATGCCCAGCAAATAGGTTAACAGATGACTCAGCTTTGAAAAGGGAATATGGGTAGAACACGATATATCCACTACAGTATGTGCTACAGAATTTTAAAAAACCCAGAAATCTAATTTCAGACATAAAGAAGTAACATCTGGTTAAGAATTTTTCTTAATTATAAATGAGGAACATCCAGGTAGCTGAAATAATTAATGGCTGTTGCTTAAATGAGGATGTCTTCTACATCTTATGAAAATCTGTACAGATCAATGAGAAGTAAATTGCATAAATCCTTCACCTTCAGAAGAACCAGTAGACAGGACAGTACATTGTGAGTTAAAAGTAACATCAGTTTTCAGTAGAGCTGTCTCATGATCTCTCACTGCAAGTCTTTGTGGACAGGTAGGGGTTTCTGGAAAAAACGTGTAGAAGAGACAGGAAGGAATTGTGTGAAATCACCCTCAGAAAGAGAAAGTTTATCCTAAGTGTGAAAATACTGAAAGAGAATCCAGGTAGCTATAAGAGCACCTAATAAAGAGGAAGGGACTTAAAAGTTAATCCCTAGAAGCATTGTGGAGAGGCACCCTTTTGAGTCTTGTTGTTGAAGGAAAAAGAAGTAAGGTGGGGAAATGTAGAATACCACCGATAAGAAAAAAAAAAAGGAAGGTACTGTGACTTCTCCCCCGCCGGCCCCCCATCAAAAGCCAAATGAAAGAAACCGCACTTCATAATTCATACAGGAGAGGGTGCAATTGAACTAAAGATCGTGTAAACCTTGTCCAAGAAGTGTCTACAGGTAATCGTTCTTCACTGATATGAAACTACTATAAGATCAAACTGGATTGGAGAATCAAAACATTTCAATGATGGAAATTTCTGTCTAAAAAGCAACCACGAAACACAAGAAAATTGTAACATGACACTCTAAATGGAATTAAATGTCTTCAAACAAACACTGAGATATGAAAAGCACCTTGAACCACAAATTCAGAAACTAAGGTTAGCAAAAAAGCAGGAAGAAATGTAATTAAAGTTAATGGAACTCAGGAAAGAAATAGAACGTAATGGGAGACTTTTTTTTTAATTTTTAGAAGTACAGCCTAAATTACCGGATATCAAAGAGATAATAGATTTGAATGGAAGTTTAATAAGAACCATTAAGGAAAGGCAGTCAGGCAATAAGGAGAATGTCAGTCTTATGAAGAAACAAGTAAAAAGGGTCAGAGAGAAAGTGGATGAAACGAGAAAAAGGCAAAGAAGAGCCATCATGTGAATAATTGGAGTCCTTGAAGAAAAAACACAAAATGATGGGATAGATCTGATATTTAAAATTACAATCCAAGAAAACATTCTGTAAATAAAAAGATAACCCAAATTCTACATGGTGAAATTGCCCAGAATGGTACTGTAGAATATAGTATATTTTCAGGGAGAGTGGTGTGGGGGAGAGAGGGGCCCTAGGAAAGCAAATGGAGAAAAAAGGGAAGGAAAGATGTTTCCTGCTGTGATGCCCTTATAATTGCCAGTTTACTTTAAACTAAACCATTCTTAGAAAGTTAGAAATCGTTCTTCCCTTTTGGTCTCAGTGTT
This sequence comes from Lyroderma lyra, assembly GCA_004026885.1. Classification (NCBI taxonomy): domain Eukaryota; kingdom Metazoa; phylum Chordata; class Mammalia; order Chiroptera; family Megadermatidae; genus Lyroderma; species Lyroderma lyra. The sequence continues at coordinate 126,360 of PVJL010000279.1, forward strand.
TAGAGTCTGCTTTCAGAGTTGTTCCTTAAAGAATACACTTTCTTCCTCTGAAAGTGTATTCTCCACCATTCTATCCATATGTCCTCTAAGACACATTTTTTACTCTTCTTAAATATTTTATAATTCTCAAATTTTTTTCTGTTCATCTCTAGATATCTTATTTATTCTTTCGGTTATCTGAGAACCATTAATTTGTTTAAGAATGTATTAACTATTGCATGTCAGACACTGTTCTAATCACTGTGAATGAACAATGAATAAGATAAACTTAAGTCCTTAGCCATAGGGAGGACAGATAATTAATAAGTAAATAGGCACCCTCCCTTTTTGGGGGAAATGATCAGGTAATAAACAAATGAACATACCCTGTAACATCAGATAATGTTATGAAGAAAAATAAAATAGGAGAATATGGAGAGGAATGGAGTGATGGAGAGGCAATCATTTTTAGCTAGAGTAGATTGAGCATCTTCTCTGACATTTAAGCAGAGACCTACATGGATCAAGGAAGACAGCCCTGAGACAACGTAAGCTGGGTATGTATGAGGCATAGCTGGAAGGCCACTTTAGGTGGAGTAAAGTGAGAGAATATCTGGTTGGGTGTAGTTTTAGAAAGACCACATAATTAGGAGGCTGTTGGAGAACTGGATAATGGTGTTGAACTAGGATAGTAGTGATAGAGGTGATAAGAAGTGGATTACATTTGGAGTTTTACAGTCTTAACTGATAGGAATTGGATGTGTAATGGGAAAGAAAGAGGAGAATCAAAGATTATTTCTAAGTTTTGATTAGCATTTAGGTGAATGGCAGTATTTGTTGAGGTAGGAAAGACCAGTGGATGGGTGGGGTTGCAGGGAAAATCAGGATTTCTGTTTGGGCATGTTCAGTTTGAAATTCTATTAGGCATCCAAGGGAAGATGTTATGTCGATAGTTGGATATATGCATGAAACTTTGGGTAATGTCAGGCTAGGAAATATGCATGTGAGAATCAGTGCACAGAAGAGACATTCACGATATCAGTCTGAAGAAGACCACCTGGGGTGTGATTACTGGTTGGGAAGAAATGGGGTCTGAAGATTGATTCTTGGGACACTTCCACATTGAGCCATGACATAGAGGAGGAACTAGCAAGAGAAAGGAAGAACATCAGGAGAATGTGATGGCTTGGAAGCCAAGCGGAAAGTAATGCTAGAAAATTGAAATTGTTTGTTGGCTTATATAACTATCCTTCCTAGATTCTAGCTAGTATTCATTGAGTACGCTGTGTGGTAGGTGGTTGCACACGGATTACCTCCCATGGAGCATGACTTAGACTTACATGACATGCACTATTGTAATCCACTATTAAAATAGGAAACACTGTAATTTTACTCCAGAATTAAAAATGATTCATGATAGTTTTTATTAGCCAATTATAATTGTCTAAGAAACTTCTTGTGTTGATAGGAAATACCTATGTATGTGCTACAGTGAACCAAAACTCAAGAGGTTTCTTCCTTTTGAAACTGGTATGCTATTTGGGGAAATGCATTTTCCTAATTTGTGGAAAGGAGTTTGTGGATTTTGGCTAGAGTTTTGGAATCTGAAAACGTGCTTATCCTCCTATAAGGAGTAAATACACAAGAAATATTTTATTCTAGTTCTTGGTGTATTGAAACTAATTTGAATTGAAGGACCATAGTTTTTGGTATGACTTCCCTTGATACCTGCAAATCAGAGGGTAAATGATTTATTTTATACATTCCTATGATTGTGTACATGTTGTAAACTGTGAGAAAATATAATTGGTTGTTTAAGCATGATATGTGATTTTGGATCAGGAAAATATTATCTACAGAAACATTATTGGCACAAATGGTGAAATAGGAATATTGAGTGTATATTAGCTAAAAGTATTGTATCAGTTAGATTTCCAGAATTGTAAATTGTACTGTGGTTATATAAAAGAATGTACTTGTTTTTAGCAAATACATCCTGAAGAATTAAGGGTTCAAAGTTAGAATGTCTGGAAATAAAATTTTGCAGGAAATATACATAATATACATATATGTAGTGAGAGCGAGCAAGAGTGAGGCGGAGCGCAAATGTGGCGCAATTTGTGACTCTAATAAATCTGGGCAGATTATACAAATACTTTGTACTATTCTTGCAACTCTGCCCATAAATTTGAAAGTTATCCAAAATAGAAAGAAGTTAATAACTTAAATAATTAGCCAAGTAGGAAAATTTTTTTTATGTGTAACATGACACTTCAAACTCAGCATCATCCTACAACTCTACTGGGAGGAGGTGTGTTATTATAGTTGAGTCCTATTAGACTATAAATTCCTGACAAAAGTTATATGAGACTCTATAAATTCTTAACAAAAGAAGCAAGAGAGAACACATTTCTGGAATCTCCAAATGTGGAGACACGATTGTCAGGCCTGAGAAAAATTCCTGTGGTACAGGGTGAGGCCCAGGTTGATGCCAGAGCGGAAATCCGGGATTACAGAGCGTACCTGGGGGGAAAGGCAAAGGCACTGTTCCTTTAAGGGGCAACTCGCGGTACCCACAGCACCCATCGCCATGTGACAGCCAGTGTATTGTCATGTGGCTCTTTTATATTCAAATGATCTAGGTTATATTTTTCTATTTTAATGCAACTTTGTTTTCAATTGGAAGTCATTTGCAAAGCACAGTTGAAAAAAAAGGAACTTAGTTTTATAAGCCTTGTTGCTAGACAAACCAATTTCTTCAGGCACTGATAATGGTTTTCTCATACTGGGTTGGGAAAATTTTGTGCAGTACAACTAGGTAGTTTTTTAAAAAATCCATTTGGTCTACTTATCACTTACTAGTTTTACTCCGGCACAGTTAGGGTTGGACATTGAGAGAAATGTATTTGGTGGTTAGTTGTTTGGCAGGTCAGTCTCAGGGGAAGAGCGGAAGGGGCGTGTCTGGGAGGAACTGACAGAGGCCGCCCGGAGGTCCGTGTTGTGCTGGCCTGGGTGGGGCCTGTCTTAAATAGGGTGTACAGGATCAGCTTTCATTTGTTTTTCTGGGAAATCCTGTAGCTCTGGATGTCAGTGATGAGCGTTTGAGGTGATGGGGCTGGCTGGCTTAGAAAGTGGCAGCTACAGAATTGTTGCTCTTCTGGGTCTTTGGGTACAGTGCATCCTCCGTGTCACTGGGAATTGTCATTTAGAGCCGATTAAGGGTCTGAGTCTGGCTCCCAGGCTGTGACTGCTCACCATCACAGTTGGCACACTCAGCAGAAATTGCTAGTCTCAGAAGCAGCTTTTCATTTTGGTGCCCTTGAAGTGGTCCATTCAGAAAATTAACCAGGCGTGCTCACATGGAGACACAGGGAGTGGGACGGCCCTGGCCCCGACTGCAGTGAAACAGAAGATTCTAATCTTCAGAACTATTAATCCAATACCTTTCATTGGCTATGCCTCACTTAAAAAAAAAAGAAATATTGTTTTCAAACAAATGTATTCACTCCCAGCAGGCTATGTGGTTGAGTCAATTTTCTGTGCCTAATACCTATCATTTATTTGCTCTCAGTGATTTAAAATGCACAGGCACCATTCTGTATAATTGATATTTGAGTTGCAGAATTATGTCAAGCAGTGCTCTTCTTTGTTAACTAAAGAAGTTAAAAGCAAATGTATATACTGGCTGGTACACCAGGTATTTTCAATATATTTTTGAAGTACAGTCCATTTAAAAATTGTACATTTTTTTCTCTTTATGCTTGCTGAAGGCTACACAGTCCAAGGATTGGTACTGCTACTAATTAAGATCACTTTTTATATCAGGGTGGATATATATATGTATATATATCTTGCTCCTATTGAGTCATTTAAATAGTTGAGGACAAATGTGAATCTTACACACTCTTCTGAAGAGCAACTTAACATGTTAACTCTGGTGAGAGCATCATCTCCATTTGAGCACAATGCAGATTTTGATGCAATCTAGAAATGGGACTAATTTGGGCCTAATTCATTATTTAGTTATCCTGTCAATCCCTTTCTGCTTATCTGTCTGTTTTTTTTAATGGAACTGGGGTTCAAATTTGAACTGTCAATATGGGTCAATGAAGTCTTAACCACTGAGTGACATTTAGGCCTAGATAGGGTGTTCAAGCCACTGCTATCATTTCTTTTCACAATTGTCACCCCACCCATGAACTTACCATATGAGAAAAGCAATACATCAGAAAACCAAAGGTCAAACGAGAGCTGGATAGTTTTCTTTCTATCTTTTGTCATTTTGCTTTTCCACAACTCCAGATTCCTGGGAGCTTCCACAGTCAAGCCCTGAAATGTGGGCCTGTTCTCTTTTGTTGGCATACATGCTATAGAATTGACAATGGGAAGTCACTAAGAAAAAAAAAATCAATGGAGAATGCCATATACTTTTAAGGTTTCCTTTCCTTTGAGGTTTCAGGTTTGGAACTGACGTGCTTTTGCTCTTAGAGAAGGTACAGGTAACCATGACAGCCTGAAATTATCCTCTGGCCCTTAAAGGATTCGAGTTGCCCTGGGTGACCTACAGCCCCTGCAGGCCTGACCCAGGGTAAGGAGGAGGTAGAGAGTGGGTAGTCAGAGGCCCTTGGATGTATGTATGTCCAGAAGCAAACCTCGCCCCAACCGATGGGGAGCGGAGAGTAAGAGCATCCTAACTTTCTATCCATTGGCAAAGAACCAGCTGCTTCTTCAGTTTAACTTTATTTTACTTTTTTTTTTTTTTTGCCTTGGCAGGGGCTTCACCTGATCCACCTTGAAATGTTTCTTTTTTTCTTTTTTTTTTTTCTGACAGCATAATTGCTATTAAAGAAAGAGAAGGGAAATTGAACTGGGAGGTAGAACAGAAGCGTTTTTTAATATTGTTAGATGGGTGGGAAAGGAAGAAAATATTTGCATGCAAAACATCTGCAAGAAAATAGTTTCTTCCTTTATAAAATTAGGAGGTGAGTCTAGTAGGATCTTTACAGTCTCTTTCAGTTCAAAACTGTGATTCTTTGAAGATTAGTACATAATTCTCATTCACTCACTGAATGGCATTCTTTTTAATGTGTGTTGCAAAACACTTCTTTTAATAAACCCCCATGAAGCATGCCTTCTGATTAATAGCCATGATTGCTTTTTGTGAAAACACCAGCTAGAATGCTTTGAAACCAAAAGCTGTAGTTCATTCAAAATATCACAAAAAAAGGCAAGCAAGCAAGTAAGCAAGCAAGAAAGGACTTTATCTGGGTGCCAGGTGAGAGAGACTCCGAGGAAGTATATATAGAGAGAGAAATGGGTAATGAGGATAGAAATCAAGTTTAATACAATGACCATAAATGAAGGGCAAGTATCTAAGGCACAGGGCAGCTTAATTTTAAGGACTCTCTTAAGTGTTCCTTCATCTCCTTTTAATTTTTCATCTCACTGGGCTCATTTCAGGACGCTATAAAAGATTTAAGTTTGCAGTAGAGTTCATCGTGCTCAGAAGTGTTAGTAGGGTTTGCTTGCAGAGGAAAAATACCACAATTACCACTCATTATTTGAAAATCCCTTGTATTGATTTCTGGACTTAATTTTTTCCAACAGTAGTCGGCCTCTCAGGATTCTCCTTTAGATGGCCTTCTACCTGTTCTCCCTCATCTCTGCATTCTGTGGTGTCCTCGCACCTGCCTACGTCCCACATGCTTTTCCCTTCCTCCTATACTATACTTGCTTTCTATTCAAATCACGTGCTTTCAGTAAAGGAAGATTTAGCCTCAAGAGGCAGTTTCGTGTGTGCATCCCTATCCACAGTGATGGGTTTTCTCTTGTCCCTTTCTCTGTGTGTACAGTAGTCACCTCTTATTCATTGGGCATACGTTCCTAGATCAGAAACCATGGGTAGTACTGAACCCTACACACACACACACACACACACACACACACTATGTTTTCTCCTGTATGTACTTAATGTTTCACTTAAAGGAAGCACTTTACGGACTCTCTTTGGCGTTCCCGAATTGCCTTCGCGTTTTAGAGCTATTGTTGAGTTAAATAAGACTTATTTGAACACATGCACTTGCAATACTGTGACAGTCAATTTAAAAACCAACATGGTTACAGCATGGGGGTGCTGGACAAAGGGGTTATTCACGTCCTGGGAGAGGCAGAGAGGGACAGAGAGGGGTGGCAAGAAATATTTCATCCTGCTACTTAGAACAATGTGTAATTTAAAACTTATGAATTGTTTATTTTTGGAATTTTCCATTTAATGGTTTTGGACCACAGGTGATCCCTGTTGACTGTGGGTCACTGAAACCCTGGAAAGCAAAACTGTGGATAAAGGGGGACTATTGTACTCTGTCAGAGGAGCGTGTTCTCCTTATGCCTGAGGTCCTTGCACTGATTTTTAAATAACAACAATTACAGCCATCTCCCAGCAGCTCTAGAATTACTTCCTGCAGGTTGTGTTCTTCAGGAAGCAGACTCTGAGCTGGAGATTACTATGAAGGCGGTTTATTAGGGAGAGCTCTTAGGATCAACACTAGCAGAATGGAAGGAAGTGAAAGAAACAGGATTGGGCAGATGGAGAAATTCTGCAGCCTTTGTGGAAGACTCTGGGATATTGGAAGTTGGGATGTTCTTTCAGAGTTGCCGCCACTGGAGTGAGGGCGCCTCTGGGTCCCCGTGGGCTGCCCTGGGATGAGTGTGTGGCCTTGTCGGAGGCAGCTCTGTTCAGACTCGTCAGTCCCCTTCGAGGGCTGGCATCTGAGAGGTGTCCTCCAGGTAGCACTTGGGCAACTGAGGCAGCAGTTCTTTATTCCTCAGGCTATCATAGCACCCATCAGAGGGATCTTCCAGAAAAGTGCCATGATTGGAAAAACTATAGGTCAAGATTAAGATCTCATACCAAATAGAGCTTAGGGAGGAAAATACAAATGACTTGAAACATTTAAAAGCATAACCAAATTGTATATATGAAAATCTACCTATTTCCAAATACTCCAGAATCATTGGCATCAGAAACCTGCGTTAGGCAGCAAACCTTTTCTGGAACCCTCTTCTTCAGATGTTAAGAAAGATTTCTGTGACATTCTGATCTGTTGAATCTGGTTTTCCCACCAGCTTTGTGCTACGCTGACTGTACCTCTAAGTTCTTTCCGACTTAATGTATAATACCCTTTACACTATTTCCTTCTCCTTAAACTTTTGTAAGTTTTAGAAAAAGTGCCTGTGTAGTTGTCAGGGTTTCTCTTAGTTATCAATGGTGCCCAAGAGGACTTATTCCACCCCACCCCCCCGGCCTTTTCTGGGCTTAATTTTCTCTCTACATCTCAAGAGGGTCCCAAACACATGATCTACACGGGCTCATGTTCCTTTTTAAAATCAAATGCATATATAAAATAGGTGGAGAATACTGAGTTGCTACCGTGTGCCAGGCCAAGCATTCGGCAAAAGATTATTATATAAGGGTTTTAAATTCAACACCTAGCACACCTCTTTTATCTTTAATTCTTACCATGCTCCCCCAAGTGAGGTATTATGGTCACTCTTTTGCCCAGGAAATAGGCTCTTAGAGAGGTTAAATGCTTTGCCTAAGACCATACAGCTTGTAGCTTGCTTTTTCTTTAAAAAAGAAAACCCTTTAAAAAAGAACAAAAACCCTACAGCCCTACAGTTGATGGTTTTTCTGCTATTATCCTGCTGCTTTCTATGTAGATGACTTTATCTGCAAAAAGTCTGTTTTCTACTTTTTCCAAATTTCCCAAGAAAGCTTTATATAAAAGAGTAGGTGTTTACCAAAGACTTTTGATTTAACTTGAAATAGTTTTACAGATCAGATAAAAATTTTTTTTTTTAAACTGAGAATCACCCTTTCAGGAGTGGTTGTTTGGTTTGTCTCAGAAACAAAGTTTCAATCACAAGTCTTTTACCACTTGGATATCTCTTGAAGCTGGATGTTCCTCTTCATTCCCTGCAGTACATTTTATTTTTGACACCCCCTCACTCCCTCTGTTTTGGGCTCTTTCTCCACATTCCAACATAAGGATCCTTCTACGTCACATACCCTACCTCTTTTACTAGCTCTCATCATCTCTAGAGATAAATAGGTGCCCAGGCATCTTCCTAATTTGAGTTAGATGTCTCTAACTCCCTCTGCTGTTTTTCCCCAGGAATACTGAACAGTTTTATTCTAGACACCTTTTTGTGAGCTACTTCTTATGTATCACTTCCATAACTCACTTATCATTACGATGGATCTATGTAAGTGATATGCCTTATATAATTATGCATGCCTTTGGAGGACCAAAATATTTAGAGACCCTCACATTTCAAATACATTTTTGTGCATTTGTTACTTTTGTAATTATTTTTTTATAAGTCTGTTTTGCTTAGTAGACTTCCAAAAGGCTCCATGACTCTTAGAGTTACTACCTAGGTAATTCAATAATAAAGATGTAAATTTATTGACTGAGAGAAGCAAAATGGGGAGAAAAATTATGAAGATAGATTTTATTCCTGGTTCTATGGCTGACTTGTACTATGCCTAATATACTGTTAGACTCATATATTTACTTGGCTTTCAAAAATATCTAATGAGTGAAAGGTATTTTAAGAATGTATATAAGTTACATGTTTTACATAAATATGTATGTACTTGAATGATAAAAATATTTTCTGGACATTGACATTCCAAATATATGATTGTTTATCTTTTATTACTTAATGAACTTTTCCTTTGGCTTTCCAAACTTCCAGTGAATTGGAGATAACATGGCAAATGCCAGTTCATATTAAAATACTTCCTGGTATTTTGTTCCTGCAATTTTACTTTAGTAATTTCAGTGATTAATGTTAAACCTTTTCAGTGATTTCTGATGCACCATCTTTTTTTTTTTATATGTGGGTAGTTCCCTGGCTGGGAATCGAACCCAGGCCGCAGCGTTGACAGCGCCGAAGCCTAGCCCCTGCACCACCAGGGAACTCCCCCGATGCACCATCTTAACAGAGTAACATGGTTCAGATATTCTCTTGTTAACTGTGTAGGTTAAATTTTGGAGGGACTTGATCGATGTGATATGTACTTTACGTACTACACCACATCCTAAAGTGACTCTCTAACTTCCTTACAGTCCTCTCAGAGTTTACTCCCAAAAAGTTTTATAGTATATAGAATTATTTTTGTTGTACTTTGTGGTTTGTCTCAATAGAGGCAGAAGACTCTAATTCTAGGTTTGCCTATGGGACGTGTCAGAAACAACAGCATCATCATATAGTATTTTGGGTTAGATTTCCTGAAGGTATCAGCCAACAGTGGGTGGAGTTTAGTGTAGAATTTATTCTTATTCTTTAAGCTGTAAAGTGACTCTGAAACTTCTGGACTTACCTAGGAGCGATATGAATGATTCCTGGCACTCAGGGAGAGCTACTGATATTACCAAATTGAGTTCGTAAGACAAAATTAGTACCTAGGGATGACCTCACAAAAATGAGAATGACTAACGAGGACCATGTTGTTCTTGCCTTCTCTCTATTCCAGTTGTTTCCTCTAATTACAAATATTGTTCATGCCTCAGACTCTGATGCCTCAAGGTGTTAATACACTGGGACAGGTTCCCCAGTTCTCTGTGTTTCTGGTCAAGAGAGCCCGCCAGTGAACTATAATAAATTGCACTATTGGAACCCAAACATAGACTTACAGAATGTTAGCACATAAAGGGATTGTAGAAGTCCTCTACATAATGTATGAACTTCAGATCTTCATATAATTCCCATTACAAATGGTCATTTAGCATCACCTCTAACACCTGAGTGACCAGGCCTGATTGCTGCAAAAGGCAGGTCCTTTTTATTTCCAACAGCTCCAGACATTAGGTCTCTTTTGTTAAGTTATCTGGAATACACCTCCCTTGAACTTCCAACAAGCAGCCTTACTTTTGTTGCCTGGAGTCACGTTGACACCTCACGTCACTTCCACACGTCAGCTCTGTCTGTCTGTAAAAATGGCCAGTTTGTTAGCTGAGTGTCTCCCCCTCTCTGTGTAATCATCTGCAGTTCCTTTAAGGCAAACTTGTCTAACCTGTGGCCCCCAGGCTCACGTGGACCAGGATAGCATTGAATGTATCTAATACAACTTCGTATACTTTCTTAAAATGTTATGAGATTTTTTGTGACTTTTTTTTTTTTTAGCTCCTCAGCTATCATTAGTGTTAGTGTATGTTATGTGTAGCCCAAGACAATTCTTCCTTTTTCAGTGTGGCCCAGAGAATCCAACAGATTGGACACCCCTGCTTTAAGAGTTACCCTTATTCAAATATCATTAATCACTGATTTGACCAGCACAGAGGCAAGAACTGTTATTTTTCTCACTATGTCTGCATACTTTAATTTTGTAAAGCATCCTAGGTGAAAATGAGTGTTTTAGATAATGATGACATAGCATTGATTCCTACTGAACTTGAACACAACTAAATTCTAATTGGTGCTCTGTTATGTCACATTTCCCCCATCATATATACTCATTATTTAAGCCATTAGGTTGCAACCTGTTGATGTACTTTTGGGATGTGATGGAATCATTCACTATATCAGTTATCCTTCCATATTTCATGTTATCTTTACATTTGGGAAACATGCTACTTCACGCATCACTGACAAAAATATTTACCTGGTTGGGGCAACAACAGAGCAGCAAGGAACTAGAGGCCGCTCTGTACTTTAATAATGATTGATTTCCTGGTACTCTTTGGCTATAATGATTGAACTCAAATCATACCTATGAAACTATACATTATTGACCATATGTACCTCTTGGGAGAAATGTAAAGGGGATTAACTGGGAAAGGACAGAAAGACGCTTTCTGGGATAATGGAAATGTTTACTGTCTGGATGACATGTGGTTTATGTGGGTAAATGCCCTGCCTTGTCAAGCTGAAACTTTTCATTAAAGATTTCACTATGTTTAAATTATATCTCTTACAAAATTCATTTACCATGTATAAAATCATTTATTGCTTGGATTTGTAACTATTAAGAATTAAAGACTGGTTTTGCAAGTGAAAATCTTAAGGTTTGGGATATTAAAATGACTTTGTCAGTATTTGACAGTGATGAAATCCAAAATAAGATGTAGAACTCAACCACTGTTTTGTGTGACTTGCTTTTTCAGTTCATCCTTTGAATAATACTTCTTTAGGATGTAGGATGGAAAATAATTTTCTTCTAAGCAGCCTACTTAATATTCAGAAAGAGATTGAAAATAACATTGCTGTATTTTAGTAACACATTTTCAATAGGTTTTGCTTTGTTCTGTTTCTAAGGTCTTGGAAAATCGGGATCTGTAAATGGGTTATCCACACAATGTATTCAATGAGTGTTTACTTAGCATTGAAGAAAATTAGGTGTCATAATATCTACTTGGCCCATTGGCTACTCTTTATAAACCACTCCTCTGAAGGCCTTTTTCTTTTAGAGGCAATACTGTGTGTTAGTCATGCCATAGTAAGAGGTTATGAGCTATGATTATGTAATGGAAACACATGTTTGCTACGACGGTGCTGGCCACTGTGATGGAACGTGTTGAAACTGAAGAGTTGTGTTTCAGAGGTGCAGTGAAAATAGGCACATGCTCTTCACCTTTTCACTTTGAAATGATACCTTATAATTATATAGTACTTTTTGTTCTTCATGACTTTTTTGCATATACCATGTAATTTTATTGTCACAAGGGATTGGAACATGTTTTATTAGGATTAAGATTCTGAACATTGGACGATGAAGTAATTTGAGAAAGATCATGCTCATCTAAATCCTTTACTCCATTCAAATCCCAGGTCAAAATTCTGTCTCTTCAGTGAAGCTGCTCTTTATTTTCTTATCCTAAGATAATTTTCCCAATTAAAAAAACAGTTCCCTAAGCAATTTTGTATACTGCCAATGCAATATTATTACTGTCTCATCTGCTTTGTATTTGTTCTTAATTTCTTTTTTGGAAATATTTTATGTTGTCTTAGCCATATTGTAAATTCTTCTACTTCTTTTAGGTCCTTCCACGCCCCCCAGTGTTTCTAGTACAGAGCCAAATAAACACTGGCTACTTAGTAAATACTTTCTGAACACAGACCGTCCTTAAAATTAACTTGTGTAATATAAACAAAATGCCACAAGTATACAATGGTCCAGTGTGTGGACCATTATATAATAACTGGTTGAATAAGATCACTTGAGAATATTCAATTTATATGATTAATAGTAATTCCACATTTTCGGTATAGAGTTTGAATTAGAATTCTTTCTTTCTGCATTTGGTAGGTTTCCTGAGTTCTAACATAAAATCTTTGTAATGTGTAAGGTGATGGTCTATTAGGGAAGTGACATGGTTTGGGGAAGATGCGCATTGTCATTGGTTGACTAGAATCTGAGGCTCTGTCACTTTCTGGCTGTGTAAAGTGAGGTGTGTTCCCTCACCCCTCTGCCCTGCTGTGAATGGTATATGTGACCTAGCGATGCACATGGGATGTGATAGGCCCTTGATAAAGGCAGATTCATGACTTCCCTTCTCTCATTGTTATCTATTTTACTCTTTTTAACAATAAGGTATAAAGTAACATGCAATTATTTTTTTTAAGAAATGTAGAAAATTTAGGAAGTGTAAAGGAAAGCAAGCAAAAACTCATCTTGATGAAAAACAGAGTACCTTTAATGTAATGGTATTCAATTTTTTATACAAGCCCTATAAAAAAGTCATTCTCATCTTAAACCATTCATTTGTTAATCCAATCTTTTTTATTTGTGCATTATTGTAACAAACGTTTATTGAATGGGTACTATATGTCAGGCACCATTCTAGGTGTTGGAGAGAGCACTAAAACAGCTAGAATCCCTTTCTTCATGGAGTTTATGTTATTTTTGGGGAGGAAGCCACAATAAACACATAAATAAGTATAAAATATGATGTGTGATAGTGATACTGCCATGATTGAAATGTAAAGCAGGTGTCTGGATGCAGAGTGATTGCAATCCTTCTTTAGGGAGAGGGGCCAGAAAAGGTGTGAGGACATGATACTGCATCAGAAATCTGCAAGGATTGAGAGAGCAAGCCAAGTGACTATCTGGGTAAGAGGACTCCAGGTTGAGCACATGGAGTAAAACCCTAGTGTGGACTGGGTATCTGACTCTCTCAAATCCTGTGATCTGACTTGGAACTAGGAGTGCTGATTGTCTCTTGCCTTCTTAGGGTGTCACATCTTGATTTTCCATTTCATCCAGGTTGATGCCGTGTTATGTATTACTCTACTTAGCTTAATTAAGGCTTTTATCTTGCATTGATGTTTTTATTCTCTTTGCACACAGAAAAGACCTTTTATAACCCAGACCCTTAACCTCTGCGTGGAAACACCGCTCTAGAGAATGTTTAAAATAGAAAACTGCTCTAGTTCTGGAGTGCAGGTGTTTTTCAGCAAGTGGGGGGTTTACAAGGAGCTGCTGAGCAAGGATGGCAAGCAGGATGACTTCTGGAATCACATCTTTCTGGTTTAATATCATTCTTTTTCAAGTGAATTATTATAACAGCAGATGCATTTATTCAAATCCAACTGTAAAAATATGCTTCAGGGAAATCATAATGGTTTCTGGATTACCCATTTTTTGGCTTCTATTACTGTAAAACATGGAACTGACTTTAGTAGTCACAGAACAAGTAAATTGCTGTGAACAGTTATTCACAGAATTCTTCTGAACAAATTTGTCTATTATCTCTGATAAATGTTCAGAAGGTTATCTATTTACCTGAAACCTAAACAACCGGAAAATTCAAACTATCATTTTTATTCATATGTGTTCATAGGAGAAAAGTATTTGTAATAGAAAGAGATAACTGATAAAGATGACTTTAAATAAAATGAAACACCAGTGGACTTAAGGTAAATTTAAATCAAGTTAAGATTCTGTTAAATCTCTTATGTCTTCTATAGATCCATATAACTGTTAACAATTGAATCCAATAGTGATCACCAACAGTAAAATGACTTTTGAAGAGAGAAAAATGAAATTATGGTCAGTACAGCTTTAGTGGTATGTGAATTTCTTATTGCTTTCCATTTCTCTGAAATTGGTAATGGACACTTGGCTCACTGGAGCGATCAAAGAAACAAAGCAATGCATTTTCAATCCATTTCCAGTCACCATTCCTACTTTGCATTTACTATACCTATCTTACTTTTGGATTTTTCTCTTGAGGGGATTTGGATTAGTTAAAATACCAGTATAATTCTGTAATGAAAGAACCTAAAAAGTTCATCTGCTTTTGTTTCTAAGCAATTCCTTCCCTCTTACTTTTACTTAACAAAGATGACTCCCATTTTTTTTCAAACCATCTCAATACACTTGATAAATAAATCTAAATTCTGGCTGCTGGGTTAATATAAAAGACATAGAGGAGCTGAATTTCTAGGTTTTAATTTGTTCTGAAGATTTATATTACAATATAGTAGCCTTTTCACTAAAACTTTTTAGTGGTATTAACTAATTATGGTTGAGAAGAGAAATAGTAAGGTTTCTTCTTTTGCATTGTCGAGGGCTGATCACCTCTGACTTAGCAGTCTAGAATTAGAAATTTTTTTCCATGGAAAAATGGATATCAGAAGCTTGCATTCCTGTGATTTATGTGGTGTTTGACTTGTTTTTCAAGCTGTAGTAGTTCACAATTGACGGACTTCTCATCACCACCAAACAACTCCAGAAAATACAGCATCTTTTAATTCGAGACCTCTGAGTTGGCCATACATGGAGATGTGAGGAGAGTTTTGTGGTGACCACGTGCCACAGGCATCTAAGTATGTGGTACCACTGGAATGAACCCTCCCATTTCATCGATAACATGTGTTACATATTATTATGGTTCTGGCCTCTAGATTTTAATTTCTTGGTGACAGGATCTATATTGGAGGGAAACAATTGCCTGGGATAACTTTCTGTGTAACAATTGTTTGGATTTAGTGATTATTTTCCATGCAAATCTAAATAAGATGCAGACACTGTGGGTGCCAACGATTTCTGTGTGAATCAGGGGTAAGAATAACAGAGGAGCCTGTTCTGTGTTAGTGGTGAGAAAGCATCTCTTGGAGGCGAACACATGTACATACTCGGATCAAAACTCTGATAAATGTATTGGTTGGACATTGATGACCCCAGACCATTGCCAACAAACAGATGTGCATCCCAGCAATCTGTGTAGCAATCAGTGGGGGGTATTTGGAAATACTCAACTTCTGTAGTTGTTTGAGAACCACAAACAAGGAAACATTCTGCCTCAAGGTCATTCTGACAGAAAATAGCCTGTCTCAAATTCTTTGTCTCAACCTTACCCAAACTTGGAAATTACCTTCCATATATTTTTTTTGTCTACCCTTTTTCTTGGTTTCTGCAATCAGCAGTGTAATAAAAGGTCTTAGACTCTTAGAATTAAAACCCAAGTTAATTTCTGCCTGCAAGATGCCACTCTAGAAAAAAAAATGCTACTTGTTTGCCTACTCAAAATTGTTCTATTTGAGCACTACCCTCTTTTATATATACTTATTTCATATATGGATAAGATAATGAATTTTAAAAGGCATTTTACCTTTTATAATGTCCAAATAATGGTGGTTACCAGTGGCTTGATTGTAAATGTGGGCTGACCATCAAAATTCTTTTGAGTCATCTTTTGAATATTTTCCTTTTCTTGTGTTTGCTTTTCGATCCTGTAGGTATTCCCACAGTTTATATTCTTCACTCAGTGCTGAGAGTTTTTAGCTCATTGCATCTTATTTCCATTTCTCCTTCTCTTGGTTTGCACCCTGAGACACTTAGGGAAAGGAAAATTCTTAGCCAGATTCTCAGGCCTTTGCATGAGGCAAAGCTCCATGAACACCCACGAAGCAAAGACCGCTGTTCAGAAAGGAAAGTAGAGAATTGCTGTTTTGAATCCCCGTTGCTTGTTGTAGGAATTTAGAAGTGAGAAACAACATTCAGAATGGAGAATGTAAATTGTAGCGGTGTCAGGAGGATCCTGTCCTACAGTTACTCGTGGTGAGTGTAAGGAATGAGTGCATATGCAATTTTTTTTGGAGAACAGATGAATGAGAAGCCAAACTCAGAAGAAGATGCAGAAAGGAAGTCATTTCTCATTGACAGTGATCATGTTTGTCACTAATTTGTTTCTGTAATTACCTCAAACATAATCGCCTTTTGGGGATTTTGAATAATGATTTTTCTATTCAAATTGGTTGAAGCAATGTGAAGTATATTGGCTAATGCACACTTCTTCCCCTGATGAGACTTTCTTTTCTTTAAATGAAGTCGAAACTACCCTCCTCCATAAGCAATAGGAAAACAAAGCTAAAAAGTCCTTGGTTTGAGGGTAGGATTAGGACACTGGTCACCATTTAAATGGTTTCATGTCATCTCTGTATCCTCACTTACAACTCACTTTATCATGGAGATTAATAACCTCTCTTTCACATTATTGTAAACATTAGACACTAATAGTGAGAGTTGGTAGGACTTACCTTTCCAGAAGGACTTGATTTGGGTGTCCTTGGAGTTACCAACAATTTGCTCTTGGTGCATCATTTCAAAGCATTTTCTGAGAAAAGTAAACTTTCATTTTTAAAATTGGTCATTTTGAAATATGCCTGCCATATCTTAACTTTATGTGCAAGGAAAGAGCCAGAATAATACTAATATTACTCTTTCTTCCCCTTAACACTCTTCCTGTCACATGTTCAGTCTGACTGACCAATGGGATATTTCAGTTGTTTATCCACCAGGTGTTGTGTGTGTTAACTTAGGGATGTTTCTCGTGCCAGGAAACAATGTCATGAGAACCATCCATGGGGTGGGAGAGATGATGACCCAGATGGTGCTCAGTAGAGGCTCTATCTTTCCCATGAGTGTGCCTGACATTCAGCCCAGCATCCACCCCAGCAAGCAAGGGAGCCCCGCCGAGCATGAGGATGTGACCGTGATGGACACCAAACTGAAGATTATTGAGATTTTACAGGTATGTTGCATAATGAAAACAAAGTGACAAACACCTAATTGTACTTCTTACTGGTTTAACTTCTTAAACTTTTTGCTCCAAATCACTGTGTAAATATTCTGAAATGCTATTGATCTAATTTTATTTCTTTCAAGTTGATGACAAACTGGGTAGGAAATCTCACACTGACATTATTTAACATATTAATTACATTCGTTCAGTACCATTAAATATGCTAATGATGATATCTAACAGTTGCGGAGTGCTTTGAGGTTGACAAAACCTCTTTCACTGTATTTTCTTGTTTAGTATTGACCCTAATTTACTTTTAGCTTTATTTAAGAAGAATTTCAGAGCTGGCAAAGTTCATGATCGAGTTCCAACACCTTTTCTATTTTTAATGGAATTGGACATACAATTCTATGTATTTAGATTTATCATTATAGCAAGAAATGCAAGCAAAATTTTATTTATTATTAACAAGAATGTTAATACTTGGTTTTAATTGGTTTTAGTAGTTTATGTAAATGACTATTTCTCATTGTGGTTTTGTTTCCAAGAGGCTAAGAATAACATATATGCATATATGACAAATTAACCTAGTCTAATACCTAGCTCTGTGAATTTAAATGATTATTTCATGTCCACTGATTTAGTGAATAAATTTTTCATTTCTGTAGCTATAAATTCTTAGCATTAAAAAAATTTGGAAAGTAGTTTTATGATACTTACATTATACGTGAGGGCTGTCTGGAAAAAATCCAGCCATAAATGCCTCTATTTTTCATATTATATGACTGGATACTTTCTGGACAGCTCTCATATACAGCATTTATTCCACGTTTGGGGAGTGGAGCCCGGAGTTCTCAGGGATGTTTTAAGATTCTAGATATAGTTTACTATCTTTTATCATAATTTAAAGTAGACTAAGCTACCAGAAGTGGGTTAGTAAGTAGTCCAGGAAGGGCCTGTACATTTTTATTTAAAGTAATTAGATTTATAAGCATAAAAGGTCTTACAGTTCCTCCAGGAATTCCAAAGGCTAAATCCTGAGAAATACTGGCAGTCCTCTCAACACTGTGCTCATGACCCTGAAACGTCCCATAGTCTTCCTGTTCTTAAACTGAGACAGGTAGTCATCCCCAACCTGTGGACCTAATGAGGCCACAACTTACCATCATCCTGCCCATGGGACAACCTCTAAAATATGTGGCCTCATTGTAGCCCACAGTTATAGAAAAAGCAGCATTTCACTGTCTCTAACAGCTAAAAAACGATGAGATGGAGAGACTAAGGCAGGGCCGTTCAGGGCTGACTCATCTTTTGCAGCCTCATTGGGGCTCTTTCTGTATTTCTTGTTGAACCTCTGGTCTCATTGTCTTACATGTCTCAGTGTCTGGATCTGATTCACCGTGTCTGTGTCTGTGTTCCTGGTTGTGCTTTTGAATGTATTTCCTTTTTAGAACATCTCTTCAAGGATTCCTTTGTAGCCACATTCCTCATGCAAGTCCCCTGCTTTCTGCCTGCTCTTCTTCCCAGCTCAGGGCCTTCGGTCTTTACCCCATCACTTTGCCTATCTCTCTAATTTTAGTCTTTTTATTTCTCTCTCCTTCTCTCCCCCTAGCTATATCTGGCCCTCTCGTGACACTCTTTCCCTACCTTTGTTTCATGCTTCCCTTTCTCCCTTTCCTTCCACCAGCCATTGATTTTTTTCATAATTAACTATTTTTGAGGATGAAAATTTTTATTTTGCTTATAGTTATAAAAGACAATTCTATGAGTACTCAACTTCAACCAAAATGTAATAAATGTTTCATTAATTCATGTTTTGTTAATTTGTTCTTTACATAGGTTTTAAAACTAACCTTTTTTTTTTTCAGCATTTTTCAGTGTTAATAGCATCTGTTCCCACCCTTCTGCTCAAAGCTACCAAATCCAGTGGCCCTTTCTCAGGCCTCTTTTCCCATGATTTGTCTTCTGCTTTGAAATCCCTTTATTAGCTAGAATCAGTTCACACATGGGTACCATGCTCACTGCATGCTAGTAAAAGAGTCTCTTTGATGCTTTTTGTTTTCTTCTTCCAAGACAGGTCCTATATCCTTAGAACCTTTTTTGTACCCTTGACATCTTTCTTAGTATAATACCTGGTTGAATAAATGTCTGTTGCACTTAACTGAGCATAGCTGACATGGAACATGTTTACTACCCAAAGGGAACACAAAGGTCTAATGAGGTGGTGGTGGGGGCAGACTGAGATTCAACTTTAGACCTATGGGTGTAAATAATGTGTTGGGCGAGCAAAGGAGAAAAATTGATTTGGACTGGGAACCAAAGAAAACTTCATGCAAAAGGGGATTTCACCTAGACCTTGGAGGATATCTCAAAAGCTTGGTATTATTGGGTAAAGAAGAAGAATATTCAAGATATAAAGAGGACACTGTGAACAAATGAGAGAAGGCAAGAGAGGAACCACAAGTATTCCATCATGTGCTGTTGGACAGAGAAATGTGGGAGAGAGAGGAAGGAAGTGGGAGGAGGAAAGAAGGGAGGGGTGTGATACAAGAGTGACTTAGTGAAAGGTCATGTTCGATGGTGCCACAAAGGACCACATTTTCTAAAGCTTGCATGACCATTGTTTACTGTCTAAATGAGACTTGTGAGAATGTGGGAAGCACTGATAATTCCACTGCGGCAAAAGGTTGTCTTGGGGCCTAGCTAAGGCACACTGGGGTGGAAGGTAAAACCACTTCTCCCATTGTTTCCGTTTTTGACTCAGAAATCTGTAGTCCATACTTTTTCCTTCTCTGATCCCCACTGGGTCTGATACCGCATGATTTAGCCCTCGATAGTTTCCTAATTATGATAACAGTGCTGCATTTTGTTTTCCCAACTTGACTGTGAGAGCAGTGGGCTTCGGGTATTTGCACTCGTCATAGTGCCCAGCACAGACAGGAACTGGATTGGCACTTCCTTCCTGGCAGTGCATCAGTTAAGGAGAACAAAGCCAAGAGCACAAACCCGAGGTAAAACAAGCACCAGTGAGGCACAGCCATGGTGTGCGCATAGTAGGATGCGGTTACTTGGGCTGCCCTAGATCCAGCACTGACTGTGGTGTAGCCAGCACCCACACTCTGGTAGCTGAAACCTCAGCCTTTTGGTGTGTGAAGGAGGAGTACGGTTCTAGCGTTCTCCTCCCAGACCCAATGGACACCCTGCAACGTGCTCAGTGAAATTATGTCGTCATTACCTCTTCACCCAGACCCATAGGCTACATCAACCTGGAATATTCAGAGAGTAATCATAGCAAGTCAGGTTTTCTTCTTTTCAAAACTGCTTTGGGACTTTACTTACATTGATTAATGGAAAGGCATCACTTGTCTTAGTCTGACAACTGATGAGCACGTATGCCCCTGAAGTGTTAAGCGTTTACCAATAAATGTTGATAGTTACGTTGTTCTTGGTGTCATGTAATGCATTATATTTCTAAACACTACGCTAATAAGGGAAAATTATGTTATTTTTAATGGTTCTTCTAGTTTATCCTGAGTGTCAGACTAGATTATCGGATTTCATATATGCTGTCAATATATAAGAAGGAATTCGGAGAGAACAACGAGAATGCTGAAACATCTGCAAATGGCTCTCCAGACACATTACTACCATCAGGTATCTCCTTTGTGACAATATGTACTCTTTATAGTTTATTTTCCTGAGAAATTGCAAGTACCTTTCATATTATCAAACACAGTGGTATTTCTGCGAGACAAAACTGTGGAAATGATCTCCAGCAATGACATGAGGGGACCAACATGGAATGTTAATTAACTGCCTAGAATGGCTGGGAGGATATGCTAGTACTTGGCGCTAAGTCCTTTGAATGAAATTTCTTTTGTATCTTCACAACTCTGTGAGGTGGAGGTACTGTTTACTGTGCCATTTTACAGACAAGAAAACCAAGGTTGGAGGGGTTAAGTTACTTGCTAAAGGTCATGAAAGTAGTGGAGCAAGGATTCCCTCTGAAGTTTCTTCAACTTCAGAGTCTGAACCTTTTGAGTATTGTGCTGTTTAGTGAAAATCCACAGAAATTTTTTTTCTTTTCTTTTTTTTTTCTGGCCTCCATCAAATAGCAATGTGAAATGCAGCCGTTGAGAGGAAAGGTATTTTGTAGGAAACTACCATCTAAAATCTTGAATAAGACATGACATTTTCCAAAGGTCTGAATGTGTGAATAAGAGTGTTGGTTTTCATGTGTGTGTGTGTTGTTTTTACTTCGCATGGTTATAAACTAGCGCTATATTTCAATTTTTCAGATTTAAAAAAAATATAAGAATAAAGCCACCTTATTTAACAGAATAATGATGAAAGAGCATAAAAATAATTGTAAAAATTCCATGACTATAGAAAGTACCTTATGAGACGTAAGAAATATTAAATTACCATTTTTTTCTGGATAGATCAGGCCAGTCATGGCAGGTTGGAAACTATGTCGTATTAAAGATTTAGCCAGTTAGTTGAGTTCTTTTTCTGGGGATAGGGTTTGTACACAGATATGAAACTTCCTTCTAACCACAATCACTGGGACAACTGCAGGAAACCCTCCTCTTCTTAGCCTGTCAGTCAATTTAACAGGAATGGTTCAGTGATTTTAAGTGTGTGGGTAAAATAGATGCTAGGCCAGATGTCCCCCCATCCGACCCATTAGTACCATCCAAAAGACAGCACGCCTCCACAGAGTTAAGCTCGCCTAAGTGAGAAGTCGCTTCTGGCACATTTGAACAGCATTGCTTTTATGCTTCCCAGAAGTGTAGAACCCCAAAGGGCTGTTTCCAGGAATGACATGGCAGAACCAGAAAGTCTTGCTGGCGATTGCATTGACAGTAGCATAAAAATTATTGGCTCTCAGAAGCCAGACTTCTGGAAACTGGAATTCTAAGTGTCAATAAAGTATAGGAGGGAAAGTCTAGGGGCACCCCCAGAAAACCAGGTCTCTGGTTTACCTGATCTCTTGCATGTGTTATATTTGTAAGAAAGGGATTTCTGGGAAGAATTCTTTCCCCCTTTTTATATCTTGCCCTGTTTTCTTTGGACCTGGGAAATAAATTGTCTACTTATCATTTAAACATGTTATCTTAATACAGATACCTGTAAAATGATAGTGATGGGAGTGGATGATAGTTCACACACACACACACACACACACACACACACACACAATTTTTTAAGCACTGTGTCCCACAAGGAGTAGGGATGGAATTTGAGACATAAATAAGGTAAAAAGACCATGTTGTTTTGAACTACCATATAGCGAGAAGGTTCATTATGGGTATATTTTGATTCTTCAAAAAAACATTGTACTTCCATGTCATAACCTATATAAATTATATATATTTGTAGACATAAGTGTGTATGTGTAGTTGATGCACATATATTTACTTATATAGATGAAGCAACTTTGTAAATGGTGGTTTCTGGTGTTTTAAGTATATCTTTGACTATAGCAATATATATTTAAAAATGTAAAATTCGAAGTATTGATATCTAAGGCAGAACAATATTGTGACTTTTAAAAATCTTAATTGAACTTTGGTGGCAGAAATTAAGACAAAATATTTTTAAGTACACTAATATTATTATACATGTGTGACTCCTAATTATGATTGGGTAAAGAATAGATTTTTGCCATTTATCTTTGCAGCCATTGTTCCTGATATAGATGAAATTGCAGCTCAGGCAGAAACTATGTTTGCTGGAAGGTATAGTAACATTCATGTATCTTTATCTTGTGATTAAGATTTTATTTAGAATTTTATTGATGCTTTGTTATGGTTCCCCTCTCTATATCTATTTAATTTTAGATTCTTTATTGTTGCCAACATAATTTCTGCCAGAGATGAAGCTGCTATTTTACTGTCGGGGAGAAAGCATAGCTTCTCTTTACGTTAGGTAAAAACAAGACAAGAGAGATGAGATCAGTGTATTGAACTTTCCCCTGAATTCCTTGCTTTTCTTTCCTCAAACAATGGCAGCATATGAATGCCCTTTAACTCCCTTGGTAAAACTATTGCTGCATCTTGCAGAACATTGTTTCCCTGAATCTGAGAAATTCAAGTCAAGAATGTCACTTTTTTCAACATCATCATTAACTTTATATGTGAGAAATAAAGATACTTTCTGCCAATTGGAAATATCCATGATTAAAGAAACTGAAAAGCCTCTGGCGTGACTGACCTCCTTTGCGATAGGAGCCCTGCCATTTATTGTTTTTAAGTTGTTTCTTTTTTTTTCTTCCAGAAATGAAACTAACCGCAGTCAAAAAGAAAAATGAAAGAAGTAAAATGTCTAAGCTACAGATTATTGAGCTTCTAGCATTTACTTTTATCACAGATTTGCCATGAGAACCTAAACCAGTTTATATACTAAGCCTTTTGCTACATTTTCTTTGGTCAGAAAGACAAACAAGGGAGTTCCCTGATGGTGTAGTGGCTTAAGGCTTAGGCGCTGGCGCTGCCAGTGCTGCGGCCTGGGTTCGATTCCCGGTCAGGGAGCTACCCACATACCAAAAAGCAAAAAAAACAAAAACACAACAACAACAACAACAACAACAACAAAAAGAACAGAAAGACAAACAAGAATGAGGAATCGGGGGACCAAAAAGGATTTTTATCTCTAGTGAACATTTGGTTTAGCTTTGTTTTTATACAGTTTTGCCAGTTTTTGTTGTTATTGTTATGTTTTCCTATTCAAGTGTTTCATTATTCCCGAGAAGAGAGAACAAACCAGTGTATGACTTCCACCTTAAAATAAATGGCCCTTTAATCCAGGGCAATCTTGCTCAGAGTCCGAATGTAAGAAACACGCAGAGCCACCCAGGTGATGCTGGTGTGCGTGTGCGCGTGCGCACCGTGCTTTCCCAGCCCCTCACCGTCTGTTGTGGAGAGGTGTATGTCCGAACTAGTATGCTTTCTCAATAAATGCTTTTGGATTGAGTCATATTCCTATATTTTATCTATGCCTAGGTGACCCACCCATCCTGGTTCACCTGGTACTTTCCCAGGGCAAACACTTGAAAGTCCCCCATCCTGGGAACCTCCCTCTGTCTTGGAAAAACTGGGACGGTTGGTCACTCCTGCTTTCATGGACAAACACAAGCTTTTCTTTGTGCTTTGCTTCCTCATCAGTTACAACTTGGAGAACGTATACACAATTTTAACTATGAGTAGATTTAATGTAAACACAAGTTGTTTTAGAATTATTTTTGGTTTTATAGAAAAGAAAAAAATCCAGTGCAACTTGATGATGAAGGAGGCAGGACATTTTTACGGGTCCTCATTCATCTGATCATGCACGACTACCCTCCTTTGCTGTCAGGAGCACTGCAGCTCCTGTTCAAGCACTTCAGCCAGAGGGCGGAGGTTTTACAGGCATTTAAACAGGTAAGATAGAGTACACTCAATGGCACCACAGCAGAAGCTCCTAAAATATTGTTTATAACGTCCAACCTGACTTCATCGTTGCAGAGTTAATGACTGTGCAGCTTTCCTGAGGACACTTTCTATTTTTTAAAGATAGATATGGCCTTGTCATAAGCCAGGACATGATCTATTTTTAGAGTTCCCCACAAGTGGTTTTCAGTCAATATCTTTAATGTAAATGACAGGCACTAGGATTTAGGAAGGCACTGGAGGATAATACCATATTAAGAATTTTGTTGCCACTGCTGTTATTTTGACCTCAAATTTACTGGTAAATTTGGGTATTTCAGCAGTAGCTGAAATAAATGTTTTATGATTGAAACATGTTTACAGCCGAAAGAAAGCAGCTGTTGCATGGATCTAATAATTTTCTTTGTTATCTTTGAATGACATCAGTCTTGAGACTATTAATACCAAAGTGCTTCCATGTATTTTATTAACATTTATTTTACTTAATAGAGCATTGATCTTCATTAGGAAGTTTTATAGCACTATGTTAAAATATGAAATGAAAGAGAAATTATACAGGTATAATATTGCATATATTTGCATATATCTTATAATACATATATATTATGATAAAATAAAAGTTGGTATCATGAGGTTTAGACTGTATCAGTATTTTCTTTCGCTTATTTTTATGTTTCTACCTTTTTTAAAAACAGTCTCAGAAAAATTAACTTTAGCAGTGAGCACATTTTTATTTTAAATTATGCTTTAGTACTTTGACAAGCTTTGCTAGGGCTCACTCTTTTTATATATGTCATTCTTTATAACATGAATATATTGGGTACAGTTCACAGGTATTTTCAGGTAAGTTATCATGGTCAATATCTATCTAAAATATCCATAGATATTCTAGAAATATTAAACTTCAATTGACAATATGTTAAAGGACTTACTTGGCATTTTAGACACAAATGAGATAGGAATAAAGAAAGTCCATAAGTAAATTGAGAGCTGAAATTCTTCTGCTTCCAGGTGCAATTGCTGGTGTCCAATCAAGATGTAGACAACTACAAGCAAATAAAGGCAGATCTGGACCAGCTTCGACTAACTGTAGAAAAATCCGAGTTATGGGTTGAGAAGAGCAGCAGCTATGAGAATGGAGAAATGGGTGATAATCAAGTAAAGGGTGGTGAAGAGCCAATTGAGGTTGGTTGTTAATATTTATTTTGAAATAATCTAGGCAATATCTTTTAAATCATATGCTCTATATTCAAATTGTTTATAAAGAAAAATTTTGTTCTCCATAATGGAGCATAAAATTTTCATTTGCCAAGTCATTGAACTCCATAAACCTGTACTTTAGATAATTCTATCATTTTTTACCTCATCTGCCTTCTTTTTCACTCTTTACTCCTCCACCAAATCCTATAATCCAGGAATCAGGGAAATTGTGAGGGAGTGAGATGGAGAAAAAGGGATGGATCCTAAACGTAGACCTGTAGAAAGAAAAGAAGTTTTGTTGTTGCCTTTCACTGTAGCCATTATTGCAGCCAGCAAATCATCCCTTTCGTTATTCCATATTCTTATACAATATGTAAAGATCTCTAAAGGGAAGGCCAGTATGCTTTTCTGCTAACATGAAAATACCAAAAATCTATGTTTGAGTTAAAGGGTAGTAAGATGATGATCATAAGCCTTCTGCTGTATTAGTTTCTGTTTTCGTGGCTGAACTAGTTGCTGTTTTCACATTTCACTAAATACCAAAATAACCATTAAAAATTATTAAAGCAGTGTTTTAATGGTAATACTTAGATAAGCAAATCAGTGCTAGTGTCATAATTGATGGTATATTAAGTTCCTTAAATGCCTGTCTAGTGTTTTATTTAGTTGTGTTTTAATCTGCAGGAATTTAAACTATTTAAATGGGTTTACCCAACCCCACTTTTTTGTTTGTTGAAATAACCAAAATATTTTGTAGTGAACGTTGATGACTGAGTGGGCAATAGAGTCATCAAAATGCTGAAAAGTTCCAAAGGGAAGTTTGACTGGTGGGTTTCTATTATTGCTTGTCTGAGGACCAGTTACCACTCATCTGTGCAAAATTTTTGACTTAACTCTTTTAGTAAATTTTTCTCCGATTTCATAATGTAAGTTAGTAGGATGTAGAGTTTCTGCTCCATAGAAATTGGTTTTATGACTATCTTTTTTGTTGTTGTTGTTGCTGTTGCAATAGAGTGCTTTCATAGTATATTTAAAGAAATAAGAGAAAATTTAACATTTATTTAGTCCTTCTTATATAACAAGTCTTATGGCAGACATTTTTATACATGCTTAAGTGTTAAAACAAACTTTGGCAATAGTTACAGAGATCACATTTCTAAGGGAAAAAAATCAACTGAGACTCAGAGAACCCAAGGATATTTTCATTGTCAAGTAGCTCTAAGTGACTCAACTGAGAATTTTTAAATCGGGGCTTTTGATGACTAGTTCTGGGCACTTTAATGTAAGATTGCACTTTACAATATAATATTTAAAGATACTAAGAGATGTATTATGCTTTCACAAGGTGAGAATACCTCTTTCTTTTTTAAGTACATATTTTACTCATATTCTAGAGAATAAATGTAATGTTGCTTCCCCTTTCAGAACATTTCATTCTTTTTAACTAGAGAACAGCTTTAAAGCTTAGGAAAATGCATTATGCTCTTTGTAGAAGTATGCAAAAAAAATCACCTACGTTTATAAATGAGATGTTCCATGAAGAATGTTAGTGTCACTATCTACAGGTTAAGTTCCCAATCCCTGAGGGAAAGTAGAGAAAGAACCTCTTATCCATTGCATCATCTTAGCCGTTTAATAAACGGTTTGTATTGATGTGATAAAGAAGATGAGTAAGACATCTGATTGAGGATATCTTAAAGATAAAATTATGTTACATATGGGTTATAAAACTATTTTTTTAGAGACTTCAGATGAATATAAGTCAGTGAAGCTGGTTATCTATTTGTTTAGTTCAGGATTTATCATTTCAGGAAATGGTAGTAATTTTAGGTATTTCAAGCAGGAAATGATTTAATGCAAGGAATTAAATTTTTGGAAAGTGTGGAATAGTACAGTTAGGAGGCTACCACTGGACTATTGATTTCAAGGTCAAATAATCATAGCTACAATAATTCAGATGTCAAGAAGCTGCTTCGGCTGCCGCCCACACTGCTGCTGTCACCACCACTGACTCACACCTTAAAAGTGTGTGACTAGATAATAGAACACTCATATCTGTTGAAATTTTCTTTTTAGGGCCACATGCTTACCTCTAAACTGATGGACTGTAAGATTAGCCTGGGCTAATTAAAATATGCCCCTCTAGCTGGGGTACACTCCCCTGTGTTACATGGAGAAAGATAGATAACAACAAAATCAGAATCTGCTAGCAAGAAAGGACAAAGAAAGGATGTTGGTTAGCAATCAACAGTGCCTGCCGAAGTCAGCAGTCAATGAATGCTTGTTGTAATTATTATTGGTTTTTATGTGCAACACACTGTGTTGTTTATGGCAGATATGGAATTATCAAATGTTAGAGTTAAAAGGTATTTGTACTTGCAGAGGTATTAAGTTCAGTTCCTTTGTGGTATTTATTTTCTCTCCAAATAGCTCGTCAAAATGAGATATTTCTTAAAACACACTTCTGTGATGGGAAAGTCAATAACTGTTGAAGTAGCACATTGTATTGAAATTAAGGTATTGTTTAAGAAAGAAATATCAGTTAGAAGTCTCTATAGTTCCTAAACCCCAAAGGAAAGCACTATTATGAATTTATGTTAATAATTTCCTTGCCTTTCTTAAGATTTAACCATGTGTCGACATTTCCAAAATGTGCAAAATCTGTGAAAATGCTTCATTTAGTCTGTTTTGGGTATATTTTTATCCTCCATTCTTGTGGTTTTTTTTTTTTTTTTTTTTTGGTATTAGTTTCAGGTATATAAAAGAACACAATGATTAGACATTTACACACCTCACAACGTGATAACCACAAGTCTACTGCCCATCTGATACTGTACATAGTTATTATAATGCCATTGATTATATTCCCGATACTGTACTTAACATCCAATGACTATATTTTTTAAAAATTACAGTTGACATTTGATATTATTTTATATTAGGTTCAGGTATACAGTGTAGTGATTAGACATTTATATAATTTATGAAGTGATCCCCATGCTAAGTCTAGCACCCATTTAACACTATATATATTGCAGTTTTTACAATATTATTGATTATATTCCCATCCTATATTTCACATCTCTGTGAGTATTTTGTAACTATCAATTTGTTTTTCTTGTTGATATATAGCTCCAACTCAATCATTTTCTCTAATATATGTTATTACATTTGTGTGCATTTTATCCAGGTAACTGTTGATGGACATTTTGGTTCTTTACAGTTTTAGTGTTTTAAAGAATATTTGCTACTCAAAGCATTGCTGCTACAAAAACTTTTGTATGTTACCTGAAGCACATGTTTAAGAAACTCTTCAGGATATACCGTATTTAGATGTAAAACATCTAGAATGTTCATTTTTAAAGAAATAATGTCATTTGTTTCCAAAGACTAAGTGATAGTGTATGAGTTTCCATAGCTCCCCATCTTTATGACGGCTGGTTTTCTCATTTTTCCATTTTTGATAATTGGGCATGTTTAACATAATATTTCTGTTGTGATTTTTTTATTTTTATTTTTCTGGGTTCCTTAATGAGGTTAAACATGCTTTCATATGTTTATTGGCCATTTCACTTTTTCCACTTTAGATTAAGCAAATTCTGTATGGTTAGGTCGTTAGACCCTGCCAATTCATGTTTACCTACTACTGATGATAAAAATATTTTTGACTTCAAGTCATGGTAATATTAAAAGTTCAAACTTGAATGAAATTTTTTCATCTGTTATTTTTTTTTCTTACTTTATTGTATTAGTAAGATTTCTCAGCACAGTGTTGAATAGAAGTGTTGAGAATGGCCTCCTTGTCTTGGTTCTGATTTTCAAGGGCATGATCTAAATATTTCACTATTAAACATAATGCTTATTGTACCTTTTTTTTTTTTTTTTTTTTTTTTTTTTTTTTTTTTTTTTTTTTTTTTTTTTTTTTTTTTTTTTTTTTTTTTTTTTTTTTTTTTTTTTTTTTTTTTTTTTTTTTTTTTTTTTTTGGTAAATACCCTTTATCAATATGAGGAAATTCCCATCTATTCCTAGTTTGTTAGTCCTTTTATTTATTAACATGAATGGTTATTGACTTCAGTTAAATGCAGTTTATGCATCATGTCAAGATTATGTTATTTTTATTTAATCTTCATCTGCTGATTTTAATAACATGAATTATACATAGAGCTTCTACCATAGTAACCTTGCATTCTAGAGTGCATGTAACTTTATTTTTTACATTGCTAGATCCAGTTTGCTGATTAATACTTTGTTTAGGATATTACATCTACCTTGTCAGTAATTTTCATCTGTAATTTTTATTTCTCATACTGTTCCTTCAGGTGTTGGTATCAAGATTAGGCTAATCCCATAGTAAAATGAGTTTTAGAATATTCCCCTTTCTTTGTGTAAGATTGGAATAATCTCTTCTGTGAATATTTGGTAAAACTTGGCTATAAATCTGCCTAGGCCTTAGATTTAGTTTGTGAGAAGATTTTAATTACTGATTCATTTTTTTAATGGTATAAATTCATTCACATTTTCTCTTTTGAGTCCCTTTTGTTGTACATTTTTCTAGCTGTATACTTGAGTTTTCAAATATATTGTTATAAATTTGTTCATATGCTTTCATATCTTTTAAAACTTTTACGTCAGTTTTATTCTTGATATTGTTTGCTTATGTCTCCTTTCTTTCCTGTAGCTCAGTCTTATCAGAGTTGTACATATTTTCTTCATCTTTTTTAAAGAAGTTACTTTTGGCTTTGTTGACTTCTGGATTTATATGCTATTTTATTATATTTATTCTACTATTCTCTAAGCTTTTATGTTGACATACTTTTCAGACTCTAAACACATTTAATGGTATAATTTTTTCTTAAGGAGCCACATTCCACCAATTTTGACAAATGGAATTTTTATTAGTGTTCAGTGTTAGATATTTAAATTTCCATTATGATTTCTTCTTTGGACCAGAATTACTTGGAAATGAGTTTAAAAATTTTTAAATGCACAGGGAAATTTACCCCCCCTTTTTTTTTTGTTACTGCATTCTTAATTAATTAACTTGTGACAAGAGAATGTGGTTATGATGATATCAGTTCTGAAATTTTTGAGACTTGGTTTGTGGCTTATTGTACCATCAGGTTTTGTAAATGTTTTCTGTGGACTTGAGAAGAATATGAATGAGTGCAGGATCCCTTACATATGGCTAACAATCAAGCTTATTGTGCTTAAATCATCTACTTACTGATAGTTTTGTTTTCTTGACATATTAATTATTGAGAAAGATTTACTGGCATTTCCCACTGCAATGGTAGGTTTATCAATTTTCCCCTGTTGTTCTATTAATTTTTATTTTACATGTTTTAAGGCTAGTTTATTAGATGCCTATAAATTTAACATTTTTTTTAACTAGGAATAGAATGCTTTTATCAGTTGAGAGTTATTTTTTTCTCACTTTTAATTACTTAATTCCATGTCTTCTGGCTTCTTATGCTACTGTTGAGAAGTCTGCTGTCTGTTGAATAGTGTCTTGCTTTAATTCTGAAATTCTAAATGTATGAGGAACCTCCAGATCTGTTAGCTTCCTTTGTATATTCCATATCTGGGACTTTGTGCTGAATTTGAATAATTTCTTGAGATTCATCTAAGTCTTTTCAGGTATGTCTTATTGGCAGTTTACTTCATCTATTGACATTTTAATTTCAGCTATTTTCCATACCTGAAATTAGATTTTTTTCCAAGTGTATTTGGTCATTTTTTTATTCTCTTTTGTTGCTTGCTATTTTTGTGATCCCATGTGACTGTTTTATAGCCTGTATGTAATAATTCTAGGATCTGAAGTACTTGGGAGTTTCTTACGATTCTCACTCATGTTGCTTGTTTTGTGATATTTTTGGTCATCTTTGATTATGAGCTTGTATCTTTTTAAAAATAGACTTTATTTTTAGAGCATGTTTAGGTTTAGAAAAAATTGTGCAGCAAATACAGAGCTCTCCTATATAGCAATTCTTCTCCCCATTTCCCCCTATTGTTAACATCTTGCATTGGTGTGGTTTATTTGTTCCAATTGATGAGCTAGTATTGATATTGATATATTATTATTAACTAAAGTGCACAGTTTTCTTTATATTTCACTGTTTCTGTATTAAAATTCTATGGGGTATGACAAACACGTCATGTGTCCACCCTTACAGTGTCATACAGAATAGTTTCATTGCCCCGAGAGTGCTCATGAGTTGACCTTCCTCTTGAAGCCCTCAGCCCTTGGCAACCACTAATCTTTTCTCTCTACTTTTGCCTGCTCCAGAATGTCATATAGTGGGAATCATACACATGTAGCTTTTTAAGACTGGCTTCTTTCATTTAGCAATGTATTATACATTTGGGGTTCTTCCATGTCCTTTAGTACTTGCTAGCTCTTCTTTTTTTTTTTTTTAATCACTGAAAATACTCCACTATCTAGATGTATTATAGTTTCCACGCACTTATTCAAAGACTTCTTGGTTGCTTCCAATTTTTGGGCAGTATGAGGAAAGCTGCTCTAAACATTTGAGTGTAGATTTTTGAGCTCCTACCTTTTTGACTTCAGACCTGGAGGCTGAAATTTGATTGTTTTCCTTAGAGTAGTGGTGATTGCCTCAGCCTATGGCGCTGCTAGCCTGAGACCAAATCTGAAGGTGGGAGTCTCAGATTGAGATCCCCAAACTATGTCAACTTGTTCAGAGTTGACTTAGTCTCTGGGTTGCGAGCTACTAGTATTGACCTTTAGCCTTCAGGAAAAGTTAACTTGTTTTCTTGAAGCTTGGAGCTCTATGACTTGGTTTCAGGTTACTTTTTTTCTCTTTATAGATGGAGGGTAGGGTCTTTTGGAGTCATCCTTTGTTTTCTGTAAGCTGAGAATGTGCTTAAAATAGATTCTATATCTGGGATCTAGTTGTTTTGTAATAAGAGGGCCATCTGCATTTTTAAGTTTGCTATTCTTACAGAAGTCCTTGCGAGTGTGTTTACTTAGATGCTTAGTAACTAAAAAAATTTATGAATTTAGATTCTTTGGAGCTTAATATGTGAAATTCCTCTGAGGCTTATGTTTAATTCAGAGAAGATCTCTCTGTATGATATTAAACCAAGTTTTTGGCTTGGGACTTTTTAGGTCCTTAGTAGGAATTCTAGTCCCAATCTTGAGTGAAAGTGGGCTTGTCTTTGTATATAGGAGCTCAAGAGAGTACCCCTCCCCCCTTGTTTTGGTTTGACCAAGCCAAGACCAGGATAGGTACCTGTGTTCTTTTGTGGGCTACGTCTTTCCCTGGTTTATCACTGTGGGTGCCTCCTTTAGGTATTCCTGCTTCTAAGGTTGCATCTCTGATCCATCTTCTGTCTTGCTTGGTAACCAGACTTTGTTTCCTTTCCATCCTGTGTGTGTGTGTCTGTGTGTGTGTGAGAGAGAGAGAGAAAGAAAGAGACATACATACATACATACATATTATCAGGTACAGACAGATGCCCTCAAGGTCAGTAATATATCCAGTGCTTGATTACTGCTTGGAAATTTTGATGTATTTTTATGGTTTCTGGCCTCCATTTTCTTCCTTCTCTTTATTAAAAAGAGATATTTTGAATATTTTATCTATCATGTTTAGATGTCTTACACTCAGAGGAGTTGCTGTACACTTAATACTTTGTCATACTGTATATTTGACAGCTCTTCACTGTGGAAGACTCTTCTTTATTTTGGGCCCATGTATTTATCTTTGTAATATCTGTTGACTGATGCCATGTTGGAGGAGATGTGGACCCTGATTGAACCTCCTCTGCTTAATTGCTGTCACGTTTCTTCAGGGCAAAATCCTTCTTTTGAGCATTGTGCTTAAAGTATAATTTCATTCCATTCATTATCATGCTTATCTGCTTTTGTATATACCTGAAATTTTCATTTCCCTTAAAGTTTTATACCTAGAATCATATCTAATATGAGGGCTATCCGGAAAGTATCCAGCCATGTTATATGAAAAATAGAGGCATTTATGGCTGGGTGTTTTTCCAGACAGCCCTTGCATTTGAGATATGGCTCTTTCTCTCAAAGAATGAGCATACAGAATGGACATCCATAAAACAATATGACAAAATGTGTGATTCAGTACTGAACTGTGTGGTACAGCAAAGAAAGAGGACAGGGTGGGCCTGACTACTTGGAGGAAACTTCACTATTTTGAAGGACTGGGAGGATTTAGTTAGCTAATATATTCAAGAGTAGTTAGAAGAGAAGAAGGGTTCATTGTGAATAAATTATTTGGGAGACGAAAGAGCATGATGAGCAGGGTGACATGATCAATCAGTGGGGCGTGGGGATGGCCTCGCCGCACAGCCTTGGGCCCCTAGGTTTTTGCTAGCAAAAGGGGGAGCCTGCTGGTGGCGGCTGCAGCACACAAGCTTGGGAGCAAGCGTGGTGTCAAGTGCAGCTTGTAGCACCCAACCGAGCTGATTTGCATTTTACCCTCTTTCTTTTAGTCAAGATGACTGATAAGCCAGATTTGTCTGAAGTGAAGAAATTTAACAGGTCAAAACTGAAGAAAACTAATTGATGACTTTTATGCGTGTAGTCCTTGCACCCTATACAAGATAAGCCACTTTTAACCTTCTACAATGGATGCCTCCATTGCCCCATAATCTTCATGAAGTTGCATGCTTTTACGGCTTCTCACAGTTTATTTTCATTCCTAATGTAGCAATACAATAATAAATGTAATCACTCTGTTAAAAAAGTGATTTATATTGGAAGTGGCTAGAATTTGGGAATTTTTGAAGATTCTTGGGTAGTGAGGTGAGTATGCTGTCTTGGAAAACAGTCTGTCAGAATTCATGGTGGTTCAGCAGAATAAGGGACTAAGGGTGGGGACCAGTTAGGAGCCTTTTACACACATTTAGGTGTGAAGTTATGTAAGCATGAACTAGGGAGGTGACTGTAGAAAATGTATACAAGTGGGTAGATTCAGAAGCTAGGAGAATGGTACATTTATTATAAATTAATATAGGAGAAAAAAGTGAGAAACTACAAAGTTACTAACTTGTACAAAGCCAAATAATCTATTATGCGATGAACCAACTGCCGACGATAGTGACAATTTATTGTAAACAGGATGAAATATTTCACCATATCAATGGAAACAGCCAGTAGCAGGCAGCATGCACTCTAGCAGGCCAATACAGATAATAATCCTTTGTTGTTCAGTAAATCTTTACAAAGGCTCCAAACACAGGACGATTGGCATTGTTTTAGAATGGCTCATAATGGTCTAACTTTGTGCCTGTTTAGTTATCAGAAGACCAGGTAACATTAATGTGAATCTTCATTTTAGTAATAAAAAATGTTTCCAATAACATAAAAATTCTTTTTCTTAATGGTAAGTTCTGTTTGCTCTGGGCAATAAATGTAAATTTACAGTCTTGTGTACTAACAAATATCAGCATGTGATCCCAAATTTCTCATACTGTAGTTGATCTCTAATAAAGGAGGAGGATGGGGTTGATTTGGTCATCTAGTAAGCCCATTGCATCCCTAGCAACTATGAGCTTTATTACCTATTGAGTATTATAGTGTTTCCCTTTATTAAACTTACCGTCCAGGGAATGGAAAGACTACACGCTCATTGTTGAAAGCTTAAAGGCTGGAGTATAACAAGTTGGCAATATAAGCAGCATTATTAATTCATCACATTCAAAGACGTGTTGACTTCTAAATATAGGAAGGAGAGATTAACTCAGGAAACCATATCCCACTGGGTTAAGTCAGGATTGCCCTTTAGGTTCATCCACCTCTTTATGAAGGGTTGAGAAGCAGGTCACTTGGGGATCACGGCGCTTCTAAGAGGAGTTCTCACTCGTTTATTTTGGTTGTTAATTTTTCTTCATAATAACTGTGTGTCTGTGTTTGTATGTCTACAGTATCTATATATCTGTCAACCCTATATGTGGTTGCCTGCTTCTTAGAAAAACTTACACTGTCGCTGATCTAATGTCTGATATTTAAATCATTAATCTAGTTTTTACCTCAAAGACTATGTTTTCATTTTCAGGGTTTCTAATTGGTACTTTGTCATATCCATGCATTCTAGAATCATTTTTGCCTATTTTTACTTCATAATTTTTGTCCTTTTAATAGATGTCTGATAATAAGGAAAAGAATTAATTGAAAAATGTCCCTGGGGGCTCACTCTGCGTTGTCTGAACAATAGCTGGTGAGACCTTATGCTGCAATGGGGGTAGGGTAGAGGTGGGGGGTTTGTCTTCTAAGAGTCTATATCCTAATTTGGGTTCTCCCCTCAGCAGGAGAAGTCCAATTTCTATGGGTCCCATGACTGGTGTCCCTGATCAATTTCTATGAATGACAGACGCCTAAATTCCAGACTTCCTGGTGCCCCAGAAGTTTGTGTATATACTGATTGATAGGTTACTCTCAAACTTGCCCTGTAAGAAGTGAGGTAAGGGGTAGAGGAAGTCACTTGGAAATCTAGACCCATACCATTGTTCACCAGAGGTGAACAGCATCCAGAACTTTTCTGTGGGATGATGGAAAGCTGAAGGACACATGCCATCTCTTTTCTTGCTGACTCTTGGCTTGTAGTTTCCCCTTTTCCAATAAAGCTGTCCCTTATCCAAGCTGAATGATGCTGTGTATGGAGTCATCCCGAGTATGTGGCAACCATTGAGGTCTCCTCCTGATGTGAGAGATGTTATTTCTCACTTTACCTCTCTGATTATTTTAGACATACTTAGGTTTAAAAGTCCTTTCAGAAGATTTCTTGGTTATTTGTATTTCACTGGGAATAATACAATCTCATTATTGAGTTTTTATGCTGTTTTTTTTTAACGTTAACCTTCCTCATGGGCATTTGAACTTTAGTTTGCAGATATTTGTCTTAGTGAGAGAATGAGTTTAATTCCTTTCTTCCTTCTCTCCCGCCCTCTTTTTTCTTTCTCCATCCATTGCTTTTTCCTCCATTTCTCTCTAGGAATACCTTCCTTATCTGATGGTTTTTCTGTTACCTCCACATCCTATTACTTTTTAAAAGCAAAAACTGCTTTCTAGTCTTTGCCTACCACATCTGATTTTTTTTTTCTCTAATGAACAAGCAGGCAAGGAGGCACATCCCTCTAGAAGGATATCTTAAAAGAAAGCTGAGCTTTCCCAAGTGTTAGTTGTTTGATTCTGCATAGCAGCAAAATAGTTCTGCATAAACTGTTTTTTCAGCAAAACTTGTGATTGACTAACTGAGTCTTGACAGAACTAACTGATAGACTGTCTAACCTTCATGGCTTGGTACCGCAGAGCCCATGTGTTCTAGACAGAATCTTTCTACATGATCTGGTCAATGAGGGATGCTGTGGTAATTCCATGAATGTTTATCCACTAATTTTGGAGAATGATTTCTTGAGTTTTCCTTCCATGGAATTTTTCTTTTGATGCCATCTTCTATTTTTGCCACAGACCTCACTGTGTATTTATTTTACATTTTTAAAATCTGACATTACATATGTCTGGCCTTTATGTCTGAGCTAATGCTACTGAAGGTGATTGCCAGATGAGTATCACTTATTAAGTTCTTTCATGAGACATACATCTGAAAAGCAATTTTTGGTGTTGAGCTAAATGCTACTTTACAAATCCCAATTCTATTTGATTGTAATGCAAATTCTTACATGTAAAGGTTATGTCTCCTGGATTTGTTTCTTTGAATTACTTCCACTATAATAATCTTTTCCTCTGTTGTCTTGTGGCCTACATTTAAATTAATGCTGTTTGAGCATAAATGTCATGTTTCCCTTCATGTTCCTATAAAGGACAGTTACTATCTGAGTCATTTTTTTTTTCACTTTGCCATTTGTTCTCAATTTAATATAAGTTGTTAGTGAGGATTAAAGTTCTTATATGATTCCTTTTCTTAGTAAGTGGCTTACCAGGAAATTATAGAAGTTGGTTCATTCAAATCAGAGCATATGTGTATCATGAGACTGAGCATCAACATTTCTGTAGCGATTCCATGCTAAAGAGCAGGTCTAAGGGAAGGTGCTCATTCCTCCTTCTCACATTCTGTGCATATAACCCTTTTCTCAAAGCCACGTCGGGGTGTGCTATGACATAGCAGGTACCAGACACCGTCTCCAGGCTCTGTTATGTCACCGTTTTCATTTTCGTATGCAGTGCTTCATTATTCTCGGTTACCCCGCTGACCACAGTGTTGCCTATCCTTGCTATGTTTTATACAATGGTGGCAAGGATTATATAAAAAATATTATATGTTATACCATGTAGAGTATTATATAAAAAGTATTGTACATTGCTGTATTATAATGGGTTTCTATTATATTTTCATGAAAACAGCTATTCATTTACATTGAATAAAACCTATCATTAGTATATTCCTTGTTTTCCCCAATAGCTCTCGTAAGCAGAGAGGGTGCACTTCAGTGGCACACCCTTTTCTGTTACCTTCTTTATCAGAGATCAGAAGTCAAGGATATATAGGATGTTTTCTAGGACATCTGATTAAACATTATCAAATATTAATTCACATGACATCAAATGAGTCAGAATCCAGTATTGTATTTGTCTTGGGACAAAGGGAAAGGAAAATAGGTTTGGGGTGAGGTTAAGAATATGTATTTACCTTCTGAAGGGAGGGGATTTGGGCCTGAGTTGAGTAAAGTCTGGAGGGAAGTTATCTACCAGTAATGGTGGACATAGCCTCTTCCATGAACTGTAGATCTTGGGCCAAGTTTTCAAGCAGGCTTAGGTGCCAGCCAGGGAGGCAAAAACTGTCACCCATGACCCATGATAGTCCAAATTAGCTTTACATGCAAAGTCAGGTAAGTAGGTCTAGGGTGATTTTAGGGAATCTGCAACTCCCTAGATAGCTTCCTAAATGACTGGTGTCTGATGTTACTCTTAGATGGCAGGGAGAAAAAAATACCTCATCGTCCCACAGCGAGGTTATCCGTCAGTTATCTGAAGGAGGTGACATTTATTATAAAGAGCTTCAACTAAATTATAATCTGATTGGTCAATCAAGTATTAAAGACTAATTATTAGACTTTTTTTTTATGTTTTGGAGGGAGATGGGAAGGGCAAAGGAAGATATTTGACCTCTGAAGTTGGGAAGAGGGTGATTGGTAAATGATGCCACTGATTCAGTGAATAGTGGTTACAAAAAGAGGAGGACACATACAGAGAGCAGAACGCTCTGCAGTCTTGCTGACTTGACAACAGAAGACACACATTGAACTATTTTAAATCATACAGTTGCCCCTGCATGCAGTTCTGTGTTGCAGGTTTTCTTTTATTTATTTATTTATTTATCTATCTGTCTATCTATCTATTTATTTATGTATTTATTAATTAAAAGCATAATGGCCCTTGTTTAAATGAAGGGGACAGATCCCACCTAATTGGTGCTAATATTTAGCTCACAGTATAGTCATCGAATATTATTTTCTTGGATCCTTTTTGCCGTTGGTATAAAAATTTCCTTGCTTGATGAAAAATTCGTTGTGGAGTGAAACTATATTCAGTACCAATATTTGTTGAGATATTCCATCTCTGAACCCTGCTGCCCTTCACATTTCTAGAGACTTCTGGAAAATTTTAGACTTTTTAAACTACTCTTGCTATAGTGTTTCTGAATTTACTGCTTTATTTACAGTATATACT
Source organism: Lyroderma lyra (assembly GCA_004026885.1). NCBI lineage: Eukaryota > Metazoa > Chordata > Mammalia > Chiroptera > Megadermatidae > Lyroderma > Lyroderma lyra. The sequence goes on from PVJL010000279.1 coordinate 165,683, forward strand.
ATGTAATTAAAAATCTAGCTGCCTCTATAAAATCACGTAAGTAAGCAGTTTTCCATATTCCATTAGAGGAAATAAATTTAAATTCTTCTCGATGATAGAAAGTCATTACAAGAAAGTGCAAGTACTTTTGGAGTGCCATATTTATTCATCACTGCTGTCAAAAGAATAATTTTTATATTTCCTGTAAGCGTGGCACTGTTCTTAGTTTTATACATTTTTTTTTTTTTTTGAGCCTACACAGCTCTTAGGACTCTGTATAAAGTTACATCACTACATTTTGCACCTTACAATATTTTGTCATTAGAATAAAGTCAAAGCTTTGTGGATTTGGCCAGTGACCTAGGACCAAAGTTGTATAGGATATAAAAATATAACCAATTTCTACCCTTTCTGGAGGGAAACATTTAGAATATCTTCACTTGGAGCATTTTGGCACCAAAATAAGAAAAACAAAAAACAAAAAACAAAACAAGCTGTAGTTATATACTTGATGTATTTCTTAAATTCCCCTGATCACTGCTTTGTGATAATTCACATGTTTATGGGTTAATATTTTTGTTCAGTTTAATTACATTGAATTATTTTCTGAAATTAAAAGGGGCTATTAATTGAATTTTCCCATGTTGCCTCCTTTTGTTGACTGCTGGCAATTTTAAGTTAAAATAATTATTCTTCATAATTCCCATACTTAGAGAGGTTAGCATTCTCTCTATCTTCCCCTGGGCTGAACTAAAGAGCTTTTTGTTATGTATGTTTTGCCTGAGATTACTTTTCTTAAAACAAGACAGTTGCTTTTCCTTCAGGTCATTGTTTGTAAAATAGTCTTAAATATATCTGCCAAAGGTTTGCCTTTATTTTAAATTGATTTTTAAAAAGTTGACAATTATCAGAAAGATTGTCTCTCTACCTCAGGAGTTTTGTCAACTTTTGGATTTGGTATTATCTTAATCCTGCTTTGTAGTAAAAACTTGGTTTTCTCTAATATGTCTTCTCTTTTATAAAAAAGAATGAATATGTTCTTTTTAAAATTTATCGCAACTTTTGTGATCAGAAGAGGAAATTTAGTTATATGAGGGCTGTCCAGAAAAAACCCATCCATTGTCAATAAAACGAGAATGGTTACATGGCCGGATACTTTCTGGACAGCCCTCATATTTCTAGCTTTTGCAATTTCTACTTCTCATCAATAACTTACTTTTGCTATCACGTGGAAACCCTGTTTGTCTCATTCTTTGATGTCCACTTTCTTTCCATCTGAGCAGTTCCCATTCATGTTAGCACTTGAGCTCCTTTCCTCTTTACACTGGCTTCACCTACACATATACTTTTATATTTTATTCTACAACTTTTTAGGACTCACTTAGTGTTTATTGTCATGCAGACAATATCTTGCATTTTTTTCTCTTTTATTTACCTGGGGTGGAGTTGGACTACTTTCATTTTCCTCCTAGAATTTATTAGAATAGGTAGATGACACAAGCGTGGAATCTAACAGTAACACTATGAATAATTTTAGTGTTCATATCCTTTAATTTTTGCAGTTCCATTTTATTGAGTGAAAGAGACAAGGTGGTCTGAAAGGTAGAAAGTAATCTTGAATAATGTCACAATAAAACAAAAGAGAGTGGGATTTAAAGAAAATGGTAGTAAACCACAGAATTAAATTCTGAAGGATGTTTTGGTAATTATCAGTCATTGGCACATAAAGCAATTTTAGTATAGTGTGTTGTTATAGATTATTCTTTTGAAAAATTTAGTGGGAACAACAACCCAAGATGCAAGACCCCTTCCCAGGATGGGCAGGATTACTGAAAGTGCCTGGTTCGCTTCAACTTGGCCTTATTTTTAAAAAGAATGGAAAGATTCAATACAGGATACAAGTTGCTCATGCAGTAGAAACAAACGTGAGAGGAGAGGAGGCAGGGAAGATGGAATTTTAAAAATGCTTGCATCAACAGTTCTTTTTCTCTGAGACTCAGCGGGGAATGTAGACAGTGGATGATACTGGAAATTTTAGGTGGAAAGAGGAGATGTGATGTAGGGGAATTTCCATATGCTCAGAAAAATGGGGGAAGGGGTTACTTGATAAGGTGGAGGTCAGACTGGGGGTCTCTGGTCTTAGACAGTATTTGCCTGGAGAGAAGTGAAAAAGGAATGTAACTTACTGAGGCGTGGTGAAGGCTCAACACTGGTCAACTCACTCTCCTGCTGGAAATAGTTCATCCGAGTTCTTTGATTAGCAAGGAAAGTATTTTCTTTCTTGGTTTGCATTAATCTTGTGATTTGTCACGAAACACAGTAAGAAAAACAGCTTGGGACAGAGGAAATGATATCAACTGACTTCACATATTTTTGTTACTCTTTCCTGAGCTGAGATTGGGATCCTCTTTAACGGAGAGAGCCCAACACCATCACTATAGTGAGGAGTTTAGGGTGTTTTGTGCCCTAAACAATTTTGTGCATATTGTAAATGGGAGTGGTAATCAGGCCTCACTTGACCCAGTTGCCCAGTAGCTTGCAAAATGCACCGCCAGTTCTTTTTACACATTGTTGGGCTTGTTCTTGGTGCGGTGCCTTTGGCTAAGGTGACTTCTTCACCTGACAAGTGTCTACTTGCTCTCCCACATGTCTCTCATACTTGACTAGTTTTCATCTTTCAAGACCTTGGCTGAAACTTGACCTCCTTCAAAAAGCTGTCTAAAGCTACAGCAAGTTGACCTCTCTCTCTCTCTCTGGTGAATTCCGCTCAGTTCAAATCTTTATTTTTAGATTTCTTTCTATTTTTTTTTAGGTAGAGTATGATTTTTTTTGTGGGAAGGGCCATATCTTCTATTTCTTTTAGATCCATTCACCTTGTCTCGTATCAGGCATGTATTAATGCTTAGTAAATATTCATGTATTAAATTATTTGTAATTGGTGTTTTATTTTCAGATTGCAACTTTAATAATTTATATTTAAAATATGTACACTCCCTATTTTTGTTTTTTTATTGTATGCTATGACTTTGAATAATGGAATATATTTGATGTTTTAGGTCCTCTTAATAAGCTTCATTAATTTATGAATCTAAAAATATTGTTTTTAATTTAAATTTTATTTTCCTTTATTTTCATGGTTTTCTGCATGCTTGGTTGGTGCCAACTCGTGACTTTTTAAAGATGTCATGGTAACCTGGCAGAGAATTCTTAGGTTAAGGAGTTCTTTCTTCTCATTTTTGAATTTTTCAGCTGTTACCATAGCCTTGGTCACATTTTTTTTCCTGAAGTTCATCCCTGATGATATAATTATACCTTTTCTGCCTTTGTTTTTACTATTCCTTCTCCTCTATAAAGGCAGTATAAAGCCATGGGATTTCTAAGATATTTAGCATAAGAAAATGCACTGATAGGTAATAGCGTTTTCTTTTTAATCTTAACTCATTAATTATTAGTAATGTCACTTATCTTGTAATTTGGTTGTTATTGGGAAGTGATGATTTGCAGGACTCATGCAAGCCAAAGAACTGTTTACTGGATAAAAAAGTATAAAGGAAACATTTAAGTTGAATAATAAATACACTTATTACAGTGCTATATGTGGCATAAAAATACATATTTTTGTTTATTTTAGGAATCAAACATTTTAAGTCCAGTGCAGGATGGAACCAAGAAACCTCAGATCGACAGCAATAAGAGCAATAACTACTGCATCGTAAAGGAGGTCAGCGGAAGTCAACTATTTTTATAAGGGTTTATATTTGCGTGTCGAAGAAGCTTTGCATGTATAGGATATTTAATATGGCATTTATGATATTTACTGGTTTTCTTCTTCTTAAAGATTTTGATTAGGCTGAGTAAGCTTTGTGTACAGAATAAGAAGTGTCGGAATCAACACCAACGATTACTAAAAAATATGGGCGCCCATTCGGTGGTGTTGGATCTTCTGCAGATACCCTATGAAAAGGTTAGTTCTTAATGACTTTTTTCTTTAATTTTTAAATTTTGATGCAGTTTCAAAGGAATAGCCAAGTTACCATGAATTTCTCTTGCTTGAACTATTTGAAGCTAAGTTACCAGTTTGACGACCCCTCATTTCCTCACCTCTGAGCTATTTCTTGTGTAGTTTCTACAAACAAGGACTCTCTTCTATATAACCACACAACCACCTTGCAGATTTGGGAAGAGAATGGCACTTTACTGCCAGCTAAGCCTCACAAGTCATTCAGATTTATCCCATTATCCCAATCGTGTCCTGTCTGACAGAAAGATCTCCTTAAAAACAGGTGCTGTTTGGTTATCATGTCTACTTAAATATTTTATTTCTGGCACTTTGATGATATTGAAACATTTGAAGACAGATCAGCTATTTGGAGGACTGTACCTCGATTTGGATCACGTGTTACTTCATCATGATTAGATTCAGTTACTCATCTTTGGCAGGAATGTAATGGAAGTGATATCAGTGGCACACAGTTTGATTTGTCCCATTACTGACGATGTTCACTTTGATCACCTGATTAAGGTGGTGTCTGCCAGGATTCTCCCCTGTGAAGTACTCATTTTTCCTTTGTAATTCGTAAGTCTTTTGTGGAGAAGTGCTTTGAAACTAGGTAAATAGCCCATTCTTCATCAAACTTTCAATTTATTCATTTATTTATTTTTATCAATATGGACCTGTGCATGTTTATTTTATTCAGTAGGCTTTTTTACTAGGTTTCTATCATTATTCATTTTGATTCTCAGATTGTTCCAGATTGGGCCAATGGAGCCCCTTTAAGCTATTTTCTGTGTCCTCTGACTTTTCCCCAACATTCTTGGAGCAATTCCTTGCTCTTCTGCACATTGAAATGTTCCAGGCTCACCTTGCAGTCTTCTGGCTCCAGCGCTGGGATAAGCCATTTCTTTAAGTAGCCCCAGTTCTGCTTGGGGGATGATGGCACTTAGAAGCAAAGTTCTGAAAATCAAGTGTTCTTACTGCTGGAGGGGTTTTGCCCCACCAGTCCCTCTAAATAGACAAAGTTAGGGAGTGTGTGTGTGTGTGTGTGTGTGTGTAGTTGGTGATTGATGAATTCATCATATATGTATAATAACTAATTTTTCATCACTGCTGCCCACTCTTTTATATAAATGCCCTCTGCACCTCATTCAGGCTCTGATACCCCCAGGGGGGAATGCCCTTTTTATCTCTCTTGAACATCAGTGTGCCTTGGCAGGCCCTCTTGGTGTAGATACTCTCCTACTTGGACTTTTACTTCTTATACTGGATTGCCGCCCCCAACTTACTTTTAATATGTAAATTTATAAATTCTACCATTCCTTATATGGCATAACTCATATTATGGCAGAGAATTCAATAAAATAATTATTAAAAGGCAACAAAATATATTAAATCTTTAGCATTGGTTATCCAAATTATTTTATCTTTGATACTGTAACTTGGGTTTTGGGCGTGTGATCAAGTCCCTTCTTTTAATAACATCACTGTAGCACTGAGTATTTTATTGTTACTTTGTGTTTGTAGGTTTGCTCAGTTTTAATAACTGGATTGTTCAGAAACAAACAAACAAAATGGATAAGATAAAGAGTTTTATAGAAAAAGCAGTTAGAGTAGGACTGACCTTGGTGCTCTTCTGCACTGTCTGGCTTTTAACTGGAGACTGGGTGTTCCTGTGGCTAGCGTTCCTTGGATGCCTTTACGAATCCTTGGATTATACAAGGGAAGAAAAGTGTTAGTGGATTTTCAAATAAAGAATTTCTATTTTAAAATTAGGAAATTTGTCCCATTTTAAATATGAGGAAATGTATCTATTAATGATCCTAGGCTGTTTGTTTAGTTATAGGCGGCATAAACTACATATGGTTGGGAAAGAAAAGAAAATACTTATTTAATAGAAACTACTCCTCCTCAAAATGTGAGTCTATTTTGTATCTCTGACACTGACGTCATGACAGATGTCGTCATGTTGATTGGAAACAATCAACCACCCAGGAAAAGTTTATGATTTCAGTGATACTGTTAAAAGACCAGTTTTAAGAAGAGAACTTTGCATTCTTTGTGAATTTTGAGAGTTCAGGTTCTTAACGAGATTCCTGTAAGCAAATGATGGTGTTACAGAACTTGGGAATGATGGTGGTGAGTAAGGACTGCACTCTGAGAGGACACGTGTTCAAGGGGGACCACCAGAGAGGGGGGCAGGAGAGCAGGGAGAAAGCAAAGAGGAAAACAAGAGGTGGAAACAAAAGGCAAAGTAAATAATAAAGGCGGGCAGTGGGCGGGGCATCGGGAGACCGGAAATGAGGTCCACAAAGGAGAGAGAAATGTACAGGGTGGGGGAGGGGAGAAAAGCGAGTGGGAGGGAGAAAGTGCAGGGAAGGCGGGCGTTTCCGGGCGTGGGGAGCGGGGGAGCGGGAGAAAGGGCCGGAAGAGGAGCACCAGAGGCTGCGCGAAGCGGTGGGAAGGGGCACGACTGGGAAAGAGGGGGATGCCGTAGGAGGGGACAGAGGAGAAACAAAGGAAACACGAACAACCCAACCACCCCGGGGAAATGCAAAATGCAGACACTGAGAGACACTGGGAAGCCCAACCCAGGGGAGGAACGAGGGGGCGTGCGGCCAGCGGCCCAGGAGAAAGCAGGCCCAGGACAGTGAGGCGGCCAGAGAGAGGGCGGGAGAGGGCCGAAGGGAAGTGGGGCGGGCAGGGGACACGGGAGCAAACTGTCGTGGACAAGCAGAAAGCTAGGGAAGCAAGAGAAACAGACTGCAAAGCCGAGAGTGGGTGGAATGAGTAGAGCAGAGCGGATACAGCAGGAGAAATAAAGAGGTGAGAAATACCTAGGAAGTGTGGGGTGTTCTGTGGGGTTAATGGGGAGAGGTGTAGAAACCGGGCACAGACAGGGGAGCATAAAGCGGTGGTGGGGAGAAAAGTACACGTGCCCCGAACTACTGTTTTAGATACTAGATTTGCTCTGGTATGTTTGTTTTTCTGCTCTAACTTACAGAACGATGAAAAGATGAATGAAGTGATGAACCTGGCCCATACATTCCTGCAGAATTTCTGTCGGGGAAATCCACAGAATCAAGTTCTCCTTCATAAACATCTGAATTTGTTTCTAACTCCTGGTGTAGGTATTTTGGTGACTTCTAATACTTACAGTAAAGTGTCCATCCAATTAATTATAGCAGCAGTGACATAATATAATTTTATTAATCTTCATCACCTTATTTTTTCCTTGTAGGGGTTCTCTCCCTAAAAGTGAATATCTTTTATTTCCATTAAGGAACCCTTTAAATAAACTTGAAAAATTACACGAACTTGACCTGCAGATGACCACTTCATTTATACGTGTATAGTTATAGGAAAATGATGTGGTAGAACAAAGGGTGAGCACTACAGTGCCATGACTAAGATAAATGTGGAAAAAATGGTAGAATTCACTGTGCTCAGTAAGATGTATGTCAGCAGATAGTAGGGAAGAGCTAACATTGATTAACAGGTAACTAAATTAATCTCCAGAATACTGTTGCCAACACGTTGACCTTTGTAATAACAAGCTCTTTTTTTTAACTAAATTCCTCTGTGAGCTCAGTTTTCTTTTAGCGGTGAATGATCTCGTTGCATTTTGTTGAAGGCTTGCAATGAAAACTTATTATGCTTTGCATAAAATACAGAACTGATCACAAACAAGGAACTTAGTCTAAATGCTGTATAGACGAGAAAACTGATCCTATTAGAATTACAAGGGCACATTCTTCTCCGTTTAGCTCCTCGAAGCAGAAACCATGCGACACATCTTCATGAACAATTACCATCTATGCAATGAAATTAGTGAGAGAGTTGTGCAGCATTTTGTGCACTGCATTGAGACACACAGCCGGCACGTGGAGTACCTGAGGTTTCTACAAACGATTGTAAAAGCAGATGGTAAATATGTGAAGAAATGTCAGGATATGGTTATGACAGAGGTATGCTCTTGCTTTGCGTTTTATCAGGTTCACACAGACAATATGCTCAAATAAGTGTTTTCTGTTAAAGTGAAAAAAAAATGCATCGACATAGGTTTGAAAAATAATTTAATCATGACTAAAGTATAATATATTTTGCTTAAGTCTAGTGATGTAACAAGTTGATTTTATAATTTTGTAAGAGTTTATTTTTTTGTTTTGCTCCTTAATGAATTTGTGTACTTTAAATGATGAGTAAAAGTCTATGAAATGTTATGGATTATTTAGAATGAAATTGGCAACATTTTATATTTTTAAGTTTTTAATGTATAACAGAAGTGAATTAAACTCTGCTTTTCACTGCTTTCAACCATGGCTACCAAACAGTTATCTAGTAGATTACTATTTTGTTGCGGGAGATTTTGACAATTATATACCTTAAATTTTGGAATGAGGGTGATTTCAATAATGATATAATACATATGAGCCCTCCTGACCCATAGAAATCATAAAATTATCCAGCTTAAATAAAGCTTTGAAGTTTTAATGTAAATTTTTATTATAAAACGTTTTAAGAAGCATTTTCACTTGTAATTTTTACTTTTTTTCTTACCTACTTTTACATTCACATTAATTCTTCATTGCCTAGAAATGTATGGGAACTAACTTGATTTTGTATTATAATTATCAAGAAAAGAATTAAAATGGGAAGCAGCAAATATTTAAGCCAGTTCTGTGACAATTAGGTGAAGTGTTTCTATGTGTAAAGAAGTATTTGTAATATATTGTTAAGATATAATACATACTTTTTGACACATATACATTCTCTTTCAATAAAACTTCCAAACCCAATTAATTTCTATTAATTTAAATATGCTATCAATTTAAATAAAACAGAAAAAATTATATAAGCTGTGTAACCCACCCAGATAACTCACATTGGGGTTAGAAAGTTGGTACTTGTAACAGACAATGAGACATTATGGATTTTGAGCAATAAAATTACCACTTGCTAGAATGCTCCACTAACATTATGTAAACAAAATAAGAAGGAAAATTTATGTCCTAAAGCCTTGATTATTTCTTGCCCCCTTCCCTTTTTTAAAGTCTTCTTTTTCTCTTTATTTCTCTTATCTCTGCTTTTGTTTATTCTTCACTGGTGCTCATGGCACATGGAATTTCCAGGTCTTTAGAGAGTTGATTTGACTCAATGTACTTGCTTACCCATTCTGTCACTATTGAAGGAGATAGGGATACTTTACTATGCTTTAGAAAAATTAGATTTATAAGACTTCTCATGCTTTGGCAAAGGAGTCTTCCAGTTGAAGTAGAGGAAAATAACTTTCTTTGAATATTTTGTAGGTTTAATTTCAGTGGGTAACTCACTGATGAACAATTTACTATCATCCCTGTCATTTAATTCTTGTCCCCATCTGCCACTTGTGTATCTCCCCTACTGGTTTTGATAGCATTTATAATGAATCACTTAGCACATGACTAAAATTGTTCTCCCATGTTGCCTTGATATTGTTCTGCTTTTGCAATGTTATCTATTGTTTTTACAAAGATATACATGTGTTTCCAGATAGAACAAACCTTTGGCAATAACTGCAGGGTGAATATTTGGACTGCTATGTAGACTCTCTTATTATCATTGCAGTTGATAAATGGGGGTGAAGATGTGCTGATATTTTACAATGATCGAGCATCATTTCCCATCCTTCTCCATATGATGTGTTCAGAGAGAGAGCGAGGGGATGAGAGTGGCCCCTTAGCCTATCATGTCACCCTTGTGGAGTTGCTGGCAGCATGTACAGAGGGGAAGAATGTCTACACTGAAATCAAGTGCAATTCCCTTTTGCCCCTGGATGACATCGTGAGGGTGGTGACACATGATGACTGCATCCCCGAGGTAAGCCTCGTGAAGGCTTCCCAGCTACAGAATTGTTAATAATGTCAAAGTGCTTCAGTGCCGGAAGTCCCCGTACTACTATACGTAAGATAATATATTTAGTCAAGGGATGGGCGTTAGTTATGTAGTTATGAAAATTTTAAATAACATTAAAAAGTTTACTTTTTTCTACAAGAAGCTCTGAAAAACGATAAACCTTTGTTAAGAATAGCCATTGGAAGCTACTGTAGGAGTCTCTGAATTCTAAGTATGGCAGTGTGAACAGACTGACTAACTTCTAACTTCTGGTATGTTCCTGAGAATGAAAAAGATGCCTCATGATTAATTCACAGTCATTGACAGGAGGGGCTGGGATGGTGCTGCAGGGCCCTCCCTTAGACTCTGTAGGTCTGCCTTGCTCTGTAGAACAGAGGCATTCTTGGAACTATTGACACACGCTTTGCTTTATTCTCACATCATCTTTTACCCTCCGTCCTGGTTTGGCTCTGATCAGAGGAAAAAACTCATTAGAAACTGGTTGTCTGCCAACCAAATTAATGAGGCTTCCAGGAATGTACATTGTGCTAATTTTTTTTCGCTGTTGTGGTGTATTGTTGCAAAGTTGATAAAAAAAATAAATGTCTGATACACTGAACATGATATAAATTCAAACACTTTAAATCACAGTAACATGGAAAGGTGTTGGTTAGGTTAACTTTCCTACTTCCAAATAGTTCTATATAGTGATGGACTTGAAAGTATAATTTTGTGGAATTGTTGACACCTCATATCTAGGGATACTTCATGCCCTGATTAGTTTGAAATAAGATGGCAAAGAAAGGAAAGGAAACATGGTGTAGTGATTAAATCCGTGGGTTCTGTCTTTTTTGGTCTTCGTTCTGGCCGTGTATCTTCCCACATGCAGTTCCCTCTGACCATACCACTTATTCTTCTGTTCACCTACGTCACTCTTCATCCTTCAGATCCTGATTCAAGCATTACAGCTCCAAGGAAGACTTCTCTGACCTCCTGTGGTAGTGTCTCTAAGAGTCTATAATTTGAAACTTGACGTTTAAATTTTATTAGTTAATAAATATCTGTAGCCCTCACAATTATTCTCTCCCAAGATATAAGCTTGATGAGGGTAACAACTAGGTCTGTTTCTAATTCACCATTGTACTGAGTCTGAGCCTATAGTTAATAAGTATGTTTTGAATGAATAAACGAATGAATTCAAGAATGAGTCAGAATCCTGATGCCTTTACTTCTTAGCTGTGTGACTGATTCCAGACAGGTTATTAACCTTTCTCATATTCAGGTTCCACAATTTTAAAGTGAAATAATTATAGTACAGACCTGATAGGATTGTTGGAGGATGAAATTAAGTAAGATGTTACAAAATGCTGAAAATGTTTGGCATATAGCAAACAGTGAATACATATTAGTTGATGCCAAGGTGATTATGATAATGCATAGAATGACTCTCATGTCTCCCTACCCTGCAGTCAGTCCTTGACACCAGCATCCTGTCACTGAAGGTTTGTTTTAGACTTTAGTCAAGTAGTGATAAGCCCTGTGAACATGAAAGCTAACCCTGTATTACTTAATGGTTCTAACTAGGATACTGTGAATCTCCTGAAATTGTTTACATGATTTCTTATATACAGAGTCCAGAGAAGTAACTCCCTTGTTCAAGTAGTTATGTTAATGTAATTATGATAGTGTTATGTTAGAGAATTACATGCTTATGATTTTGGTAGAGATTACCAGCTCATAAAAAAGGGGCGTTATTTGTGCCCTACCCTGTATATGCATTTTTCTGGGGAGATTTATGACAGTCATCCCATTTTCAATAAAAAGAAAGAAAAGGAAATGAAAAACCAATCATTACTGGCCATACACACTTTAGAAATGGTATGTATGAGTGAGACCCATCCCAGTCCTTCATAAGAAATTTTATTGAATCTGGAAAGGAATTTTAACTACATCTTAAAACAATACATTTTTTTTTGTTTTTGTAAACTGTGAACCTGCTTCTTCTTTGAAATAGTAATTTAAATATTTCTGATTGGGAATAAAGTATTAGTCAACACATTTTAACATTATGTTAAAACTCTCTTGGTTGCAGGTGGCAGAAACCTAACTTAAACTAGTTGAAGTTTTTCAAAAGGGGAATTTTCTTGGCCCCTGTATTTTGGAGTTTGAAGGATAGTTGTTCAGATGACTCGAAATTGAAACAAGTCAGCATTCTTTCCATCTCTTGTTCCCTTTTTCCTTGTCATTGTGCCTCCGTCTCTTCTTCTGAGCATAATTATCCTTCACTCACCTGGAGAGAACATGGCTTCTTGGAGTTCAGTTTAGCAATGAGAGAGAGAGAGAGAGACTGGAGAAAGAGAGGGGGAGAGAAAGAGAGACTGGAGAAAGGGAGGGGGAGAGAAAGAGAGACTGGAGAAAGGGAGGGGGAGAGAAAGAGAGACTGGAGAAAGGGAGGGGGAGAGAAAGAGAGACTGGAGAAAGGGGGAGAGAAAGAGGGAGAGAAAGAGAGAGACTATGACAGAGACGGGGGAGGGGAGAAGGATGAAGAGGTGGGAGGGAGAGGGGGTAGAGAATGGGAAGTACTTTTGACTCCTAGTGTCTCAAAAATGGGACACTTGGTTTCCGTGAAGCACGCTTTCTCATCCCAGTCACTGGGCCCAGGGGAATGGAATACCCGGTCGTGTGTTCACCCTGGGTCAGGGGCTGAAGTGTCATAGTAGAACAAGGGAAGTGGGAATGCTTTCTGGGTAGAAACCAAACATACTTCATCTCCTTTGGGAACCAACACAGATTTTATATAACCTTTCATGATTGATATTTGAAAATTAACAGTAAACTCACTTTCTTTTGTATTTGAAACTTGCACAGGTTAAAATTGCTTATGTGAATTTTGTTAATCACTGTTACGTTGACACTGAAGTGGAAATGAAAGAAATTTACACAAGCAACCACATTTGGAAATTATTTGAGAACTTCCTGGTGGATATGGCAAGGGTAAGTTACACTTTGATCATTAAATACTACTTCATGTTTAGTAAAGGTATCAATATATATTCTCACTAAACAGTATCAAATGTCTGGATAAAAACTTGGAATTCAACCTACTACCTTTGTATGTAATTGGTTATATTCAAAAGTTGTGAATGAGTTTCACAAGATTGTGAGTGAAATTTAATGAGTTAATATACACAGAATACTCAGTACAGTTTATATAGCAACAAAGCCTGCATTCTTGCTTTTACAACTGACTATGTTGGTGTTATTAAATGGAATTTTAGTGGCTTTTTTACATTGTCTAGAGGAAACGTTTGGCAGAGATCAATTTATCTTCAACCTCTTATCATGAATGCAATTACAAACCATTGTATGAAAACATCTCAAGAGGTCTTGACTACTACTGCTTTTGTATGGATAAGTACTTGATCAGATTACTCATGAGTAAGCACTGCTGACTTGCCCTTTCACCATGGTCTTCAGAAGTGTGCTTCAGTAATTGAATCATCTAGTGCAGGGGTCCCCAATGCCCAGGCCATGAACTGGTCCATGACCTATTACAAATCGGGGGAGTGGGGGTGGTGCACACAGCAGGAGGTGAGCAACAGGCAAATGAGTGAAGCTTCATCTGTACTTACAGCCGCTCCCCCATCATTCGCGTTACTGCCTGAGCGCAACCTCCTGTCAGATCAGTAGTGGCATTAGATTCTCATAGGAGTGTGAACCCTATTGTGAACTGCACATGCGAGGGACCTAGGTTGGGCACTCCTTATGGACATTAGCAACAAACACACTTAGGGGTCACCATCTCCCATCACCCCACATGGGACCGTCTAGTTGCAGGAAAATAAGCTCAGGGCTCCCACTGATTCTGCATTATGGTGAGTTGTCTAATTATTTCATTATACAGAGGATGCCAAAACAATGTATACACATTTTAAGAAAGAAAAAAAAAACTATTAAAATTGTAATGCTCAACATATGCCAGTAACAAAAGATGAATACAAGTCACTTTTAGTTCTGCAATTACAAGAGGTGCTCAAGGTGGTTACCATCAGCATCCAGACACGTCTGATTACTGCAAACTACTGCTGGAGCAATGCTGACTGAAGTGTCCACTTGTATCACTGCACGTGCTGTTTCAGTTTCTTCCTGAAGTACTGCCAGTGTAGCTGGTGTTCTGTGGTACCCCACGTCCTTTAAGGTCCTCCATAGGTAGAAGTCAAGGGGTATTAAGTAAGGAGAACATGGGGGAAACTCAAACGATATTTTCGAATTTTGAATACTACTTCACAATGGTTTGAGGTCCTCAAATGACAACCGTGCTTCCACCATTTTCTTTGATTGTCCTACCTGTCACATGTGACACTAGCATTCATTTGATTAATGCCATCTTTTAAGCGAATGTCATAGTACACATTGCTACCGTAATTCAATTCAACTTCGAAAAGTAATGTATAACATTGCTTAAAATGTGTATACATTTTTTTGGCACCACGGTATATTATAGTGTAATAATAATAGAAATAAAATGTACAATAAAGGTAATATACCTGAATCAATTTGAAACCATCTCCCCAACCTGCCCCCCCATACTGGTCCATGGAAAAAGTGTCTTCCACAAAACTGGTCCCTGGTGCCAAAAAGTTCGGGAACTGCTGATCTAGTGTTTTTACTCAAGTCACTCAAAATATATTCAGGTTTTTACTTAAGAGTCCATTTCTTCTTGTCTGTTTTTTTGTGGGGGTTTAGAATTGGGAAGGACTTGTGGACCTGGTTGGCATTTTCTAGATTCTGTCTAGCATATGATTTGCTCCATAAATGAAGAAATGAAGGAATATTTTTGATAGATAGTATTTAACTTTAGTTAGTATGTCTTACCCCCCCCACCCCCCCCACCCTTTTATTTCGCATGATGAATTATAATGTCTGGGCTCTATTATTTTTGTTTTCTTACTTTTTTAAATCTTCTCTGGTTTTTTTCCTTTAACATTATGGGACATATTGTTCAAATAAGAGTTTTATTAATATAATATAGTGTCTAGATAACTCCCCAAGCTTGTCCAACCTGCGACTCAGGATGGTTTTAAATGCGACCCAATACAAATTTTAACCTTTCTTAAAACATTATGAAATTTTTTTGTGACTTTTTTGTTTTTTTTTAGCTTATCAGCTACCATTAGTATTAGTGTATTTTTTTGTGTGTGTGGCCCAAGACAATTCTTCTTCTACTGTGGCCCAGGGAAGCCAAAAGATTGAGCACCCCTGCCTTAGATCTATTATGTCTTAGGGTGGCCTGAGCCAGTCGTGTTTTCCAACATTCCTGAGTGCTGGTAGATTTACATGGGCCTCATTTAGGTGTATTTGGAGGGGAGGAGTTAGTGAGGTCCGTATTTGCACTGTTACAAGAATGATTGCTGACTGTGATCCATTAGCTGACTGCCTTCCTGCTAACCCTTCTGGACGGAGGGAAGTCAAAGTGGGTATAATAAAACATCAATTGCAGGTCCAGACATCCGACAGCAATCTTGAATAATACAGTAAAACATGTATTATTCCAGTCCAGGAATGCTTTTAGTTCACTTAGGTTTGCAGTGAAAGGTACTTATTTTACCTTTGGTGCAATGTAGTAAGAGTGAGCGCCTACATTCAAGAATGAATCAAGTAAGGCAGTTCCTGTTCTACTTCACTTCAGTAGAACTAAGACACTCATTACCTTTCTCAGGTAAACCTGGGGAGAAATTAGCCTGTTCCACACAGCATTTACATACCACTGGTATTTCTCTTCATGACCTTGTGAAAGCCCTTGTACCTGATTGGCTACAAGTATCTTCAGAGACCTTGAAGTACAGGATGGGTTATATGCCAGTGACTGAGCTTTAAAATTGCACGTGCAGGAAGATATTAAAGAGATTATAGACTGATTTGCAGAGTTGCACGGTGCTACGGACTAAAGATAAGCTTGAAGAAGACCAAGGTCACACACTACGCAGTATGGCCTGCAAAGCTAAAAGGATTTTTATTTTTTAAACCAAAGAGAGCTAATGATATCTGCCACTGTTTATGCTATCTTTGAAACACTCTTTCAATTGATATGTTCATAGGCTAACGTGTATATATTCTTTTTCTGAAAAACTATGCATATAAGAAGTTTTATTTTAACTTTTGATTAAGTAGACAATGTTACTTATATAAAGACTGGATAACTTGGCGATCTTCTTAGCCTTTTCACTCTCTCTAACCACACAGCTTAGCTCTCCTTCAAAAAGCATTGTTTTCTCTCCTTCTTATTTAAAAGCAGCAGCTTCCTTATCCCCTCACCAAGAATGACAAGTAGCCAGCCTTCCTGTTTTAGGGAAGGGACAGGAAACCTGACTTTTCCATATCTAAGATGTCTTTCTCCCCTTGAAGAAAGATTGAGGAGCTACCACACACTTTCAAATTTAAATATAAAAAGTGTGATTAATTAAGGAGAATGTGGCCTTCTAGGCACATTTTCAGTTCAGTAGAGCAGTAGTTCTCAAACTTTAGTGAGCATCAGAATTTTCTGCAGGGTTTGTTAAAACAGAGATTGCTGAGCCCCACACCCAGAGTTTCTGGTTCAGTAGATGTCAGACTGCATTTCTAACAGGTTCCCAGGTGATTTTGAAGCTGCTGGCGCAGGGACCACACTGTGAGACCCACTGCAGTAGAGCATGGTAGTGAAGAATAGGCATTTTAGAGGCATTAGCCAGACCAAAGTTCAAGTCCAGATTTTGCCTTTGACTAGATCATTTACCATGGGCAAGGAACTTACTCTTCTGACTCTGAGCTTCCTTATTTGTAAAGGGAATAGAATAATAACATATTTCTCATGGGACAGGGATTCAGTGAGATAATGGTGCATAAAGCTATTAGTGCATGTTTGAGACTTAGAATAAGAGTTGGTAGCATCACTTCATCCATGTCATGGTAACATCACTGATATTATTACAAGGTTGTATGTAGCCTTTAAAGCAATTTTTAAAGACTTCCCCAATCGTGTCTTGGCCTTTTGGCAAAGATCATGTGCAAAAGGCTTCCCCAAGACTTGTAACAAATAATAATGTTTAGGATAAGCACAAGGGAGACCATCCAACATAGACAAGAGCCAGAAACCATGTCCATGCAGTTAGAGAAACACAATAGTGACTTGACATAAAGATGGACTAAATTCAATCCTTTTCCCCTAACAACCTCTCACGTGTGTTATCACAGCTCTCATGTCTCTCATTGTTTTCTCCATGTCTTTCAGTGGTTCCTCTTCTGATAGTTTCTGGGCTTGTTGTTGTTTTCAATATACTCTTAAGGTCCTCCCTAATTTGTCAGTTTTTGTTTTTTCTTTTTTAGTAAGTATGGCATTTGGAATGGAACCCAATGCTTCAGGTAGCATCTGGCCAACACAAGGCAGATAATTGTTTTAGTAGAAATTTAGAGATGAACCTTATTTAAAAGGCAAACCAAATGTTAGTATGTGGTGGCACGCATACCACCTTCAACCTTTCTTCTCTTGTTTCTCTGGAGTCAGCACCATCAGGGTTTCTGTTTGATCTTGGGTAGCACTCTCTAAGGAGTCACCTTAGTTACTATCTTTCATTTTCCTGTTTGCACTACCTTGTCTTTTTACCTTGTTAGGCCCCATATAACAAAATCTTTCTGAAAGACTGTTTTTAATAAATGGGTGCAAGATTGTTTCATTTACTTACTCCATTCTGATTTCCTGACAGAGCCTGCATTCATGTCTTATAAGTACACCAGATTCAGGCAGGCAGGCAGCCGAGCTATTAGACCCACGAAAAGTTGTTCTTATGTCTTTCGGAGCATTTAACGATGGCCTACTTTGCTCTATGTTCCAGTGCAGCTAAGATTGCTGTTCATAGGGCCTAAATGCTTTTCTTTTCCATTATAACTGATGGTTGTTGTGTAGTCAGAGGATTTGAGTCATTATTAGAGAGCTCATGGAGTCAGGTGGACAGTGGTCAGTGTTAGCCTCAAACTATTATTTTTTTCTTTTGAAGACGTTCCCAATTTTGCTATCAGTTTCAGATTCTATATTGGCCAGCAGTACGCTAAGTGATGTATTGGCAGAATAAAATTAGGCTGAGAAATAACTTAGAGGCACACCTAACACAGTTGTTAGGTCGTCCCATCAGTCACTGCTTACCAAGACAAATCAGAGTATTTCATTTTCAAATAGATCACTTGAGCCATTATTTCCCTTCACTTAGCTTACCAAGTCATTGGAAGTACAAGTAAAGAAAAACTTTTGTATGTACTTTGAAACACACTTTCCAAGCTCTTTACTTTGATAAGATCGAATAGGTTTTCTTTGCCTAAGGATTTGATTCAATGATTTTCTTGACTTTCTTAAGTGGAATGAGCCATTGGAATGTCTCACTTTAAAGGGTTCTTACTATATGGCCTCATTAACTAGCATGAAGGGAAGTGAAGAGTATAAAGTATTCTATAAAGCTTTTTTTGTGTGTAGCTCTTTTTCATCAGGTGTAATTCTATTTTCCTCCTCAGCTTTCATGCTGAATTACAATTACGGTGCCTACATGGAATGAATGCTTGTTTGGCTATTCTTGATTGATGATTTGTGGGTCCCTGCGCTGCATCATATTTTCAGTTCTTGAGACCATTGGCGGCTTTGATCATTGTTGATCAGTTCCTTCTTGCACCGCTTCTTCTCTTGGCGCCCAGGATGATCAGTCCTTCCCTGTTTGCCTTCCACCTCTTTGGCCACTCCTTCTCTGTTTGCTGTTTCCTCTGAATCTTTCCAGGTCCTAATATTGGAGTGTGCCAGGCTCAAACCTCAGACTTGATCCCTTCTCTGTCTCCAATCACTTGCTTGCTGATCTCATTCATTTTCCTGACTTTAATACCAGGCTGATGGAAGCTGGGACCCTCCCCCTGATGTCCACTCTCACATATCCAGCTGCCTACATGACATCATCACTTGGTCACCTAACCCCAAACTCTTCATTCACTTCCATGTCCTACTAAAAATGAATTTCTGCTCAAGTCCTTTGCCTCTCAGTAAATGACAATTCCATTATTCAATCTAATCAATCAGACAGATAATCTTGGTGTTATCTATAAACTTCTTTGTCTTACACTCTAAATCTAAATAATTCTTTAGTAAATTCTTCAAGCTCTAATTTTAAAATAATGAAAATAAGACTACTACTGAACACTTCATTACTATTACACTTCAAGGTGCCATTAACTTTCATTTAGATTATTGGAATAGCCTTATAACCTGTCTGTCTGCTCCCACTGTTGCCCCCTCCCTCCATCTGCTCTCCATTGTAGAAGCCGTAATGGTGAAAATAATAATAATTATTATGGTTCACGTCACTTCTTTGCTCAGATTCTTTGGCCTCTCCCCTCTCCACCTGTCCCTTTTCCATGTCCTATTACTTTCCTGCTAGTGACCTCCTAGCTGCTCCTTAAATATGCCAAATGCACGCCCATCTCAGCACCTTTGAGCCTTCCTGGGATAGACTTGTCCCCCAGGTATCCTCATGACTTCTTTCCTCTCTTGTTTCAGGTCCCTACTTAAAGGTCTTCAAAGAGACCCTCATTGATGACCCTGTGTGAAGTAGCAGGCTCTTCCCTCTGTCCCTCCTTCACTTGCTTCATTCCACCACCCTCCTTACCATTTTTAGTAAGGGCAGAGATTTTTACATGTCCGATTCATTGCTGCATACTGGACATAGAACAGTGTCTCACACGTAGCTGATACTCAATAAGTTTTGTAGCACATAAATGTCCACTGGAGTTAAAAATATGTAAAAAGTGAATTTGAAAACATAGGGTTAAGTCAGTGTATTAATGAAATGAAATACATTGCCGGAAACTGCTTTTTACGTATGTAAGGTATTAATATATAATAAAGAAATGATCAACCATTAGTAGGGAAGCTATTTTCAGGGATGAGCAAACATTTTTCATGAAGGGCAAGATAGTATTTGAGCTTTTCAGACCACTTTCACAACTATTATAGCAATTACTAAAGAGAAAGGAGCCATAGATAAGATGTAAATGAATAGATATGGCTAAATTTTACCTATTGACTGTAGATTGCTTACCCTTGGATTATTAAATTAATAATATAAACCCCATTAGGGTAGTGGTTTTTATATATTTTATTCACCGATGAATCACAGGTAATAGACCATTCTTTGCGTGCAATAGGCATTCAACCAAATTATCGATTTGAACTAAATCAAAATGACATTTGAGGACAATGGCTATTTGGGGTGAAATGAACTCAGCTCCTAACCTGATATCATATAATAACATAAATTGCCATGGATTTTATGTGAAATGGTACAAATGGATGTTTATCTGTCTTTGGATGAGAAGATTCTTTTTAAGCATAAAAGCAATGGGTGAAATTAGCTAATAGTAGATGTTTTACTTTTTGAAAATTTAAAACTTAAGTACATATAAAAACATACATAGAAATAAGCATTAAAATAGGAAAACTTACTATATATTAAAAAAGGCTAATAACCTTTACATAAAGAACAGAACACACATGCGAGGGCTGTCTGGAAAAATATCCAGACATAAATGCCTCCATTTTTCATATTACATGGTTGCATACTGTCCAGATAGCCCTCATATATATATGAAAGGCACTAACAGTATATAATAAAATGGGCAAAAACCAGGCATTTGTTATTTATAGAGGAGGAAATACAAGTAATCCTCTGAAAAAAACTGTTAAAATTAAAAAAAAAATACAAAGGAAAATAAGATCAAATTTCCAAGTATCAGAGTTGTAATAGTAAAAAACAATAAAACTAAAAAGATAATATTACATATTGGTTCACATACCTTGTTGATGAGAGTATAGATTTATGCTGCCTTTCTAACAAGCATTTTGGTAGCACATTAAAAAAAAAACCCTTCATACCTTTTTAATTTGTCAAATAATTTACGTTTCAAGGATCTGTCCTTGGAAATAATTAGAAATAACAGCAAGGATTTATGGTCAAAGAATACAACATGCTTTTATAATAGAAAATATTTTAAATGTTTAGTAGTAGAGAAATGGTGCAATAAATTGTATCTGTAACATTGATGTTATAGAGTCATTGAGATTATTTTTTGAGGATTTTTAATAATGTGAGAAATGCTAATGACTGAGGGATGATTATAAAAAGGAAAATGCAAAACTGATAACCTAGAATGATTTTAATTATTTAAAATATATATGGTAGAGCAGAAGATGAGAAGAAAACATTTCATGATGTTAATGATGGATTATCTGGATTTTAGGCTTGAAATAAATTTTCCATTGTTTATTATTCTATATTGTTTCATGGTTCCTACAGTTAATATATATTAATATTAAGAAAAATAATATCTTTTAGGAATGAATTTAGACTTCTGACAAGTCAATTGAGTACATGAATAGATGATTCGCATTAAAAAATATATAAAAAGCAAATGTTTGGAAAAGTTTTAGCCTCATGAATATAGGAATGCAAATTAGAATAAATATGCAATATCACCTCAGATACATAGAAGACCATTTTTACTGTCTCATTGAGGAACACAGAAATGATCCTTAGGATTTGTATTCTTTGGTCTGTATGATCAAAAGTATGTTATTGGTATACTACTACAGCTGCCCTTTCCTACAGGGTAGTAAGTTGCCACATTTAAATTTAAATATTAATTAGGAGAAATTAAATAACCTAAAACATCTAGTTTCTTAGCATCAGCCACATTTCAAGTGCTCAGTAAGCACATGTGTGTAGTCACCACAGATATAGAAGATTTTCATCATTCCAGGAAGTTACTGCAGAGTGCTGCTGTAGCATATAACTTACTTAACCCAATCTGTCATCTTTGGAAGAGTAGTAGTCACTTGAAGAGCAGAAAAGAGAAGGGGCGTCCTGTATGTAAGGGAAAAAATGTCAGACATAATTATTATATGTCTCAAAATTTTACTTAATATTCTTTTGAATAAATGATTTTAAATGCCTACTGTGTGCTGAGGTACTTATGTGTAGTGGTGAGCAAGTCAGACTAGTTCACTTATATTCTGCTGATGGAAACAGATTTTCATTTGCTCTTCTAGAAACCTCCATGGCTGTTTCCTCACTTTCTTTAGTTCTTCATTAAAATGTTGCTTTATATAAAGACTGTCCCCAAGTAATATAAATAAAACAGTAGTTCTTGGCCATACCTACTCCTCCTGTACTATTTTCTATGCTGCTTGCCCTTCTTTATTTTTCTCCAGAGTCTATTATTTGCCCTATTTTTATCACATATTTATACATTTATTGATTTGTCTATTGTGCCTCTTGATTAGAATAACAGCTGTGATAGAGTAGGGACTTTGTTTTGTTTTATTCACTGATGTAACTACTAATACAATATTTAGTTTTAATTTAATAATTTATGTCTGTAAGTGATAGTGCATGAAATTTGACAAATATATAATAAAATTCATCTGAAAATAGAAGATGACAAATATTTCAAAAAGTGGAATTTTTTCTTGGAAAAGATAATGATGGTGGACTTGTTTTTCAACTTGTAAAACATATTACAAATTGAGAATCATTTTATTCTTATCAAGTTGGATTAAAATAGTTTAAAAATAATGATACAAGGAATATTCCAGGGACTTGGGGAGAGATTTAAATAGTTTAGTGACACACCACTATAAGACAAACCTCAGGTAACCTAAGAGTGAGGCAAGAAATCACTATTCAATAAATGTTTAGAATACAGTTGGATATCAATATGGGAAAAAATTAATCAGAATCTAGAAATCAGATCATCTAGAGCAGCAGATAGGTTGAAGAGTTAAATAGAGGAGTCAATATGTGTATAGGGATCAAAGAAGGACTCCAATAAAAATTAGGACAAAATGAATAGAATATTCTTTGGCAGAAGGAAGACTTTTTCTTCTTTATATTAAATACATGGAAATGGTCTAACTAAAAAATAGTGTCTGAATGCTAAGAAGTATTTTACGTAACAAAATGTAATGAAATGAATATTCTAAATAAAGTCAGATTGTGCAAAAAAATGTGAAACTTCAACCGAAAAGCTTATTATGAAAAATATATTAAACCGATGCATAATGTGTCAGTTATTATCCAAGTTTTATTTAACGTGGTTAGAGCGAGTCATCTGTCCATGACAAAATATAGGCATGAAATGATTACCTGAAAAATGCCCAGTCTTGTTAGCTATGTCAGAAACGCAAAATAACTTTTAAGTATCATTACATTGGCAAAAATAATGATCATTTACAGATAGAGCAGCAGGAAATGGATGGTACATTTCAAGAGATGTGGGCAGAGTTAAAGGGACTAAAAACAGGAAAAATGCAAAGTCCATCCCAGGCCTGAAGCCATTGTGCCTGGGGCCCAAGGAGAACTTGGAGACACTGCAAACTGGCTCTAATAAGAGCTAGAGCCAGAGATACAGACATTGCTAAAGTCTCAGTGAGGAGAAGGAATGGAGATGGAGGCAGGGGCAGAGCAGGTACCTAACGTCTTTCTCTTCCACTCTGATCTCCTGCCAGTGCTTTGTGTCAGCTGAACCCAACCAGAGCCTGAGAGCAAGAGCTAGTTGATGGTAATGGGAAAACATGCCATGTATCAGCAGATAGGTTGTCAATAGCATAGTACATTTATTATTTTAGAGTATCAACCCAGCAAGTAGTTTAAAACTGCACATATACTTTCATCTATTGACTCTTCTATTGGTGAAATATACCCAAAAATCTGAATCTGAAAGTAAAAATACTAATTTTACCCCATTCTTTATAATATAATAGAAAAAAGAAAAGAAAATCACACAATAGACTAGCAAGAAGGAAATAACTGAGATGATAAGAAAATGATTTGTACTGTATTTTTGGTTATGTGCATATTTTTGGTTATGTGTCTTCCTAGCATTGGCTTTTATAGTGAAATTTTCTGATCTGTTCATTCCCAAAATGGATTAAAGCATAATTGTACATTAGAATGATGGAATAAATATGACCTTTTAAAACAAATATTTAGATAATGAGAGTATATGGGAATGTTTTATAGGAAATAATGGTATGTGAATAATACATGCACGCAAATGAAACTTTAGAAATATGTGTATTTCACATGAAAAGCTAATTTAGTGTCATGTGATTTTGAGCTATTTCTTTATTGAAAAGAGGTAGTAAAAATAAATAAATGACAAAGTAAAGAAATATTGTTATTTATTAGGTTCTTTTTTTCTTGAAAAGTTTTTTTAAAATTTTAATAAGAATGATGGCTTCCTATATCTCTTGCCTTCCATGATAGTACAGTGTAGGATACAAGACTCTGGAAGTGAGAATGTTATTTAATGTGGGTAGAAAAAGTATCTTGAAAAATTAATTGAATTGCTTGTCTAATGAATGAGAACTAGGTTCCAAACGGTTTTGTAAACCTAGACATTTTTCTTTTAAAAAATATTTTTACATTCTATTTAATTTATATTTCTAATGATAATGTATTTAAATTATATATGCTTTGAAAATAATTACACTTCATATTGTAGTGAAGATATATTGAAATTATGTGCACTTTAACAATATTACAATAGAACATAAATCAGGAAAAAAAATCTTGATTACAGTTATGTAATTAGTGGTTGCACTGAAATGAAGACAAATAAATTTGATGTAATAAATATATAGTAATTTATATATTATGTGACTTTATTGCCCTAAACTTTGCCTGCTCATCAACAGAATATCTATATTTGCACAATAATAATTAAATTTATATGTCTGACATTTGGCTACTTAAAAAATTTTTTTTTAAACCCAGACTTTTCAATACCCAGGATTTTGAGGGAAGCCTTCACTTAGAAATAGATTACTTTTATTAATCCACTGACTAAAGCAAATCCAGTTGGTTCTTTAGCAAATGTGCATTTTCAGGTAATGCATTGTGATACTGTAATAGCTCTAGAGAGCCCCACACAATTGTGTGAAATGTCACTGGAAGAAGGTTATTTGGGCTGGCTATGGTAGAATTGGTCTGCTACCTATTTCACTTTAATATATTTTTATTCTTCAGATCAGAAAAATTCACTATAAAAGCCAATGCTAGGAAGATACTAAATGAAATAAATCCTACTTCACATCCATCAGGGGAAAATCAATTTTATATTAGTTCCAGGGTCACATTAAATTTTAGTCCTTGGTTAGACATTCCACAAATACAGCCTAACCCAAAGTTAACCTAAAACAAAATAAGAGCCCTTTCTTACTCTTCTGTTTTTAAAATTAATCAATTGATTCATTCATTTCACAACATTTATTAAACATTTTGTAGATTCTAGGCACTGTGTTATATGCTGGAACAATAACTAAAAGTTTACATAATTTGACATAATTTATTTTCTTTAATTGTACTGTTTCCTATGGTAACCCTGTAAGATTCATTCTAATACAACACTGTCAGGTAGGTGTCATTTAATAGACAGGAAAAAAGTGAACCGTGTCATTGGGAAGTAACTTGGAAGCAAAATAAACCTTCTGCTCTTTCTTCTACCTCCATTCACCAAATACTGTTATTTTCCAAAGCAAAACATGGGGACATGCAATTTGAGAAAGCAAATTTTCTCTTTTGTGAATTTATTTATTTATTTATTTTTTAAAGTTTATTTTATTTTTTTTTTAATTTGCGGGGGTTGGGGGGTATGTGGGTAGTTCCCCGGCTGGGAATCGAACCCAGGCCGTAGCGCTGACAGCCCAGCGCCGAAGCCTTAAGCCACTACACCAACAGAGAACTCCTGAATTTATTTATATTTACAGCAATATCACATTAAATTACATTTACTTATTGTTTTGATTAATCACTTTATCGAAAAGAAAAAAATTACATAACAATTCGGATTGTCTAAGAAGATCGGAACATATGGCCACCATGTTTACCCACCATAACTTTGTGAATATTTGAACTTGCTTACTCTGCCCCAGTTTTACTTACCCCGTATGCTCTCCCCCTCCCTCTTTCTTCTTTTCATCTGTATGTTTCTTGTCTTTTCATCACCCATCTTTTTTTCATTTGTTTTTAATCATGTATCTTAGCTTTTGTAATTTGTCTACCCCAACATACTTGGAAATTTACAGTTTGTTAGCAAACTGACCAGTTTCTGCCTCATTTAATTAATCACATATAAAGATCAGACTCTGTGCTTTTTCCTGATTTATCTTCAGCCCTGATATTGTCTGCCCTTGATTGGTTATCTCTGAAAGGAAAGCCCACAAACACACACTTCCAATGCTTCCCAGATAAATCTGTGGATGAGAAAGTCAAAATCATTGAAAGGATTTTATCCTCTTTTAGGCTTTCTGTTTTCCTTTCTAAATATTTTCTGTGTTTGCATCCTCCAATTTGGGCTTGGTATTATAAATGAAAATGTGTAGAGATATAAACCCCCCATTTAATCACATTTAACACTTTCTTATACTTACAAAAGCTATTTTTTTTCTTTGACTTCCTCACTTTTAGTGGAAAGGTGTTTTCCAGTGAAGCCAAGCTTGGCGACTGAGGGGGAAGGTTGTGTCTAAGAGTAGGGAGATGCAGGTCAGGAAGAAGGGACTGAGGTCTGTGAACAAATTCTGGTCCAAGGATGAAATGACAACCAAACTTAAAGGAGAAGCTACTGCAGAATGATAAAAATTTAATGGATTTTAGGCATAAGTGTTTCTATTCAAAGCAGCATTAGAAAGCAGAAGAAATGTTACAAACAACCATTGTAGGACAATTTTTAGAAGTTTCCAATATTGAGTTATAGTTCAAAGATGTGATAGAACATATTGAGTTTTTTAATTTTTCTCTCCAGGTTTGCAACACAACCACAGACAGGAAACACGCAGACACCTTCCTGGAAAAATGTGTTACTGAGTCAATAATGAACATTGTGAGTGGCTTCTTTAATTCTCCATTTTCAGACAACAGTACCAGCCTGCAGGTAAGTTAAATGAATGCAAAAGCATCTGTCACACAGTATTTATTTACCTTATTTGAGTAGGAAAAACTTTATAATCTGGTCAGGAAGTCATTTCCTACGCTTAAGAAGATGATTCTTCTTTCATGTTGTTTCCTCTCTTACATTATTTACTGTTACGTCCCTTTCTGACTTTACCAAACTTGATTTTAAATAGAGGCCCTATCTTCAAATTGAATTATCTTTGCTCACCTTCTGAGCATAATAGTAACTTCCATATTGTATATTGACTTTTAGCCAGGTGTTGAAATAAATGACATGATTCTTTAAATGGATAGGCATTTCGACTTAATAATTTTACCTTAGTTATTTATCCTGAATGAATTAGCAGGGTTTTCTATGCCAAGATTTTCATTGGAGTATTTATAATACTTCAAAATTGACATCAACTACAGATAGAGGAATAAATTATAGTGTGTTTTTAGGATGGCATATTAAAAGCCATATTTTAAAAGAAATATTGATGACTAGCAAAATGATCATGAAGTAATTGTAAATGAAACAGGCCATAGAATTGCATTGTAGTATCACCCAAATCTTTTGTGTGAAAAATATGTATATGTATATACATAGAAACACTCAGTAAAAAGTATCTTTAAATTTTTGATACTGATTATCTCTACATAGTAGGGTTATCGGTGATTTTAAACTTTGTTTTCCACATATTTTATAGTGATTGTGTATTGCTCTTATAAAAATATCATTTCAATTAAATTTTGTTTAGGAAAAAATTTTCAAACTATTAAAAACATGTAAAATTGTTTTCTTAGGTCAAAATTGTTGTCTCTTCTACCTGTCCATCCCGTGAAACCAAAATATACAATAAATCAAACAAATGCAGAACACCTGCTCTACTTACACTTGGAAATAAACCAGAGATTATTTAAAAAATACTTAAATTCATGTCATTGGCTTCAAAATGCCACCTTTTTCTGATTAAGAACATAGTTAAAATAACTGAGTTTCTATAGTGTCTGGCACGTGGGCCTGTCATGAAGTGGGATTGTAATAAATATTTGTTGATTGAATATGCATTAAATAGCACTGAAACGCCAGGGACTGTATTGTGTTTTATTTTCATGAGCCTTTTTGATAATGTATAGATACTGCATCAGGAGTGTTAATGGTTCAGGGGCCTATTTGCTGCTTTCTTTCTTTTCAGACACATCAGCCAGTTTTTATTCAGCTGCTGCAATCTGCCTTTAGAATTTACAATTGCACCTGGCCGAGCCCAGCACAGAAAGCCTCAGTGGAGTCCTGTATCAGAACTCTGGCTGAAGTGGGTAAGTCAGAATGTCATATTTTACTTATTTTACATTTTGTTAAAGAAATCTGGCTTTTGGTTAAAAGGCAATACAAGCAGATTTTCAGTTTATACCTTAATAAGAAAGCAGGTGTGGTTTCCATAAAGCTGAAGAGCAATGATCAGCAAATGATTCTTAATGTTACATACTTTTGGGGAGAGGGAAATATAATTATTCCATTTCTTTTTAAAATATAATTTAAAGTTTATTTTTGTTGTTTAATTGTTCTATTTCTGAACTTAAATCTGACATTGCAGATGGCACTTTCTATTAGCACGGTGAGATTTTATAGGAATGAATTTAGTTTAATAATCTCAGATTTTTATTCTGGAATTGCCTTTTTTTCTTAAGACGCATAACTTATTAATATCTTCAGATAGTACTAGGACTCTTTGAGGGTTTTTAGTTTTCCCATTTTGTTTGAAATTCATCAGTATTTATTGAGGGTCTATGACACATAGAAGGCTTTAGAAATTACAAATGGCAAGGGTTAGTAGATTCTAGAAAGAATTTCTCATAGAGTCCTCTCTCTCTCTTTTTATTAAAGTTAATTAGGGCCATCCTACACGTGGCAGAGGGGAGAAGGGAAAAGAAACACAGACTTGGCTGGTAAAAATCAGAGGAGCTTGACCATTGTCTCATCTAATGGTGGTTCTGCAGGTTTTGGGAAGGGAAGCTTCTAGTGTGTGTCATCACTGCTGACATTGAGCACTTATGTGCAGTGCTAAGCAATTTACATTATCTCATTTCCTCCTCAGATAGGTCCATTGATTATTTACATTTTATACTTATGTAAACAGAATGATCTAGATTAGGTAACTTGGCCAGGGTTATAGTATGTGCTCAGTAAATATTTGATAAATGAATAAATGATTTAACTAACTAATGATCATTTAAATTTTTGGTCTTTTCCCCCATCTGCAATTTTACCTAAGTGATTGCATATTGACAAAATTTAATGACTGCTCAATTTTGATTTGAATAAATTAAAAAGCAGAATCAATGGAAATTATTAGAACTAAGAGGCTAATAGAGTTTAAGCAGGTGATTAATTATTATAAATGAGTATTAAACTTGGTAGATTTTTTTTTCGTATACCAAAAAGAAACAATACATTATGAAAAAGATATCATTCACAATAGCAATGAAAATATTAAATGCTTAAGGGAAAACTTGACAAGAAACATGAGAGAGTGTATTATACTACTATTTTGAGGGATACAAAAGATTTTAATTAGTGGATAGATATACTCTTGAAAAATTCATTTTGTTAGGATGCTGGACATCGTGAGAAGCAAAATGACAAAAGTGAAGCTGTCCTACTTCAGGTGCATCATGAGAAGGCAGGGTTCATTGGAAAAGACAATAATGCTGGGAAAATGGAAGACAGCAGGGAAAGAGGAAGAGCAAATCTGAGATGGGTTGATTCCATAGAAGAAGTCATAGGCATGAGTCTATAGGAGCTGAACAGGGCTGTTGGGGACAGGACATTGTGGACACCACTCATTCATAGGATCACCATCAGAGCCAACTCAGTCACCAGTAACACACAAGAACGCTGTTTTCCTTAAATAACTTTAATGCTTCCACACCTAGGACCCTTCCTTCACAGGCATACTCCTCTCCTCATAGCCCACGGAGTCAAAGGCACCCCATGCAGGGCCACACCCCACAAGGATGCATCTTCTGGCAGTTGGGCCTCTGACATCTTCTCATGGATGCTCCCACAGTTTAAGTCAGGCTGCTTGCTGCTTTGAGGGACATCCTCTCCCCCAGCTTGGTCTCTGACTCCGTGCTGGGTTAATTGGTCACATGAATATCCTCATCACCTTTGACACCCCTGCCAGGCTGTCCTTTAGCATAGATAGACACCCTCCTCACCCCACTCAAGTTCTGGTTCTCCACTTCAGGCAGCCTCATACGCAGTCACTTCCATTCATTTTGGGCTCAAATACTCTGGACCACTTTGCCGCCTCGTGTACTCCTTGTCTGTCATGGACACTGAACTTTGCTGTGCTCGCCGGAAGGGTCAGGACTGAATGGTTCAGAAAGGGAAGGGAAGACATAAAGGAAGAGACTACAATGTGTCAAAAATAAAGGACACAGAAGAGAACCTAGTTTTTATTTTAAAAAGGTACACATAGCAAAATGTACCAAAGGATATGAATACAATATTAACATTGGTTATCTCTGGGAATTATAGGTGAATCTCATTCTGTTTATGCTTTTATGTAACTTCTGAGCTTTCAATAGTATCCTTTCCAAATTATAGTAAAACAGTATGTAAAAGCATATTTTTGGGGACCAAACCAGCTGGGAAATAGCGTAACCATTAAAGTACACAATCCAAAGAAAAAGCAAAGAAATACGATGTCATTTTTTACATAGGACTACATGGTCTCCTCTGTAAACATGCCAAATATATTTCTGTATTTTACATTTTAAGGCAGTCTCCCTCCTTCCTCCTTTTATTCCTTCTTTCTCTCTCCCTCCTCCTCCTTTTCCTCCTCTCTCCTTCAGTATTTAGCAAACGCAATGGGAGAAAATGCCAGTTGATCCCATACAGAGCATAGAGGGCATGCTGTTTACAGCACTTTCAAGTTGAGACAGAAACAACTTTGAGCTACAAGTGAGATTCCATGTTGTGTTTTCCATCTGAGTTCCCCACTTCAGTGCTGTTTCTTGTGTGGTCAGATCACTTCTTGCATAGCAGGCTGTCAGAGGTTTGGGGATTTAAAATAGTCACTGACACTATGTTAGGCTAAAGATTATCTTCTGTTTCTAAGATGTAAGATTTCATTTCCTACTGTTTTCCTCTATTGGCCTAAACCTTATGATTTAACAAGAAATTTTAGTTACTTTTTGTATGCTATAAAGACATGTGTGATAGGAAGACTGAAAAAAATTACATATCTCTAAATCTATAATCAAGATAGGTTTTGGTCTAAAATCTCAGTTTGCTCTTTGAGAGAAGGCATGTTTTCTTCTTGTTTGTACTTGCCATCTGCATAGTTACAAAGCTCTGGAAATTCTATTCCTACTATTCCTCTGCATTTGTACCTCTCCTTCCTTCCCCTCCTTGAAGGCCTTATTTAATTCCTCATTACTTCCCTCTTGGACCGCAGTAGGAATTCAGTGTTCTCTCCTTCTCTCTTTCCATACTTAAATAGATCTGCTATCAGATTAATCTTCTTGAAGTGAAATTCTATCTCTTGGTTTAGAAAAAACAACGAAGTCCCCAGCAGTGTCCCTTTGTCTAATAAACTACCGATGGATTCCTCACTGCAATGTCATGGCCTCCACAACATAGCCCTGCCATACCTTTGTGACCTCCTTGGTCACTGGTTCCCCCCCACTCCCAGTATGACAGCAAACTGATCTATTATGTCCCATGCATTGCTCACAGTATTAACTCTTTCTCCAGTTTCCACCATTGCTGCCTCTCAGCATCTTTTCCATTACTCAAATTGACTTTTGTTCAAATTCCACCACAAAAGCTATTGTTGACGCTCATATCCAGATCTGAACTCGTCCTCATGTGACTACTAATAATTTTCTTATGGTCTTTCTTATATTCTACCTTGTATCATCCTAAGTCCTCATCTTGTCTCCCCTATTTGATTTTGAGGGACAGTGATTATAAAATGCCTGTCAAAAAGACATCAGTGGAAAGCTATTGTCTGGGATGAACAAGGTGAAAAGCAAATTCTGCGTTATGATAGTTAGACTACACCTTTTTTTGTTTATTGGTGAATACTGCTCATGGAAAAAACATGACCAAAATGTGAGCATTCAGAAGTGAGCATCCATGGTAATACCCTCCTTGAGTGATTAAAAAAGTATTTGAAATATTGAGACAAAGAAAATGAATCTGAGAAGAACATTTGAAGGTGAGAAGAAACTTTTTGCACAGCTTCCCAGGGATAGGGTTTTAGCTAATATATGATAGCTGCAAAAGGCAGATGTGTGTCCCACTGAAGAGAATAACTGTTTCACAATTAATACTCTCTTAAAATCTTAGAGGGCCATGTTTGAGTCTTCCCTTTTGTTCACTCCCAATAAACAATGGCAGATTCTATTGGTTCCACTTCCAAAGTACATATGTTTTCTTTCTCTCTTGTGACACCCTTGAACAAATCCACCATCATCTGACATGGGTTGCAGAAGAGTCTCTCCTGAACTCACTACTTCTACTCATGTCCTGGTTCAATCCATTCCCTACATAGCAGTTAGAATAATCTTAAATGCAAATCAGGTCATATCACTCACCTACTTAAACTCCCCATTGCATGCAAAATTCAGATTCCTTCCCATGGCTCAGGACACCCTTTATCATTTGAGCTTCATCTGCTTCTCCTACTTTCTCCTCCACCCCCAACTCTGTCCCACCCACACTGGCTTTCCATTCTGTGTCTCATCTGCATCAGGCTTCCCCCACCTCACTTTATGGCATTTGCATGTGCTCTTCCCTCTATTTGAACCCTCCTCCCCCAGATTATCACATGCTCCAAAAGTTAAGTGTTCAGTGAAGTGTTCCAGAACATCCCATATGGAATCCCAGCTTCTTCTGCCCCATATGGTATCCTACCATTTTATTTTCCTCTTAGTGCTTATCACTGTTTGAAAGCACCTTGTTTGCATCTTTATCTATTTTTGCTTCTTTGTTGTTTGCTTCTCCCATTAGAATGCGAATACGAAAGCAGGGTCTTTGCTTTATTCACTGCTGGGGACTGAAAGTGTCTGGAGCTGACTGAGCAGTTTAATGAGTGTTTGTTGACTGACAGTAATCCATGCTCTAGAGATTTTGCAGATAGTGAAATTTAGGCTTCAGCAGGTTAAATAAATCACCCAATTAGTAGCTGATTTGGGTTTGAAGTCCAAGCTTCTCTAAATACCAAGTTAATGCTTACTCCAGTCATGCTATCTTAGGAAGCCCTACTGTATAAACAAGAACCGTGGCAATTCAGCTTGCTGGGTAGCAGTCCATCTGAAATTTTCTAATTCAGGTGCAAAATCATTTTTGTGTTTCAGCAACTCTTTAAGAATACAGAGAAGCATTAAAATTTGACACAATTCAAATATGTAAAAGTTTATAATATCAAAGAAAACAGTATACACATTAAAGAAACAGATAAAGTCCAGAGAATACCTTGTTATTAAGCAGATATTCAGTGCATTTACAAATTGGTAAACACATTGCTGTAAATGTGAATGTCTATTACAGTTATATTTACACAACACTTTCTAATTTGTAGGTGCTCTCCAGTACATTAGCTTACCTCGGGTATCATCAAAAATACTTCGTTCTTTTTCTTATTTGTACGTTGGTAAAAGCTAATAAAAAAATCAGCAAAAGCACTTACTAAATCAGCACTTACCTTGCTGAGAGCAACAGACATTCAGTGGTGGACAGTGTGGTGAATTCTACATTGTGGATATAATTCTTAGCCCCATTTTACAGATGAGGATGTGAGATTAGCAAGTTTAGGCAACTTGCTCAACATCACATAGGAATGTGGGGGCAGAGCCAGGATCTGAACCCCTTTTAGACAGACATGCTAGCAGACATTTGTGGTGCTCTGCTATCACAAATCAGTTTAAACAAACTACCTGCTTTATACCTTGATATAAAATATGGATCATTGTCAATGCCCTTGGTCATTTATTGTTCCTCAGTTCACTCGTCGTGTAAAATATTACGCAACAGTACAAATTAGAAGTACTTTGACAAAAATCATCCAGAAGTGATTTCCATATTATTTTACTTAAAAAAGAATCTTGTCCCATTTGTTTGACAATCTTCAAATTCTTGAGGTATTAATTTTGGGTACTAACTTTTTTCCAAATAGAAACTCTGTAAAATATCTTTTACAAATGGTTTGAATAGTCAACGTTAATCTTCAAGCCAATTGTTCTTCCTAAATTGGAACATGTATAAAATATTAACCCTTTGAGAAGAGAAATTCACTTTTTATTAAAACAAACATTTATTTTAATCAATCTAGGGTGTTATAATTTTTTTCTTAATTTTCATTTGTATTTGAACTTTTATTTTTATTTATATTTTTTTGGCATGCAGAAATGTATTTTCTTTTAGGCTTTTTCGATTCTCTTTTATCTTCAGAATGGCCTTGATCATTCCGAGATATTTTTGTAATTCCCTTTGAGAATTTTCATGGTTTTAATTTTTTTGTTTGTGTTCTTGATGAGGCTGTTTACAATACTGAGTTATCTGGAATATATTTAGTAGTAAGGTATAGGATATAGAATCAACTTTATTTTTTCCAGATGACTAGTCAGGTGTGCCAAACTAGTTCTTGCGTAACCCATGAAATTACATTCTTTATTCAATTTGGGGATTAATTGAGTAGAGTTCGATTGCCAAACAGGAAAGATGCTTTTCATATCTTTAACGTTCTTCATATTTAAAAACACTAGTGCTCAGTACAAATGGGTCCTGGGTATTTTGACATGATTCAGAAAACGTGCCACTCTCTGCCCACCTCATTACCCCTTCCTCATGCCCTAACTGTTCTTGAGGACCTGTACAGTAGGGCTTGACAACCAACCAGGAGTTCTAATTAATGCTTATACTTTCTGTTGCCTTTTCCCCCTACCTGCCAGTTTATGTACCTTAGCTTTTTTTTTTTTTCCCCAGGGCAGCTATCACTGAAGTCTGTATGTTCTCAGAGATTTGGGTCTGGCACATACCATCAGTAATTTTGTCTAATTAAAAACTTTTGCATAATATGTACTATTTAATGAATAATGATTAGAAATAGATTTTGATTGCATCTTGAAATGACTGCAAAGACTTGTCATATCCAGAGGATTTTCAGGATTTATAAGCCTTAATGAGTAGATTACCCTGATGATCAAAATACCTGTGAATAAAGATAGCTCATTTTAGAGAACTGCTATCTCTAGGCAGAACTCTAGGAAGGATAAATGCATTAATAACAACCTGTCCTTTCTCCTGTTAGCTTTTAAAGGACTTCATATACTTATTTTTTGACAAAATATGCTTAGCAAGGTAGTATCTCAATTGCTCTCTAACTTAAAAGTGAAATAGAAACATTTCTTTTTTAATATGTCAGAGAATGACTGGTTGTATTATAGTAAATTCGTTAGTTCTTTTTTATTGAGAGAGAGAGGGGACAGGGAATAGCTATTAGTCTTAACAATATGTCTTAGTTAACATATCAATATACTATTTATATTAGGATTTTTCTAGCTTAATAAAAGTAAGCAAAGCTTGGATCATATTTTGGTTGCATTTGAAACATATAGTTGTAGTTATTAATGTTCTTGTGAGTGAGATCATGAATTAATTATTTTCTTTCCCTAGTCACATTTTTTTTTTGTTTTAATTTTAAAACCATATATGGATGTCAAATTTGCATTATCAACTTTGCTTTCAAATTAATAATTGTAATATTTTGACAGTGTAGGAAATCTATTTCAGGCCTTGTCTTTAAAGGTATTAATATTTTTACAATTGCTTGAAAAATTTTCATTATATCTACACAGCTGACTTACTTTTAACTCAAATTCTCTTTTTCCCAATTGAATAGTTAATTTTCTTTTGTTGCCTAGAAATTGTGATTGAACCCTTGGCTAGAGTTTACCTTTGGCCATGAGAAAATAGTATATTTTACCCAGTTAATTTATATTGTGCAGTTTGTGCTAGGACAGGAGACTAGGATGTCAATTCAAGTGGTACAGTTTTTAGGGAAAAAAATCTCTTTCAAGCAATTTTGGGAAATTAGAGTCTCCTCAGCCTGGTTGTCCTTGGTGCTGGCACTAGTGGACAGGAGCATCTGGGGGTGGGTGAGATTTTCCTGACCTTGCCAGTAATGGGGGGGGGGCTGCACTGCTAAGAATAACAGAGATGCTGCCATTGAACAGCATTTCCACTGGTGTCATTAGAAAAATATTCATTGAGCTCTTCTTTGTGTAAGTCATATTCATAGCAATAACACTTACTTAATGATCAGTTGTATCTAATGTACATGACTCCTAAAGGGGCGATAAATCACCCCCCCCCCCATTTGTTTAAACTTTAGTGGAAACTTGGTTTAGTGCAAGCTTGACGTAATATTAAGATTTATGATTTTTGTTCTTTTTGTTGCTTAAAGAAATAACATATAAGCAGTATTATCTTCTGTTTGACTTGTAAATGTTTACAGCAAACCCAGCTTATGTGTGAAGCAGCCAGAAAAGGGTGGAAGTCTTGCCAGGATTTGATCATGGTGCAGAATTGAGTATTTATAAAAATATGTGCAGCTTGGCAGGATTGAGGCTGTCTGTCCTTCAGATGGGACAGGAGTGCAGTTGCTGTAAGTGATGGACATAAACAGAGACATCATATGCTTTGGAAAAGGGAAGCTTATAATGAGTATTAGGAAAACATTCACTAGGGAAATCTAGACAGTGCTGCAATTGATTGTTTAGGGTTGCCTTAGAGCTGTTATTATTTCCTTATATCTTCAGCTTGAAGTCTTGCTTGAATTGGTAACTTTTTCATGTCTCTAGCAAAAATTGTTTATTTTCGAAGAAGTCTTTAAGTATCTTTCAGCTTCAGAGAATTTTCACCAGTAGAAATAGTGCTGCCTACTATTGTTGCTTTCCTTTCATTATATGAAGCAAACCAGATTCTCTCTCTCCCCCTCTCTTCCCTCCTTCCCTCCCTCCCTCCCTCCTTCCCTTCCTCCCTCCCTTCTTCCTTCCTTTCCTCCCTCCCTCCCTTCCTCCCTCCCTTCCTCCCTCCTTTCCTCCCTCCCTTCCTCCTTCCGTCCTTCTCTCCTTCCCTCGTTCCCTCCCTCCCTCCTTCCTTCCTTCCTTTCTTCCTTCCTTTTTCATTCATTTAAAGAAAAGTCTTCCAGGGACTATCATTATGACTTTAAATAATATCCTTATATATCTCTCTGTCTTGATTTACCAGCTCTAAATAATGTCTATATACTCCATCCACACTATAAAAAATAAGAAAATTTCCTTCATTCCTACCTCTTCTTTCCCACTCTGTGTTCTAATTATTGCCTTGATAGATTGTTGGTTTTACGTTGTTATGAGTTGTGATACTTGTATTTCTATTCTGAAATAAAATGGAGTCCCTTATAGGTTGATAAAATTTAAAAACACATTATCAGAGCTTTATAATATTATGATGTGTATATAGTTTTCATTGTATAACTGTTGGCAACAAAAAATGTCATGGTAAGATATTGAAACATTTCTAACTGGAGGAGAATTTCCCAACCATTAATATCTAATAGATCTTTCATTTGTTTCTAGCTTTATTTTCTTCTTCAGGTTCATACTCACTTGCCATGATTTCTTGGATTCACATTGACATTTTTCAGATTTCTTATTTCTTTTTTTGCGGGGTAATTCTCATAGAGAGTTAAGAAGAAAATTTCTGAGCTTTACATGTTCTGAAATGTTTTTATCACATTTGATTTTCATTGACAGAAATTTACTGTGTCCCAGTGCTAGAGACTAGGATCAAGGTGTCACCAGCACCATACTCTCTCTGAAGACTAGGGACAAATCTGTTTATGCCTTTGTCTTAGCTTCTGGTGTTTGCTGGCATTTCTGGGCATTCTTGGCTTGCAGCTGCACAAGTCCAATCTCTGTCTCCATCTTCACATGGTGTACTTCCCCCTGTGTGTGTCTCCGTTTCCCTGTTCTTGTAAGAACACCAGTTGTATTGAATTAGGGTCCACCTGGACTTGACTTGATTATGTCTGCAAAAGAAATAAAGTCACATTCACAGTTACCCTTGATTGGGACATCCGCATGTATGTATGTGTGTGTGTGTGTGTGTGTGTGTGTGTGTTTTTGAGGCACAATTCAACTCATAACAGCCCCGTAAATTTTACCGGAATATGGCCAATCTGCTTACTTAATCCTGTTTAACACATAAGTGGGCCCCTTCTTATGTGTGAAGATTTACATCTTTCTTCAGCTCAAGAAAATGCTCTTTTATTATTTTCTTA
The DNA here is from genome assembly GCA_004026885.1 of Lyroderma lyra. NCBI lineage: Eukaryota > Metazoa > Chordata > Mammalia > Chiroptera > Megadermatidae > Lyroderma > Lyroderma lyra. Next base: position 203,866 of record PVJL010000279.1, read on the forward strand.
GTAATTTCTTCCTTTCTATTGTCTCTGATATTTCTTTCTGGACCTTATGTTTATTAGATATTGCACTTCCTGGATTTATCCTTCTTATTTCATACTCCCACAGTTTTATTTTCCCTTTGGATCCTTTACATTCTAGAAGATGCTGTGACTTTTCCAGATTATCACATTGGTTTTTGTTCTTAACCTTTTTCTTTCAACCATTTTGTTACCTCACATAGTTACACATTTTTTTATTAAAACTTATAAGATCTACTCTTTTAGCAACTTTCAAATATGCAATACAGTATTATTAAGTATAGTCACCATACTGTATATTACATCTTAGCACTTATTTTTTTCTTTTTTATTTCTTGTATGTTTATAATGTTATTTTGGTAATGGTTAGGAAACTTTAGTTTTAAGAGGTAAATATTTAAAACCTTCCTTTTTCAGCAAAGAATCGTGGAATTGCTATTCCAGTGGATTTGGACAGCCAAGTTAATACTCTTTTCATGAAGAGCCATTCAAATATGGTGCAGAGAGCAGCCATGGGTTGGAGACTGTCAGCTCGCTCTGGACCACGCTTTAAGGAAGCTCTTGGAGGGCCTGCATGGGACTACAGAAATATTATTGAAAAGTTGCAGGTATAGTACAAGCATGAAATGGCATTAATATTTTCTAAATTATAATTTTTAATATATGTAATCACCCAAATAAAATATGGTTAAAAACATCAAATTCTAGTTGGGTACCAGGCGTTACTTTTTAACTCCCTGCAACACTACTACCCTTTTTAAAAGTATAGTTTCCAGGGAAAAGTTGTTGTAAGTTATTTTTGTTTTGTTTATTAATTTATTTTTTAAACTTCTCCTGTTTTATTTAGCAAGCCAAATAATTTAAAAATGTTTTGAAATTTCAGTTACAGTTGGCATTCAATATTGTTTTATATTAGTTCCAGGTGTATAGCCTAGTGTTAGACATTTATATGATTTACAAAGTGTTTCCCCCTGATTAGTCTACTACTTACCTGGCATCATACAGAATTATTTCAATATTTTATGTTGTAAATTATTTTTAGTGAGTGTGTATTATTTAATATGTTTGTAGTAATGAATCTTAGTATTAAATAATAATCATAATGCCAATAATAAAATTTTCTAAAATAATTCATGACACAGACTCATGTAAATAATTAAATATTCTAATCTTGCTTGAATTTATCTCTTATACTCCGATGGTGAGAATGATGTAAGCACCTTTAACTCCCAGTTATTTGCATAGTAACCCTCTCCTGTTTTTGGCCTAGACATTCTGGGACATCGAGTAAAGAGAGACATTGTTTTAGTCTTCTCAGGCTGCCATCACACAGTATCACAGACTAGGTAGTTTAACCAACAGGAATTTATTTTCTTGAAGTCTTGGAGCTAGAAGCACAAGATCAGGGTGTTGGTTGGTTTGTGTTCTTCCAAGGCCTCTCTCCATGGCTTGCAGATGACTGCCTTGCTACTGTGTTTTCATATGGCCTTTCCTCTTCGCACATACCTGTCTGTATCCAATATCCTCTTCTTGTAAGGATACCAGTCATATTTGATTAGAGCCCATGTATATGAATTCATATTATCTTAATTACCTCTGTAAGGCTCTATCTCCAATTATAGTCACATTCTGAAGTATTGGGGGTTAGGACCTCAGCATATACATTTTGAGGGAGACACAATTCAACCCATAATAGACATCTTCTGACTCACATAGTTACAGAAGATTTCATGGAGCGAAATAGGGTATGGTTTTGAGAAAATGGTCAAGACATTCACTGGAATAAATATTGTGAGAGGCCACATATAGTTTAATTGGTGTGGGTTCAGAGTTTAAATAGATGAGTATTATATGTGATTAAAAAGACAAGTTAGGCTCATATTAGGAACTTGAAGGCTATAAGTCATTAAAATTTGTGAGGAAATGTCAGTATAAGTGATTAAGCAGTTACTGGTTTGCAGGATAGAATTATCAAGAAGAGACTAGAGCAGCAGTTCTCAACCTGTGGGTCGCGACCCCTTTGGGGGTCGAATGACCCTTTCACAGGGGTTGCCTAAGACCATCGGAAAACACATATCAGATATTTACATTATGATTCATAATAGTATCAAAATTACAGTTATGAAGTAGCAACGAAAATAATTTTATGGGGGTCACCACAACATGAGGAACTGTATTAAAGGGTTACAGCATTAGGAAGGTTGAGAACTACTGGACTAGAGGAAGGCAGATTAATTAAGAATTACTAAAGATCTTACTGAGCCAGGTGGCAGTATGAATGAAATAAAGAAACAGGTGTTGCATGCAATAATGAAGGCAGGGTCTACAGACTTGGTAGCTGGATGGAGATACAGAGAGGGCATGAGAGGCATTTAAGAGGCACTAATTATTGAAGACTAGGTATTAAGACTATTATAAGAAGGAAGGAGAAAATATAGTAGAAGGATGTTAGCTCTGGTCATTGAAAATGAGCTGAATTAGATTAACAGGCTACTAAATATATTGAAGTTAAGTCTATATTTGGAGATAATAGTTGGAATGTGGAGAGTGGATGGAATATAATGACAGAAAAAAAAAAAAAGAATGTCTTGTGAGAGGCCTGGAGTGGCAGAATGGCCAAATAAGAGAGGAAAAAAAAAGCAGGGTCAGAAAGGAGGAGAGTCAGGTTTATGAGATCCAAAAAAAGTAGAACATTTCAGAGGAGAGGTAGATAGTGTTGGTGAACATAGGGAGGGTGTGCCTAAAGTTGTTTTAGCATGGTCATTGGCAGTCATTAAATAAGTATTGCTGAAAACTCTATACCAGCCACCATGTACTAGACATAGAGCCTTGAGAGGTCTGTCCTCCTGGAACACACATTCTAACACAATAAATACATGATATAATGTTAGAAATTAAAGCTGCTGTGAATAGATAAATCAGGGTAACAACACTGGGAGAAGGATCCTATAGCTGGGGAGGGCCTCTCTATTATAGAGATTACATTTGAGTTGAGACCTGAATAATCTATCCTGAATAATAATCCTGAAGAGGAATAATCTATTCAAGGAGTTGAGGACCGAGTGTTTTAGGGGATGGTAGAGTAAATGCAGTGGTGCTGAGGCAAAAAGAAGGTTGGTGGGTTTCAAGAACCCAGAGAAGCCCACTGGGTCAGGGGTTTAGTGAGCAAAGTATTATGCAGTAAGGAGCCAAATCATGACTTACAAGTGAGGCATTTGGATTTTATTGTAAGTGAGAAGGCAAATCACTGGAGATTTTCTACAGAGGATAGGCGTGACTTGGTTTACCTTTTAAAAGATCCCTGTGGATTGTGAGTAGTTGATGGTTTAAGGTCCACACATGGAAGCCGTGAGTCTGTTTCATAAATTCAGGCAAAAAATGCTCATGGCTGGGCCTAAGGAGGTAGCAATACTAACAAAGAAGTGGATGAATTTAGTATCTATTTGGTTGCTGGACTAACAGGACTTAGTAGATGGATGAATGAGTTGTGGGGATGGAAGGAGGAATCAAGGATGAGACTGGGTATGATATCATTGGATCATTTGCTGTGATGGGGAAGAATGGGAGAGTTGGAATCGGGAGTTCTATATGGAGAATCTTAAATTTGAGATGCCTGTTTAGCTATCGATGTGGGTATGTCAAATAGGCAGTTGGAGATAGGTAGTGGTTTAGAAAGATGACCATACAGGAAATATAAATGTGGGAATTGTCAGCATGTACAAGGGCTGTTTGCAAAGTATCCAACTATGTAATATGAAAAATAGTGGCATTTATGGCGAGATTTTTTTCCGGACAGACCTTATGTATGATATTAAAACCAAGGAATTGGATGTGATCCCTCACAAGAAGGTGTAGATACAGAAAATACCAGGAAGTACCAGGAGTTGGCAAAGGAATGGTCAGGAAATAGGTGGGAAATAAAGAAAGTGTAATGTTACAGAGGCTGAGAGCAGAAAGTGTTTGACAGTAGGAACAACTGCATAAAATACTTAGCAGTGACTGGGTAAGATTAGGACAGAAAAGTAACCACTGGATTTGGCAACAGGGTGATGATTGTAGTTAACTGATAATAATAATCATTATTAACATTTATTAAGGGATAATAACTGGCCAATATGTGTTAGAGGCTTTTAATCTTCACAGCAAGCCCATGTGATTACTAGTATCGTTATACTGAGTTTTCACTTGGGGGAATAATGAATCAGAGAGATTACATAGTTGGCTCCTGATCAAAGTAAGAGATGAAGACAGAATTCACATCATAGAAATTTGAGCACCATTTGTTTAATACAGGAAACGAGGAAGAAAGGTAATCTGAAAAATAGTATATTTTTAGTGACGTTTTATTAAATATGGTTATATTTGATAAGCATATTTTCTTCTTACCTAGTTTCCGATTTACATTATTTCCTTCCTGTAGTCTCTTTTAACTATCTTCAGAAATTTCTTAGAAAACTTGTTTAGAGTAGTTAAAATAGAATTGCTCATTTTTGTTAAAAGGGGAAGAAAAAGTTAAATACGCGTTAACTCCTGAAATCTAGCCGCTTAAGAAATGAAAAAAGGTGGTACTCCTGTCTGTGTTGCTATAGCAGAGAGTAACAGTAAGCAATTGTCAGTCAGTTTTCTGCTTAACAAAAGATTCCTCTCTGTGAATAAAGTATTTCTTTATGAGGAGATTTTTTTTTTTGTCTTCTAACATAGTTATTTTAAAGACAAAGAGGGGATGCTTTAATCATTAAAGAATGTTCGGTAAATTATCATTACAATGCATTTTAGAAACATGTCAGGATGCTTTTAGCTATAATTAACACAATATTCAACTAATAGTGGCTTAAACAATAAAATCTATATTGTTTTACATAGCAAGGAATCTGGAGTTGGGGCTCTTCCTGAGTTGGTTAATTCAGTAGTTCCATAGGTCAGGGCCCTAACACCATTGGTCTGTGGCTTTCAGCTTGAAGCTGGTCTCCAGAAGTCACGTGAGAGCTGTCTCACATTTTGGATTCACACACTCAAGCTGTCTTGACAGCCATGGGTAATTTGGAAGGAATCTTCCCCCTTCTCCCCCAACACACACCCTCATGTGCTATGCAGACATTACTGATGCTTTACTGGCCAGGAGTGTGTCACATAATCAAGCCTAGACCAATCACTGGCAGGGCAAATGGAATGACCATGACTAGCTTTAACTAACCAACCCGTGACTATACACTGAAAGGAGCTCATCTTCCTGGTATTGTTGCTGCCCGATTCAGAAACAGTATCAGGATTCTGCTAGCAAGAAAGAGGGTCAAGAAAGGCTGTTGGGTAGGTGACCAATAGCGACCATCAAAAAATGTACATTTGCAATACTATTGAATATCATCGAACCTTTGTGTAGTACTGATACTACTTCAAAAAATACATGAAGGAATTTCCCCGTTGGAAAAAATGGTTAGTTCCAATGACTAGTGACACATATAAAATAGTTTTTTAGCTCTTCCACAAGCGTGCCCCAAATTATTCCAATTCAGTGCATACCTGTCATGTCTCCATTACAATCCTAAGAACTGCAGGACCTGTAACAGTGACCTTATTGACTTTTCATCTTGTGTGTACATCCTTAGAAATCACACAGCTACCCCTCCTCCCTTATAAATGAAAAAGGAGACCCAGGCAGTATGCATATAGAAAACACAGAAATTCGGTGCCATGGGAAGCGGGGGTACATCTTCTCTGAAATTCCCATATTCTCATTCCTGATTAGTATTCTTAGGCTTGTCATATCTTCAAAGGAGGAAATATGACTTAGGTCTTCTTGTGGGTTCTCTTGTGCTTTATTCCTTAGGATGTGGTGGCTTCCTTGGAGCAACAGTTCAGTCCCATGATGCAGGCTGAATTCTCAGTGTTGGTTGATGTGTTGTACAGTCCAGAACTACTGTTCCCGGAGGGGAGTGATGCAAGGATACGATGCGGTGCTTTCATGTCCAAGTAAGTGGGTACAATCTGAGATGCTGCTAGTGTTACTCAACGAAGATGGCCTCTGACATTTCTGCTTTTCAGTCTGCTGGCATGTAATGACAGTCCACAGAGTATGTGAAACGTCTAAAATCCATGTTAAAAAAATACTTCAAAATAATTAATTTGATTTAACTGAAATTTTATTCTGGTGAAGGACACCATAGTATACTAAAATTCACTGAAAATGAAATGTATTATTGTTGGGCACAGAATATCACATCAAATGGTATGAATTTTGGTTCTGATTCCTTTCTATCACACTGGTTTTCATTAACAGAGAGGAAGAAAATGGAGCTAGTAGTTATTGAGGTCTCTGACTGTGTGCATTATTGTCCTATGTGTGTTTACCTGTTTTATCTAATCTACACGAACACTTGGAGAGATTGAGAGGTCAGCCTCATTTTGCTGTTGAGAAAGCAGTGCTCAGATGTGCTTTGGGTAGAGAGCTATTAGGTCTCAGACTTAGCACCCTGCCCTGATGATCCTTTGTGCAACTCCTTCACTTTCGTAATTGTCATAATATTTTTGTGATATTGTCAGATGTGTTATAGGTAATATGTTTATCCTAGAATATTTTCATTTTAATGCTAAGTGAAAACATTTCAGAGAAGATTTGCAAGTCTAAGTAGTTGTGGGAAAAAGTGTACCTAGCCTCAGAAAGAGGAGACATGTCTTAACTTCATTGAATCACGCGAAGACTCAAGATGGCCAGTCAGAGGTACTTAGCTTCCTTGGGGAGAATATCTGGATGGAGAATCACATGGCACTGCCAACCCTCTTGACTATCATCCATCATAGCTATTTTCTGAGAAAATTGAGAATATTGATGAAAAAGATCTCAAAACCTCTTCTATTGTCTGATGTACTGAGGCAGAAATGGAAGGATCATGGGACACAAGGGTATGTTTGTTTCTTTCTTTAACCAGTTAAAGCCGGGATCTGGGGAGAGAAAATAAGATGTGTGATGAGAAGAACTGACTACTGGATGATGGTGATGAACAGGTGGAGGTTTTATATTATGGCCAGAATCATGAATTGTTTGCTGTAGACTCAGTATATTTGAAGGGGATGAGGAAGAATGTGTTTGTTTTGGCACTTGCCAGCCTTCTAATAAGAATTTTTAAATGAAGGGGTCCAGAGTGTCTGTAAAAGTGATGACTGGTGGAGGCCATTAGAAAAAAAAAATATTAAGTAGTATTATTGCCTACTAATTCAGTATAAAAATAAGGTCTTTGAAAAATACCCATCATCTCCTCTGAGTATAAATCAATATATAGAATATAGGTTAAAAAATGGGTCAGAAACCTGAGGATTTTAACTCCAGGAAATAAGTGTGATACTATAGACATATCCAGAGACTTGATAGTCTAGAACAGGGATTGGCGAACTCTGGCCTGCAGGCTAAACTGGTGCCCTTGGTTATTTTTGCAAATGAAGTTTCATTGAAACACAGTTGCATACATTTATTTACGTATTGTCTGTGGTTGCTTTCATACCACTGTGGCAGAATCGACTAGTTGCCTAGTCTGTACAGCCCACAAAACCTAAAACATTTATTATTTGGCCCTTTAGAAAAAAAGTTTGCTGACTTAGTGTCAAGAACTAGGTTGTCAATAGAGTAGCTACTGGATACACATGGCTATTTAAACTAAAACTTGAAATTATAAAAATAAAAATAAAATATTTAGTTCCTTAGTCACTTGCTACATTTTAAACACTCAATATGCGGCCAGTGGCTAACAAATTTGACATCACAGATACAGAACATTTCAGTTGTCACAGAACAAGTTCTGTTGAACAACACTAGTCTAGAACTTAAAAATAAAGGTGTAAAAGAAGGTGATAAAATAATTTAGAATATTAGGAAAATAATGATGTGCTGACAATGAGGCAAGTCTGTTGGAAAATCAGGTAAACTAAAAGGAGAGAAGCAGAGTGAAAGGAGGGTGGAAATATATTACAGATCTTACACTCGGAGAAACACGATGTCACACTTTGGTTAGAGAAGAGATTTTTGTGCTATTATGATTGTACACGTATTATGACCAGAGGCTCAGAAATATCTCTTTTCTGATCATAGTGCTTATCTTACTCCTTCCCCAATTCTGTGTTTTATCTGCAAGAATATCTAATGAAATTAGAATCCAGTTTTATTTATAGCTATGCAAGGGGCCTTGTATTACTGTGTAAAGCTCTCTGGTGGAGCTTAGTTGGAGAATATAATTTAGGTCTAGGGCTTAAGTGGGGCTTCCAGCTTTCTGAAATAAATTTAACTCAAACTTGTTGACTCAGGTAGGTCTGTTGAGTAATGTGAGGGATAGATCCCAGGAAAGAACACAGACCGACTTATCTACTTAGTCACATAGTGTGAGAGAGAAGAGAGTAAAGAGAGAAGAGGTCAATGTGGGTGTTAACCTTTAAGGTATCTGGTTACAGTCCATTTAAATCTGCACTTAACTTCTCCCTTATGAGGAGCATTTCAGTGTTTTTTAAACTGGGATTGACCCATTTGTAGATTTAAAAAAACAACAGGGAGGAGAGACAACCAATGGTTTAAAGAATGAATTAAAAAAGAATATAACAGAGTGCCTCTCATAGTAAAGGTAATTTTTGTGTTTTACAAATAACACAGATGGATTTATATAGTGAGTTGTTTTGAGAAACTTACATTTTCCTTAGATCATAGAAAAAATATCTGAAAGGTACGGATGTAACTCAGTCAAACATATGTGATAGATGAACAACTTGTAGAAATTTCTAGCAAATAGTCCTTCATCCTTATATATTCATTTGATATTTTCAAGTGGTTAGTGAATTAAATACTTTACCTAAAGACAAGCTAAAGAAAATGGGCATAGCCTGAGAGAGAAAAAAATCAAAAGAAATTTACAATGCCTGCTACAACTTGTACGCATTCAGAGACTACCAGGTGAAAGGACCAGATAGCAGAAGTTTTAGAGAGGCAGGTTTCTTCCTTCCAAGGAGAACTTTAGAACAGCTATTCTACCTGTTACATAACACCTTGCTCAGACTTAAAGGAACTCACTATTTGCCTCAGTCCTTCAGCATGGCATAGATATCTTTTAAAAGTATCACTGCCTATCTACTAACCCAACCTGTAAATTTCAGGCATCTATAATCTGCCCTTCCTCTTCTTTCACTTCCTATATGTCATTATTTACCAAGTCTTGGCTAGTTTGTTTTATTTTATTATTATTTTTTGTTAAAAAACTATAGCTGACTTACAGTATTATATTAGGGCATCCTTATGTCCTCTTTGGAGAAATGTCTGTTCGGGTCTTCTGCCCATCTTTTAATTGTATTGTTTGTTTTTTTGGTGTTGAATTGTATGGACTGTATATATTTTGGATATTAACCCCTTATTGGGTATATTCTTTGCAAGTATCTTCTCCCATTCGGTAGGTTGCTTTTTCGTTTTGTTTGTGGTTACTTTCAAAATAGCTGTGAAGTCTTGGCTATTTTATTTCTATATTGCTTCTTGTATTCTTACCCCATCATATGCCCTGTTCATCTCCTGCCTTGTTCTCACTCTTCCACATCATCTTCCCCACTGCCATTGAGATATCTTTCTCATACATAGGGGGGGTCATTTAGGTCCTTTGAAACAGTGGGTCTCTGGTTTTTTTAATTATTGTTAATGTAAAAATATTTTTTTATTGTTAGACTTACTGGGGTGACATTGGTTAGCAAGAATTACATAGGTTCCAGGTGTACAATTCTATAGTGCATTGTCTACTTGTTGCATTATATGTTCACCACCCAGTGTAAGTTCTCTTTCCATCACCATATATTTGACGACTCCTCCCTCCTCTCCCTCCCGCTCCCTTTTCTCCCACCCCGCCACAACTTGCCCCAAATAACCATTAAAGTATTGATTGTGTTCATGAGTTTTTGTTTGTTGGTTTGTTTTTTCTTTGTTGCTTTCAGTTTTATATTCCACATATTGGTGAAGTCATACAGTTCTTTGTTTTTTCTGTCTGACTTATTTCACTAAGCATGATGATCTCTAGGTCCATCCATTTTGCTGCAAATGGCAATATTTCATCTTTTCTTATAGCTGAGTAATATTCCATTGTGTATATGTACCACAGCTTCTTTATCCAGTCATCTGTCACAGGGCACTTTGGTTGTTTCCATGTTTTGGCCACTGTGAACAGCACTGCAGTGATCATTGGGGTACATTAGTCTTTGTGGACTAAGGTTTTCAAGTGTTTTGGATAGATCCCCAGAAGGGGGATTGCTGGGTCAAATGGTAGCTCCATTCCCAATTTTCTGAGGAACCTCTTCACTGCCTTCCACAGTGTTTGTACCAGTTTGCACTCCCACCAGCAGTGCGCGAGAGTTCCTTTTTCTCCACATCCTCTCCAGCACTTGTTATTCCTTGTCTTGTTGATAACAGCCATTCTAACAGGTGTGAGGTGGTATCTCATTGTGGTTTTGATTTGCATTTCCCTGATAGCTAATGAGGATGAGCATTTTTTCATATGTCTGCTGGCCAGTTGTATTTCTTCGTGGGAGAAGTGTCTGTTTAGTTCTTCTGCCCACTCAACTTGTGGTTGAGTTGTATTAGTTCTTTATATATTTTAGATATTAGACCCTTAGCAGGTGTGTTGCTTACAAATATTTTCTCCCATTCAGCTGACTGTCTTTTTGCTTTGTTGATGGTTTCTTTTGCTGTGCAGAAGCTTTTTAGTTTGATATAGTCCCATTCATTTATTTTTGCTTTTACTTCCCTTGCCTTTGAGGTCAGGTTCATAAAGTCTTCCTTGAGCCCTTGGTCTGTAAATTTAGCATCAATGTTTCCTTCTACACAGTTTATTGTTTAGGGTCTTATATGGAGGTCTTTAATCCATTTTGAGGTAATTTATTATATAGTGAGAGTTCACAGTTTTCCCAGCACCACCTACTGAAGAGCCTGTTTTTTCCCATTGCTTATTTTTTGCTCCTTTATCAAAAACTATTTTTCCATAAATTTGTGGATTTATTTCTGGGTTTTCAATTCTGTTCCATTGGTCTGTGTGTCTTTTTCTGTCAATACCAAGCTGTTTTGATTATTGATGCTTTGTTGTATAAATTGAAATTGGGGAGTGTGATACCATCAGCTTTATTCTTTTTATGTAGGATTGCTTTGGTGATTCAAGGTCTTTTGTGGTTCCAGACAAATCTGATAATTCTATTATCTATTTCGTGAAAGTATGATTGTGGGATTTTGATGGAAAGTGTATTAAGTCTGTAAATTGCTTTGGGTAATATAACCATTTTAACAATGTTAAGTCTTCTATCCATGAACATAGAATATCTTTCCATTTCTTTGTGTGGTTCTCTGTTTTCCATAAATGCCAGGCTCTTTAGAATAATATTCCCAGTTCCTTCTTTTCAGATTACATCTCTTACACTGTCCTCTTCCATGTCTTTAAGTGTCAGCTGCCAGTTGGGGTACTTACCATTTCCTGGACATGATGGTCAGCTTTCTGCCTCTGCCCTTCATCATAGTGTTCCATTTGTTGGGATGTGCTCTCTTTCTAGTCTTCCCTGTCAGGTGAAATCTTCATAGTTAAATATTATTTCTTCACTGAAACCTTCTCTGTCAGCCCTAGGCAACACCCCCCAAAAGAATGTAATAGTTTCTTTGTCTGCTTATGGCGTTACCACTACCTCTGTTATAGCACTTATCATCTCACATAAGAGGTGACTGTGTGCTACCTACTGTTGTTGGGACTCTCTTCACAGTAACTCTGAAACTCAAGAGATCAGTGAACTGTGTCATGTAACCACAGAGTGGTGCTTCAGAATCTTGGCTCTGAAGTCAGAGGGACCTGGGACTATTTCCAGATGCCATCACTTACTAATTGTGTAACCAGAGGCAAGTTGCTTTATCTCTCGGACCTCTATTTTCTCCTCAGTAAAATTAGCCTGGTAATAGAACCTATAGCAGTGACTTGTTGAAGGATGAATTAAGAGAATCCATGGGAAGTCCTTATACATTACCCTGACATCTGAAAAGCCACTTATTAGTCATTATCTAGTGAAAGCTCACTTTTCCTCAGGGTTAGTCCCACAGTACTCCTGTTATGCCACTAAAATCAGACCATTCCATTCCATTCCATATCATTTTGTTTTTTCAGGAAGACTCATATCTCACAGGGTCATTTTAAGAACCAGAAAATAGCTATATCTGCTAAGCTGTAATTTCTCATGATGAACATTTTACTTGATTTTGAGTTCTTCGGGATGCTATGTAACTGTTTTCCTCAAAATTTTCTCCTGAAAGAACACCAGTGCAAAGGTTACCACTATGAAAGTAGAGTTTTTGTCCAAATTATAGCAAGCATAGTAAATGGATCCATGTCTTAATGTTACTTTTTTGTTGTTTTAGTTTTGCTTTTAATGACAAAAACTGCCAGTTTCTACCAAACCGTAGCCATGAAGAATTGCACATTATTATTAATGGAAACTGGAAGACAACCCATTATGCTAAGGTTGCAATTCATATACTGCTACTTCTACTATATAATTAATGTAACATAGTACATAGAAAATAATATAGTATAATATAATGTAATAAAATAAAATATAATATACTGCAAATACTCGTATTTCTCCACTAGTAAGATAATCACTCTTTTATTGTTTTTCAAAGAGTATTATGCCCCACTGAAAGTATGCTACCTGAATAAATTTAGAAGCACTGAACTATATTACCTGTAAAACAAGGGTGTTTTATGATGCAAAGTCTATAAGCTGAAATGTAATTTTAAAACTTTTGGGAACAGGTATCTGTGTTGTTTACCTCATATTTCATATTCTCAAATAATAGTGTGATTTTTTTTCCTCTAGCAGACGATGTTAATACATAGCTTGAAGAGGAATCACTGTCCTATTTAAGGTTTGATGTTTTTGCTTTAAGGTTGATTAATCATACAAAGAAACTAATGGAGAAAGAAGAAAAACTGTGCATTAAAATTCTTCAGACTTTACGAGAGATGCTAGAGAAGAAAGACAGCTTTGTGGAAGAGGTGCGTAAAATTTTTTTAGTTTGAAAATAAAGTAGATTTTCTAGAATACTGTAAGCAATGAATTACAATAGGTTATTGTGTAATTGTATTTCATATTAATGGCATGTACTTAGATGAATTTGATAATTTTGAGTTTTTATGATAGTCATGTTTCATGTCTGCTTTCAATTGAGAAATAACTAAGATTAGAGTGGCCTGAGTATTTGGTTTATTTGTTTTTATTATGTTCTATCTTGAATATGTATATTTTTCTCATATAGTTTCAGTGGACCAAACAACCTTTTTCAACAATGGGCAACTGAGATGCATTGTTAAGATTTTGTATCAAGTTTTGCATTGAAATGGTCTATGCATTTTGGCATGTGTTAATTTTTATTATAAATATATGTTCATGTCATTTTCTATAATATTTTGCCGATTATAAAATAATACTTTTAAAAATGAATGGGATATGAGTTTCTATTCTTAACTATATTAAATATTGCACAAATGATTTTCAGGGAATATCAACTTACAGATGATAATTGTCAGTCTGTTATTAAAAATGACAGTTCAGGTGCTCATTAAGAGGTAGCTGGCAGCATGTTTAATACCCATGGTAATACACTTAAATATGAAATATAAATCTAGTGTAGTTTGTTGTTTTTAGCTAACTATCTTTACTTTTGTGTTTGGTATCAAACAAAATTTGTACCTTACCCCTTAATAACTTTTTGGTCTCTTTCTCTAAATACTAATCTAATATATTTAAAATTGGAAGGATTTTATTTTATTTATTAATTTATGTATATGCTATATAATTCCAAAAAGTGGTAGGTTTTTCTTTTAAAAAATGTATTCTTGTGGAAAAGAAGTACAATGGAATCTTGAATATTAAATAGAAGGGGCATAGCTTCAAAATACTAAATTTGTATCACAGATTTGGTTCAGTAATCAAATGACTTTTGCTTTACATTAGTTCTTTTTATTATTTAAACTATTTAGAAAACAAATTATCAAAATCAATGTGATCAGCGCAATTTTAGCAAGTGTTACTTTGACATAGGACTCAATAGAAATGCTGGTAAGTTTGCATATATGGTATGCTATTAAAAAATGGCAGAGTGCCTCGGGACTCTTTGTTTTTTTCCTCTGATTCCCTAAAATATTGCTGTACATAGTTGTTTCTGACCGATGTGCTAGATCCCAAAATAAAATAAACGGGGTCAATAGAAATTTTTGACAGAAGATAGAGGTTTACCATAACAATAACTTGTGCTTAACAGGAGATAAATGATACGTTTTCCAATTTTACATAACAGATTATTATTGAATTGCTCTAAAGAGAAAATGGGAAATATAGGAAAAAAATCAGGGAAGATTTTACTTTGACTAGTCAAGAGTAAATTTTAGTATATCTCCCAAATGACCCTAAAATAAATTATGTCAGCATCTTTCTCCTTTCCATTCCCACAGCTATCACTCGTTTTGGCTTTCGTGATCTCTTATCTAAAAAATGACGGAAGTCCCTGAGACTTCCTTGAAGGGAGGCAGGGCTGCTGTTTCCATAACTCCAAGAGCACCATTCACATATGATAAGATGTGAATGGCACCACCCGGACATAGCCCTCAGGGAGAAGTTAAGATGAGGAAGGCTAGTTTAGGAGTTAGTCATCTAACACATACTGTATTTTTTTGTGTATACGATGATACTTTTGTCTAAAATTGTTAGACCACAAATTGGGGGTTGTCTTATACATGGGAATAGCCAGTTGATATTGATTTCTTAATGTTGGGTTAGAAAAGTATGGGTCATCTTAAACATGGTGACATATTATATGTGGAAAAACATGGTGTATTGTGCGTGACTATTAAATGCCAGTTATTGAACCTGGGTATTGGGGATAAAGAGGCGGATGATACAGCTTGCTCAGGGCCCCCATGAGATTCAGTTCACATGCTGGTGGACTCCTTTATTGGTCTGCAGAGATCACGAGAGCATCTCAAAAACCTTGAGGGACTCCTCACTGTCTTGGTGTTCCAGGCCCTCCATTTTGTCCCCCCACCCTTCTCAAACAGTAGCCTCCAGAAATCTGTGGTACTCAGTGTGTTTGAAAACTCTCCCCTGCTTTTCCAGCACGAAACCTTGGTACAGTTGGAATCATGGATTGCTAATATCCCAACAAGCCTCTAGTGTTATCTTTGTGGAGTCACTAGTGGACAGTACTTATCAACTGTTCCAGCCAGTGGTGATTATTTTCTCAACACAATTCCCAGAAGTCTTTGTACCTCTCTTTTATGACACCACAGGCTCCTTTTGGGTATTTATTTAGTCCAAGCTTCTTGTTTTATAAATAATATCATTCAGACCCAGAGAAGTTACATGATTTGCATAAGGTCACACAGCAAGTACCAGAACAAGGTTTAAATTGGAACTTCTTCCTCTCTGCCTAATCTTATTGATTAGGTCACAGCCAACTTTTACAAATATTGTATATTACTATTAAGAAATACTAGTATATTTTTTCCGGCATGTTTTTGGGTCCAAATTTTAAGTCATAGGTAGACAGAATATAAAATAGAATATAACATCCAAAATGGATAAAGGTTTAGAAAACCTCTAAGAAAATATTAAAGAACATGGAAATGTAGTCATTTAGCTAAGAAAAGAAGAACCTGAAGGAGACTTACGAATATCATTTCTTAATTTCTATATCTACTAAGGGCAGAATAAGAAAAAAATGTGTAACTGAAGGAATTATAGTTCTCAGATAACTTTTTAATTCTAAATATTTTTGAAATGAGAAGTACCTCTACCAGTGGAAGTAGAAGACTTTCCCCAGGAAATTAAAGAAAAAAAGCATATTAGATCTAGAATGATTCAAATACCTACACTGGGAAAGGACAAGACGAAATGACCTCTGTATGTTGTCAGTTGGCCCTTCTGAAGTGGTTGGTGCATCACTGTCTGTGCAATGGAGGGGAGCTGTGAAATGACCCATCCGTCTGGGTGAAAAGGCAGTGAGTAACAGATTCAGAAGCTGGTCTAAGCTATTTTACAACACAGAAGAACAAGCAGACAAACTTGATTACCTGTAGTGGGATAATAGTTGGCTGTGTTTTCATGATTATATTAGCTTCCTATGTACCAAAAACTTAATGGTTTAAAACCATACAGATTTATTACCTTATAGTTTTGGAGGTCAAAATCTTAAAATTGAGTCATTGACAAGGGTGCATTCTTTCTGGAGACTTTAGAGAAGAATTTGTTTCTTTGCCTTTTCTAGCTTTTAGAGGCTGCCTACATTCCTTGACTTGTGATTCCGTCCTCCATCTGCAAAGCCAGAGCATAGCATCTCTCGCTCTCTCTCTCTCTGTCTCTGTCTCCCCCCGCCCCACACACACTATTATCGCATCTCCTTCTCTTACTCTGTGCATCCCTCTATCTTATAAGGACACTGTGATTACATTGGACCCACCTGGATAATCCTGCATAACCTCCCTGTTTTAAGATCCTTGATCACCTACAAAGTCCCTTTTGCCATGTAAGGTAATGTATTATAGGTTCTGGTGGTTAGAGCATAGACATCTTTGAGAGGGCCATCTCCAATCTATCATAGTGATCCTGGTACTGATAGTTAAGGATGGCATGTAGAATACAGCTGGAGAGCTTACCTGTGGCTGGGTAAAATTACTATGCAGGGCAGTTTAAATGTAAATGAATATAAAATAATGCTTTAAACTTATAGCGCTTACCTGTTATCAAAGTATTTTTAAATCTTTTGCTACCTTTCCATAACAATTCTAGGAAGTATGTAGAGCAGGCAGTATTAGCTCCACATTTGGGTAATGTGGGGAGACTCAGAAGTGAATTGCATTAAATCACATAGGTTACCTAATATCTGGTTGTCTAACACCTAATCAACTAGATTTCCATGGTCTGTATGTTGAAGCATTCAGAAGAGATCTCTCAGAATTAAATCAAAACAAAAACCTCACACCAGAGTTTTTCACATTAGCTATTGTAATATTACATTTAAAGACTCCACTTATTTGAATTTAAAAAATATCACCTTAAAAGAAAATCTCCATTTTCATTTCTTTGGTTTCCAAAACCAGAAGGTAGGATGTGTGTGTGTGTGTGTGTGTGTGTGTGTGTGTGTGTGTGTGTGTGTGTGTATGTAGCTGCTAAAAATTAAAACTAGAACAATGAAGCATAAATTTGCTTCATGGTTCACCTAGACACCTTTTAAAGCAATTTTCACCTTTGAGATCCCAGTTTTCTGATTTGTTAGTCTTCTCTGTGTGATATATTAAGGAAAACCATCGTGTAGCTACATTTCATCTGATACTCAACCATTTTATAAGCATTTACAATTTATAATACCTTGATTACGATTTCTAAATTAATTTTACTTAATAGTCTTCCTTGTTTCATACCCCTTAGTTTGTGCCAAAAGGCCAAGAGGTAAGACATGGGTGGACAATACCTGAAGATTCTCCACACAGTCATACAAGTGCAGGAAAATGCAATTTTCTGTTACCATGTATCTGTATGTGAAGTCATCTAGTGATCATATACGTACTAGATGTTACAGTACTTATTTTTATTGAAGGATAAAATATGAAAATTGTATATGGAAAGTCTTTAAGGGGGAAAATTACGTGAATTTTATGAAAAGTCCGTGTCAGTGTTGTCTAGTCAATTCTGATAGACAAGCAAAACATTACAAAGGTTATACCTCTAACAACCTTGAGAGCTCAGTTTTCCTTTGGGATTGGTCATATTTCAAAAGCTTTCTTTTAGGTAACTATAGCAGGCATATTTATTGGCATTTAAAAAAAAATATATATATGTTGGAAAATGTGAGGAGGGAAAGAGATGAGAAGGAATATTTTAAAATGGCTTTAGGGCAGTATGATTTATAATGTTATTAATTGTTAAATCCATGTTGTTCTACTCTTATTTCCACAACCTCCATACCACAAAAAAAAAAAAAAAAGAAAAACACCTGTTAAGATAAATGTGCTGTTGATCAGAATAGCTTATAGCACCATACCTTCGTTTTGTGAATTTAAAGGTGTTTTAGGTCCAGATCTGAGTAATGGTTAACCGAAGGTGGCAGCGGAGACAAAAGCATCTATGTGGATTGAAGAGACATGGGCTGGTGGGGTGGGGGCAGGAAATGGAAAGGACTGTGTTCAGGGGATTGGTTTGGTTTTAAGGATGTTGGAGAGGGGCTGTCAGTTTTCTTCATCTTATATTCTTTAGTATATATTTTCATTAAGATTTATAGAACATTATAAATTACTTCTCATAAAAGAAACATAAATCATAAGTAGTAGCGGTGTCTATAAGTTCTCATCCTAAATATATAAAATTTGTAGATTCTGTAGTTTAGAATTGGAAACAATGATGAGCACTGGAAATAGTGATCGCCTGTGGAACTTGTAATTTAAAGTCACTATTTTATGTTATAGTGAAAGAGGTTGACCTGTTTAAAATGCCAATCATAATTTTCCCTGTTAGTTGACTTCTATCTACTTTTAAGTTACACTGGCATACCCTGGCATACATATACAACAAAAATGATTAAATTTAATATTTAAAATGATTAAATTCAATATTCTTAAAATGATCAGGTGTAAATTGCCATATATCCTTAGAATACTACTGCAGAGAGATCTAGAAACTACCTCTATAATAGCTATGGTGAGGTTTTAAGCATTGGTTTTTATAAAGAAATAACTAGCATTTATTGGGAGCTGACTATATATCAGATACTTATATCAGATACCGTTCCTGACCATTTATATGCATTATCTTATTTAACCTTCAATCTTATGTTATAGATAGCATTATTGTCTCCCTTATACTATGAGGAAACTGAGGTGTAGAGTTTAAGGTCACACATCAAGTAGGTGGAAGAGAGCTGGTATTCCAACCCAAACATTTTGGCTCCTGAGCTCACACCATTAACAAGCATGTTAGAACCAAACAGCTTATATGACTTATCGCCACAACACTTCTAGTTTCTCATACATTCAACTAAATAAAATAAAGAGTTCTTTAATTTTATTCTTGATAAAATTTGCATATGTGTATACTGGAAGGCATAAAACCCCTTATTCAGTGAACTGCTTAGGAAAGACTTGACGATTTTAGACCAAGCTGATTGGGAACAATTAGGATGCAATAGCTGCAGAGGATTTTTAACATTTATTTTTACAGATAAACATCAGAGATCCCAAACCCACCCTGTGACATGGTCTGAGTTGTTAGTAGTGTGACTGTTAGATGTAAGAGTTCTAAACATACTTTATAAGACAATTATCACAGACAGCCCCTTGTGGAATGGTGACATTCATTAAGCAGCACGGAATCTAACTGAGAGCTGTGGTCATTACAAATGCCCAGGTTGGGTAGGTGGTATTTGCACATTGAACAGTGATGGCAGATAGTGGCTTCTTGATTTGAAAGTTGGTAGCTGCAATGATATGGAATAAAGATCTTTAAACAATGATGCCTTGAGTTATTTTTAAGGTATCTTCCATCTTTTTTTTTAAACTGTAAAATTTACTGTCAGCTGAGTTAACAAGAGTTTATTCTTTTCATTAGCAGGAAAAAAAAAACCTTTGTAACTAATCTTTTATTTCTGAAT
This sequence comes from Lyroderma lyra, assembly GCA_004026885.1. Lineage (NCBI taxonomy): Eukaryota > Metazoa > Chordata > Mammalia > Chiroptera > Megadermatidae > Lyroderma > Lyroderma lyra. The sequence goes on from PVJL010000279.1 coordinate 223,559, forward strand.
TTGAGGAGCAGCAAAAAGAATGTCAGAATTATACTAAGAAACTTAACTCTTGCATCAGATATGCAGACCTGTCAGTCCTGGCAGGCATCGCACTGTTGTGCGATGTAAATTGTATCAAGCTCCCCTTACCATAAGAGTCTTCTTGCAGAATCATTCCCCTTCAACGCATATACTCATTTCACCTTCTAGGAGACAAATAAACAAATTTAAGTAGAATTGCTACACAAAATGCACTGTAGCTTAAGAATTTGATCACTGTTTTGCTAAGGGAAAATAAATTTCAGTTTTAGCACCAGCTGCATTTTGTAGAGTACCTTATTCAATATATTTTAGAGGTGAATGCATTTTTTTTATAATGTTCTAATTTTTTTTTAAAACCAGATGCAGTAAGTGATGTTGCAAACATGTTGTACCATCTTAATCATTCCTATATTGTGGATGTGTGAGTGTGTATGTATATGTGTGAATGTTGTTTTAACTAACATGGTTGAAACCAAATGGTTGGAAATATGAAAATAAGATATCTATTTACAATAAGAGATCTGTTTTAGAAAGATAATTTGTATACTCTCTACTTTGGACATTTTATTTTATATTTTTATCTAGGCAAAAGGACTTTGATAATTAAAGGAGGATATAAAAGCAACTATTACTTTTAGAAATTTATTCTACAGTTGCTGGACTAGGTTGGTTACTTGCTAGGCCATAAAAATGATTGTTTATCAGATTTATTAAAGCCATTGTAACCTCATTATTACAAAAAATTATAAAGTTCTTAAAATCTGACATAATAACATTAGTGCCTCAATGATGTTTAAGATATGCTGTGGTTCTGTAGAGATCAGAATATTACCAATACTCAAAATTTAACTACCATGCTTCTAGTAAGTGTAAGACATTTGGTAGTTACTGATGGTAGGTGGAAAAAAAACTTGAATAACATAAAAAATAAAAGGTAAAAAAGCACAAAGAAAGAAAAAAACATTAAAATTAATATATTGTTAAAATACCACAATTAATTCCATCTAAATCTGACCTAAACTCTTTTACAGGAAACATCCTGTTATTAGTTTTTTAAGTCCATATTATACTAGTTTGTAATCATCTTAGCACTTATAAAATTATGTCTGTCTTGTTAGTGTAGACATTTTAACATCATGCCTTAAGAAGGTTTTCTTTGGTGTATGTTGGTATTTTAAATAAACTAGAAACTCTCTGAGGATTGGTCTGATGCATAGGATGAAATGCCCAGAAGGCCTTTCAGTGCTATGAGATACCACTGGGCTACAGTTCTGTATTTATCTCCAGTGCCACTCCAAATGCCTCAATATTATACTATTGAGGACAGAGACTGGTGATCTTATTTACTGCAGTATTCCCTGTGTCTAGCTCAATAAATGTTTATGGACTGACTGACTTATTGACACAGCAGGAATAAATGTTGTCGACTGTCTCCAAGTACAACACACTGACCTTCACTAGTCATATCCAAGAAGTACATTGTAGAAATATCACTTCAGGTTCTGCTTTACACCTCTGTAACTCAGGTAGTAGCAGGTTTCTTGATACTTGTCACCCCTGCAAAGTTGGGCCAGCAGCAGAGAGAGCTACAGTGTAGAGAGCTGATGAAGGAGATTATCTTGCAGAAAGCACTGTGCCCGATGGGCTGTGTAGCTTGCTATCTGGCATAGGAAGCAAAAGGAGAAGAAATGGGGTATTCCAGATGTAGTAATGGTGGGAACTCAGCTAAGAGAGCCTGGGCAAAGGAAGGGTGATCAGATCTAAAAGATGACCAGACTTCTCTTCCGGAAGTGTTCCTCCCCTGAGAAGGGACCTGGGAAGAACAAGCAAGAGTCTTAGGCCACTATTATAACCAGGAGAATGTGGTTGTCAGTAGAGCTCTGGAGAGAGGCAGAGGCCCATTCATCAGAACAGGGCCACTGTTTGTCAGATTAACCAGAGTAACTAGGGACAGAGTCCACCAACTATTGATCTCCAGCAGCATCAGGATCTCCTGCCACAGGACAACATGGGTGTTTGGCATTGTTCTGTGTTCTTACCTTTTGTAAGGAAGAAAAGGGATATAAAGGTGCAAAACAGATTGAGCCTGATACATTTCACTTTTTCTACCAGATGCATTCATTTCCGGACTGCTATTTTGGAGAGGTCCTCAAAGAGGACATACTTGTATACAGCCTAGTATATATGAGGCACTAAGGCTACATTGTTGTTGCTGTTGTTTTAACAGTTGTTGGTTGCATCTCTTGAGAAGCTGTTTGCAAAGCAACACTGTGTATGTGTACACTTGGATCCTCACAGTAACTTTCTGAGTAGGAAAGTCTGTTATATCCACTTTGCAGGTGAGAAGACTGAGGCCCAGAGGGTAAAATGATCAAGTAAGAACCCTAAGATTAGTAACTGGCAGAGCAAGAAAATGAATCAAAGTGTTTAAATTCTACTCTGTATATGATGCTTCTCCATGTGGTAGAGAATTAAATAATGCTGGGAAAATAAATGATAATTTTAAAATCAAATTTACCTTTTGAAACGATCTCTTTCAGACTTTTACTGCTTTTACTACCTCTTGAAAGCTGAGGGTTCAAGAAATCTTAGAATAATAAAAATAAAAAGGGAAATAGATTCTCTTCCACTTTAGGTATGTACATACTCTAAATAATAGTAACAGCTAACACTTTAATGGTGTTTGCTATCTAATAAAAGCCAGGTGCTTGTATAAGTGTTTTACAAGATAGATTCACTTAATCCTCATAACAACGCATTCAGGAAACAGCAGCACAGAAAGGTTACAGCTCTTCCCCAAGGTTACACAGCAAAAAATGGTGGAGCCAGAATGAAAACTCAGGCTGTCTGGCTCCACAAACTATGTTTACAATTACTACAAGAGGCTGTCTTTCATTATATTGTCATATCAGCTTACAGAGCTGTAGGAATGTCACCCATGGCTGTCAGAGGAGAACAATTTTCCTGTTTAATATAACACAAACCAACTGAAGATAGTTCTTATATTTAATGATTTTGAACATCTACTATTTGCTGGTTTCTTCAGGGTAGGCTTGGTTCCTGCACATTTAATCTGATACATGAAAATCTCAAACATTTTTGGATAAATCTTAGTTACTTACAGCAAAGCAGCACGCAACATGTTGAATATTTGCAGATTGCTCGGTGCAGTTGTTGGGTTTATCTTTCCTCAGTTGTTCCCAGCCTTTGGCTGAGTACTTAATTAAAACTCACATTATAGACTATACCACTTCTACAGTGATGGACTAGGGAAAACAAATGTGATGTGTACTGAACACACAGCAGCTTGGTTTACTGTACATATAGGCACAAAGCAACCTAAACGAGGGCACATGGACAATTAAAATCAGAACTAATATCCTGTATGTGCCGTTAATGTTAAAGATACCAACCCAGAGGCATGTATTTATATAAAAATTTCCATCCTAGGTATGAATTGGTTTCATTTTCTCTCAGAATGCCAGCGTATAGTAACCAGGGAAGTGCTTGCCCAAAGGGAAGTGGTTATCAGCTGTTACCTTACGCTTGGGCATACCCTGGAAAAGGATGCTTTCTGTAGGCTTCTCACCACCTACCACCATGATGCAGGCCATCATTTATTCATTTATTCCTTCAACAAATAGATGTACCATATGTAGAGCTGGCAGAGTATCCCTCATTCCCTGAAGTTAGACAAGACTTCTGGTTACTGGACCGATTGCCCACTGTCTTGAAAGAGACTGTTTGTACCAATGCCACTGCACTGTTACTGTTCAATGCCCAAAGTGTAAATGCTAAACCCTCCTGCACCCGACTTCACTCTCATCACCATGACGTTCCATGAATCCTTGCGCTGACCCTACCATTTCTCTCCTCAGTCTCAGACACTTCCTCTCCTCCTCTGTCCCACTCAACCAACGCTCCTACATCCTTATCGCCTTCTCTGTGCGTTCCCTCCAACCTCTTGCTTTAAATGAAGACTCTGTCTCCTCAGGCCACTCCACTTCTTCAGCAGCTCTGAAAGGTAGAGTCTCTTTTCTCTCTTATCTACTATGAGAAGAGGCTTTGTGTTCTTGTTACTTATTGTCACTTCTAGACAGATTCCTCTGCCCTTTTTTAAAATCCTCAGTTCCTTTGGGGTTAAGCCCTTCTGTCTCTATCTCTTTGGCCTCTGCCAACATCCCAGTCACTTCCTCTCCTCCACCCAAGACTTTGGACACTGGCTCACAGTCTGTGTCTCAGCCCCCAGACCTGCCATCATCAACGTGATTTTAATCCACGTGGGCTATCCAACACTCTGGCCTCTCTGGCCCTTGATCTCTGCATCTGCACTGACCTTCTCATCTCCATATCCATCACCAGCCTTTTCAGTAACACCTTGAAAGTTTTCATCAGCAGGGACTGCTTCTTCTCCATCATAATAGCTAACTCAGGCACCTGTTGGCTGACCTTTACTTCTTCCCATTCATTTCACTTATGTAGCTACCCCAGTTATGACTGTCCTTTGACGTAATCAGAAACACCGACCTCTCTAATTTCTCTGTTGCTCAGTTTGCTCCCTGTCTCTGCTTATTAACTCGAGATTTCATAGTCACAAACCCAACTGCTTAGCAGCTGTGTAAGACAGGACATAACAAACAGTCCTAACAAAACAGCATGGAAGAAGGGAGTGGTGGTTTCTTAGGAGAGAATTGAAGTATTGTTGCCAAAAGATGGGGGAAAGGATGCCAGGCAGGCCGAAACAAGCGATGACCACTCCAATTTCTTCTGTAATTTCTTCTTCTTGACAGATTGAGTTATTCACATTATTTAAGTTATTTGGCTGATTTTCTGTTTGTGTTCCACTTAATTGTACATGCCACCTCTTTCCAAATGAAACCAGAAATCTTGGCTCACAGTTCCCTTACAAAAAAGCTTTTACTTCACTATGTACACAGGCACTCTGTGTTCTCCAAAACTGAAATGACTGAGGATATCTTTTCTCAAGGCTGAGAAAACATATGGATGAGAGTATGCTACTTCTCATAGTCTGTAGCCTTCTGACAAGGCATCTGCTACAACATTTTTACTTCTTGGATCATGGACTGTTGTTTGCCAATTGTTTCATAAATACTAATCTTTGAAATCTTGACTGATGTAACTCATAAAAGTTGTTCTTTTTTGGATTCTTCTTTGTGAGCACTATCTTTAAATAATTATCTCACAAAATCTAACACAAGATTTTTCTTAGGAAAAATTGCTGTTTTAAAAGTGGGGGCTAACATTTTTTAATTAAAAAACTTGTGAATTTTTTCTTTGCATTTGAATTCTCTCTCATTTCCCTTGAGTGAACTAAATTTATTGCTGTTGGAATAATGCTTCTGCATTAATTTTGCAAAAAGAAGTCTTTCACTTCAGCACTGGAAAGTACCTCGGAAAGACAAGCTTAACTTTCCCATGTATTGACTGTTTCAGTCCCAAGGTAGAAAAATATTCCTTCTTAGTCTGAAAGTGTAAACTTTAGAACTTGATCATGATTTTTGAACTGGACTATGAATAGCCTATTCAATATGTTCACTAATAGCATTTGAGGCTTGTTAATTTTTTTATTGTTAAATTTATTGGGGTGACTTTTTAATTTCTAATCATACCTTTGCATGAGAAGATAATTGAAAGGTCTGTGGTGGATGATACAGTGAACACATCTTCCATCAAAGGGTGTTATTTAATGACATTTGATGAAGTTTTACTGGACTTGTGTGGCCTCTACCATACTCTAGGTGGCACATATGAAGCATTGTAAGTGCTATAGGCAGCTCTTGGGGAATCATTTTTATTATGCATGGTAGCTTCTGATTTATTTTACTGCTACCTCTAGGGATCATTAATTCAGCACATTTTAAATTATTTCAATTATTGCTCACTTCATAAAACAAATTTTAACATTAAGAGAAAAGTGTTTCCTATGGATACTTGATCTTGAGGTCTGTTAGCAAAAACATCTGTATGTAAAGCCAATGATGGCAAATATAACAAGTGACTGTATTGTAGGAAGATTATTTGGTCCCAATGCCATAGTCCCTTCTCTTCCTTACTTAACTACCTATTCAACATTAAATCTAATCTATTTAAAAAATAGATTACAAGTTCTCATAAGATCTTGAAAGGGATTCTCCATTCTCAAGTTTTCATAAGAGGTTTGTGTTTTCATTTTCTTTTCTTTTTTTTTTTTTTTATCCAGAGAACTGTTATTAAAGGACAGTTAGTATTATAAATGGGAAAATATAGTAAGTCACTGATGAGTGATGAAATTGTTATTTCTTCAGCTCTATCTGGAATCATGTAAAAGTTACATTTTGAGTAGAAGAGATTTTTATGTTTTGCTGTCTCTAAAGGCTGTGTCAGGGCTTGGGAATGTATCTCACAGCTGAGATCAAGCACTGTTTCTTCTGAGGTCTATTGGCAAGAGTCTGCTCTCCTCTGCATCTTCTGAGAGTGAAATGAGATTCACATGTTTGCATACCATTTTACTGATTCCTGCCAGGAATACTTTCTGAAAAGAGAAAACTGAATATTTCTGCTGTGCCTCTATTTTAAGGTGTGAGGAGAATCTCACAAAAATTGCAAACTGTTCCAGAACTGCACCAGAGGCTAAGGAGTAGATGAAAGGCCATCTCCAGGGAGGCCTCGGCCAGGGCCGCTTGTGATTCCACGTGGTTGGGAGGATGGACATGCTGAGCAGGGCTCCTCTGGGTTGGGGATTAGGCCCCAGAGGGAGGTTAAATGGAGAAAAGCCTGGCCTCACTTGCATGGTTTTAGTCTGTAACCAACACCTTACCGAGAACTTGCCATACGTTGTATCATACGTTGTATCACACGCTGTGGTAAGATACAAAGGAATGAAATGATATGACCCATGTGAGTGTTCTAGGGCTGCTGTGACAAAGGACCACCCATGGGCAAACTACAGAGAGTAGTTTGGAGTCTAGATATTCAAGATCAAGGTGTTGGCAGGGTTAATTGCTTCTGAGGGCTTTAAGGGAAGGACTTGTTTCAGGCCTCTTTCCTTGGCTTGTAGGTGGCCATGTTCTCTCTGTGTCTTCACGTGGTCTCGTGTGTCTTTGTCCAAGCTTCCTCCTCTTATAAGGACACCAGTCATACTGCATTAGGGCCCACCATGACCTTGTTATAATTCAATAACCCATTCAAACATACTGTCTGTAGTACAGTTCCATTCTGGGGGTAATGGGGAGTTAGGACTTCAACATATAAATTTTTGGATGACGTGATTCAGCTCCTAATACCACCTCTGTCTTTAATCTTCTCACGGATAAGATATGTACAAATGTTTTCTGTATGCATCTCTTGTGCTCATTTTGTTGAGGGCAGACAAAATGAACTGAGCAGATTGCTGGCATCGACAAGAGATTTAGGAAGTTATTTCTGAACATTACTATTTTAATCAATCTAAACCAAAGAGGAAACATTGAAAAGGATTTTTGCTTTCCTTTTGTTTCATATCTTAGATTAATGTTGAAAGAAAATAGTTGATTGGCATAAAAACTCCAGTGACACTGAGAAGCACGTGGGTGGATGTTTACCATTGAATTGAGACATTATATAGATTCAATTGGTTCTGAAAACACAAAATGAGAGAATTTTGAAAATTTGATAGAATTTTAATGTTTGTTGATATTCTTTAAACTTGGACTGACTCTCCAAAGCATAGTTCAGTTTTGTTTTTGTTTTTGTTTTCTGGAGCACTTTTGACAGTGTTTTAGCACGATCACTAAGAATAGGAAATTTCAGATATGGTCTTTGGAGTGTCTGTATTTGCTACAAATTAAATTAAAGAATTATTCAGGAATATCATTTTATTTATCATTCTGGTCCTCTCATAGCAAAATATACACTTAAATTCTTCACTGAAAAATGTACCTTTTCTGGGGGAATGCTTTATTACTATTTACAAGTATTTGTAAGCCACACATGCACAATTTTTCTATTTATTTTGGTAATTGGCTAGTTATTTTTAATATCCAAATAGAGATAAAGTGAATTTTAAAAAACATAAACAGGAACACTACTTTTAGCTCATGATATAATCTAGCCTGAATGCCTTATTCCTTGCACCTGTATGTGGGAAATAACGATGAAGTGATAAGCCTTAGTGTTACTTTTGTAAGTATCTTGGTTTGTAAGATACTTTTCTTATATTTTAAGGCAGTCTTGTTTTCTTAGGTGTAAAGTTTTTTTCTACTTGCATATTTTAAACCAGTTCTCTCATGCCAACAGAAGCAGGAAAAGCAGCATCAGAAAAATAGACTTCAAAATACATTGACAGAGTAATTTGTTCTTTCCTTAACAAGTGACTATTTGCATTTCTAAATTAAGATTATTGATCATTTTAATTTTGATTCTGGTGTAATCTCTCCCATGAGATTCTAAGTGATTGGTTACTTCACTAATTGCATAGGAAAAGAGAATTTTCTTGGATCATTCAGAAATAATACATGTAAATGCAGTAAACATGAGGCAGAACATGGTAACAGTAAATCAAAGGTGTATGTGAAAAAAATACCACCTGTTAAAATGAGACTGAGGTATAGTCTGGAAGTGGAGAGGTAGTCTGAGGTATACAGGTACAAGAATAACAATCATGAGGGCATTGTTACAGATGTATCACAAAGCTAAAAGTAGTGAAAAAAAAAATCCAGGAACATTTTTAAAAACCAATATTTATACCTATCCACCACTGAATTTCTCTAAATTTACTTTTTTTAATTCAAATTTAATACATACAATCAGTGTGTGATAAATGAATGGTTAGAATTAGATTACAGACTTTAATGTGAAAATCTTTCATCTGATTTTATTGTTCACTGCTGTTAGTTTTGATACATTCATTGAAATGTCTTACACCCATAATGCTGTATGTAGTGCGTTACCCTTGTTTGTACTTCACATTTGTCTTGGATATTTCAGTGAGCAGAATACGATGAGGTGCATTAGGAAAGTCCATGAATATTTATTGCAATCCAAGGAAACTATACATAGAAATGAACTTGTTTGGTTCCCGGTCATCTAGCTTTTATCTTTTTCTTAAAGGTATTTAAGATAAAAACAACTTACTGTAATTTATTTATTTTTACCAAATATACTAAGCATTCAGTGGCTATATCCAAACCTAAAAATGTTAATAGTTCAACACTAGAAGTAAATTTCAATTGAATTATAAAAGGGTTTCCTCTAAAAATACTTCTTTTGGGCTTTTATCTATCATCAGCTCTTCTTTACTGAATGTAATTTTTCTGATGGAATATTTATAAATTAGATAGCATGCATTAAGAGAACTGAATGAGAAAATAAAATAACTCTGGAAAGAAGCATTTCTTTTTTTTTTTCTCTGAATTGCTGTAATCCCATGTAGATCTGACTATAGTGTTTGACAGAGCTACGTGCCTGCGGGCTTCTTTCTATGCAGAACCATATTTATACTGTTTAAAAACTTGACAGGAGGAAAGAAGGGTCAAGTATATGCTGATGGAAGAGATGACTGGGTGGTGAGCACACAATGCAACACATAGATGATGTAGTGTAGAAGTGTACACCTGAAATCTATATAATTTTACTAACCAGTGTCACTGCAATAAATTTAATTTAAAAAAAAAAAAGCCTGATAGGTATGAATTTAAGGCCGAGCCAGACCCTAGGGACTCCTAAACTAGGGATACTTCTTGAAGCTGGAAGTGGAGAGCAGAAGACACTGTGTGTGGAGATCATGGCTGTGCTGGTTCATGTGTTCAGGGACCACCGGGGTGGGTCAATGAATAGCAGAGTCCTACATTTACTCCTAAATGATCAAAAAAGAAAAAATAATCTCCAGGATTAATGGGGAGAATGAACCTTAGTAAACAATATCATCAGAAGATTATTAATGTTGGCAACATAGAAATGAAGTTTCCACCATGTAAACATGGGCATAGAACCTGAACTAGTTAGGTGCAGAATTATTCCTGCTCCTGACGTTTCCTCAAACAAATAGTTTATTTGGCCATGAATTTTAGCCAAGACACTGTCTGCTTTGCATGGTATTTTCATCATCCAATGGCAGCAATGTGAAAAGGGAAATGCAGTTTTAATTTGGAGGGAGATAGAATTTCATGAGTGATGAACCTGAATTTAAGAAAGATGTATTACCTAAAGTTCCATTTTTTTATAGTATATACCCGTAGAGTAGTTTTGAGCAAGATTTCAGTGGTCTGTGAAGAAATCCTATACAGCTTCCCCTTCAGGTTTTCATAAGAATAGGTATTGTTATAAGTGACTAAGGAAGAATGTGGAGAGGATGATAGGATAGACACTCTTTTGCTGTTACAGACGCAGTGTTCATAGAATGTCTAACTGTTGTAACTTGTGTTTATCTCTGTAGCCCCAAATGAAAAGTCAACACCCTGTATGGTTCTGTTGTAGTTCTATTGGTTACTGTTGGGACTTGAGGAGGCCCCTTAAATAACATCCTTTTTCTAGGATTTGGAACAACTGAGAGACATAGGAGTCATTCAGACTTAAAATGCCAACTTAATAACTGGAACATCCATAGGAAGATATGCTTTATATCTGTGTTTACTGATATTTTTGCCTTAACTTCACAAAAATCCTGCACTCCGCCAAAGGGACCAGCCTCTTAGCGTATGGCAGAGAGCAGTCCAGAGTTCACCTGCTTTTTGCAGTTGGGAATCACTGAGGAGACGCTTTGCTAAGCATCTTCTTATTCCTCATTTCCAGCACACACCAGTCAGATAAGGTACTTCCCCTTTTTCAAAGAAGAGTGAGTAAGTGGGCAGAGAGAGGTAAAAAATACCACTAATGGAGATTCTCCACCAGGGACACTTGAGGTGAGCAAAAGAAACTTCCCCGCTGACCGTTCTCTGTTGGAAATTTTATCTCATTACATAATAAATTTTAATTGCTTTTACCCATGCAAAGCCCATGTACACGTATCCTTTTTGTAGCATGCCGTCAGTACTGGTATCTCACTGTAGGCTGCTGCTGTTCACTGATGCTAAATCCTTTATTTTCTGTGTGAGTTTGAGAACCAGTGGTATAGGTTCATTTCAGTCAAGACTGACTAAAGAAAATTTCTATAAAGTGATTATTTGGAATTGATTTTCCCAGTGTGTCCACCAGTATACCTGAATTGAAAAGTGATTGTTGATTTTGATTTCCTCAAATGCTGAGTAGTCACCTATATCAGTACCATATTGATTGATGGTGCATGTTTAGTAGAATTTTCAGAATTTGATGCCCCTGTTAACATTGACAACAAATGTTTATCACAGGCCTGCTTCATACAAAGTACAATATCAAATTTTGAGGCACAGGGAAGTATCAATTATTTGCTTGCAAGAAGTTGGTGCTCCAACATAGGATGCCTGCCATATAAGCACATGTGAAAAGTAAATAATATATATTAAGACTATGCTACCTGCCCAGTGAATTATATAGGTGTTAGAGGGTGACTGTTAAGTCATGTACCAAAGACGTTTTTGGCAGGCTTGGGATGGCTACGAGCCATTTCCTAGGAATTATTCATAAAGCTTGAGACACTAAAAATGAGTGTTATGTTAACTTTGCAGGAGTACATCATTATGGACTTTTTGGTCCTGGGGGATTTCAGGTAGAATTTTAGCTGGTTCTCAACTATCCCAGGGACTGAGTCATTGGTGCCCTTCTCACCCTGAATTTCTGTTATTAGTTAATAGCATCACCATCCATGAAGCTGCTCAATCAAAAGCTTAGTTGTCACTCTTGATTCCTCCTTATCTCTTGTCCCACACAGCAAATACATCAGCTAGTCCCATGGCTTCTACCTATAAATGTTCCCTGAACACTCCCAGCTGCCTGTCTGCCCTGACATCCTTGAGTCTAAGCTCCTTATTCTGATCCAACACATTATTATCTCCTGCCTGGACTACCACATGACCTCCTCTGTCATCTCCCTGCTGATGTTGTTTGTAACCTCCAATCATCTTTCCACGGAATAATAGTTGTAAACCATCAAACAGATGATGCCATTCTCATGTTAAAATCCTTTGGCATTATTCTTTAAAACAAAATTCACATTTCTTGTCAGTATAAGTAAGATCCTGCACGATCTAGCTTGTATTATCTTTTTAAACACTTTCCGTTATTTTTTTATGGTGTAGCCACAATGGTATGTTTTCTTCTTTGAACAAAGTAATCCGTTTTCATTTAGAGGCTTTGCACTTACTATTCCCTCTGCCGAGAATGCAGTTCCTCTGGCTATTTGTGTGTCTGACTCCATTTATTTTTTAGATCTCAGTTCAGTTGTCACACTCAAATGCTTCTTGACAACCCTATCTAAAATAACTTCCCCCCACCACCCCAGTTGTCTTCTATTATGTCATCCTATTCATTTTTCTCATAACACATTTCAGAAAATGCAAACATCTAGTTTCATTGTTTGTAACTGTTTACTTATTTATATTTGTTTTCCTTAATAGGACTGTAACAGAGTGTAAGAATCTTCTATTACTAATTACTGGATCTGCAGTACATATCACATTATCTTAGATTACTCAGTAAACATTTGTAAAATGAATAAAGAAAGCAAAGGGGAAAGAAAGGGTCATTCCAGGATGGATGAGAGTGAGTCAAAATCTAGAGACTGCATGTGTATTAGCATGTAGGGAGTAGCTGTGATTGCTCATGGGACATGAGAAGCCTAGCAGGAATGTTGGCCAGGGCTGGAGGTTGGGGCCTAGAGCTGGGCTAAGTGGATACAAGTGAAATAATCTAAATGTAAGTGCAAATTGTGTCCAAAGAAGGAAATTAGAGATTAATAGCATAAGAACCATATTGAACAGTAGGCCTGAGAGGGTAAGTTTAAGGTTTTAGAGAGAAAATTTGAGAGAACATTGAGAGTAGTGTATAGTATGGAGGACAAAGGGGTAAGTGCAGAGTATTTCAGGTTATGGTTCATGGACAAATCATCTCAGCAGTGTTCTTGTTGGGAGTAATCGTATGGTGCAAAGTTTTATTTCAATTGTACTAGGATATACATTTGGAAAGTAAAACAACTTATATAAGTCTTAAAGTCCAAGCTGTGGGAATAGAATTCACCTTTCAGTCGGTCAACTTGAAGCTACTGAAGAAAGCTTTTGATCAGGGACTAACTCCATAAGGTTAATCTTGCAGTGATACCATTGGTGAGAAATGCTGAAGGCAGAGAGGTCACATAGGATAGGAGTATAACTGTCCAGGTGAGAGCTTAGGAAATGAATTTCTAAGGCTGTTTCACTGGAAAAGGATGAGCTTTATACATCTGTCGTAAGTCCCAAAATAAAATCTATTCAGAGGAAGTTATGCAATGAAGGGCATGTGGCTCTGGACATTGGAAAGCTTTAGGAGGAGAAAGGTCAGCAAGAACATAGGAGTATCTGTACTTTGCCTTTTCTTGTCTTCCATGTCTCTACTGTCCTCATAGTGGTGATATTCATGTTTTGCATTGAAATCTTTTGAAATTTCCTCTTTCTCTTCTCTGAGATGATAAATGGACAAAAATCCTGTAGTGCTGGGCTGCAATATCACAGTTTATCAGTAGGTGTCACCATCTCACAAATAATTTACCCCACTCTGAGAATTTCTCAAGTCTACAACTTTAAATAGTTTATTTTATCCCATATATATTTTTTGAGTTCTCACTACATAATTGTAAATATTTATTCAGGTCATATGAAATCAAAGCAATTTTTTTTCTAAATCTAGTTACTTACTGAAACATAAGTCACTTTTTATTCAGCATTCTGTTCATTAGTGGTACTTTGATACAATTGATAGCCTGCTTGTATTTAGCTACTGTAATATTACATGACTTATTTTGATAATATTTTAATTTGGTGGAGCAATAGACACATCTTAGAACCAGAAAATATATGGTTAATGTATTTTGTTTTCATTTTTGTTATTCTTTATTTAATTTCCACCATCACAGAAAGTTCTATTGGACAGTATAGATTAAACTGATCTCTGTTTCAAAAAAACCCCCCAAAACCTGCATATGACACAGTGTGCCTGGGGTCAGGATCTTGTACGTAGACATGTCTTTAAAAATTTAAAACCTAAAATATGGATAGGAGTTAATTTTTTTAGTGTGTATCATATTTTACTCTTAGTTTTAAAAGATTTTTTGACATTAGGGCACAACATTAGCAATAAAATGGAAAAAACTCAAGGGTTAAATGTCTAGGTATATGTAATAGCTCAATATTTTCAAATCTAATAACACTGCATGAAAACTAATACACTTATTTTAAGTTGTGCATATTCTAATTGATCCCTGGAAACACAATGATAAGTATGTAAATCTGAGAAATTGTAGGAGCCCCTGTGGCTTGGGTTCAAGAAGAGCCAGCTCATGTCTGACAGTTGGTTATACTTTGCCTAGTGTCTTAAATATATCATCCCCAAACCTTCCCAATTTGAACATTCATTTGAAATGATAGAGATAATATTGTATATCCTGGTATGTAGGCAAAATGCACTATTTTCCTTTATTTTCATGCTTCTGGCACCAAATGTGTCATTTTTTTTTCCCATGGACTAATTCTTCACCACCAGCTGGATGTCCTACAACTCAATTCTGACACTGTCTACCTAGAGATAGCATCAGGTAACAATCTGGACTTAACTGCTGGCATCCGAAGAAAGGGAGCAGTCTTCTGGAGACTGAGCTCCCAGAAGACTGCTCCTCTCTTCGGATGCCAGTAGTAAGTCCAGATTGTTACCCGTGCTTCTGACTGGCTAGGCTATAAATCTGAGAATCCCATAACCTGTCTCCTTAGGTCTGATAACTTGCTAGAGCAGCTCACAGAAATGAGGAAAAACAGTTTACTTACTAAATTTCCTTACAAAAGGATACAATTCAGGACTAACCAGATGGAAGAGATATGTAGGGCAAGGTATGTGGGGGTACAGTGCTTCCATGCACTCTCCAAGTGTGTCACCCTCCCCGCATCTCCACCTGTTCTTTAACCCGAGCGCTCTCCAAACACTGAACTTTAGGGATGCTTATGAAAGCTTCATTATGTCAGCATGATTGATTGATAACCCCATCTCCAGCCCTTCTTTCCTCTTGGGAATGTGAGGAGTAAGAGTAAAAAGTTCCAAATGTCTAATCATGACTTGGTCTTTCTGGTGACCAGTCCCCATTCAAGAGATGCCTCATTAGAACAAAATGCCCTCTTGTTACCTAGAAAATTCCAAGGGATTTAGGAGCTCTGTGTCAGACACTCCTATCCCTCAGGAAATTACAAGGGTTTTAGGAGCTTCTTGTTAGAAACCAGGGTTAAAGACCAAAGATTAGCAAAAGCTGCGAGCAGAGAGCAAGATACATATTTCTTACTATTTTCACACTCAGTTATTTGAAAAGTAGAATATTTGATATCTGCTTTCTTGCTTGCCTGCTTCAAAGCTGCAGTGTTATATGTGTCTTCTATCCTGATACAATCTTCTGTGCTGTGTGACTGCTTTTAATGAACTGTTTCTACCAGTAGAGAAGTGGTCCCTGTTTTATTTGCTGCTATGGAAGTCTTAAAACATGTGACTGTCCATGTGAACACTCTGTGCAGATTAAAGCTACAGGGCATGATTGGAGGAGACACGGACTGCCAAGCCACCGAGGCTGCTGAGAAGGTGGCGTCTGCCAACAACAGCACGGGATTATGTAACGCCTGCAGTGTCTGGCACTGTGCTCCAGTGGAGACACATCACGTGTTGTGCAATGCTCTTGGCCCTGAAATTCAATTAGATTGCTTTGAACGATCCGCGAGTCTGCATGAGATAAGCTTTTACTGCTGTACACTGGCAAGCAAATGGGTTGATTACCTGCACATAAATTGACAAGTTGTCATTGTAACTCCAGCAAAGATATTTGCATTATATATACATCATTGTGCCACCAAGGAGAGAATTTAAACATTATGTAACCTTGAGAAATAAAGGGGAAAATTACAACCCTCACCACTAGAGAAAAAGCATTTCTTACAACTCAGTGATAGATTTTCTTTTTTAAAAATAGATTTTGCCATTGTTTAGGGTAAACTACTTAAAAGACTGCCAGTACTTATTTTTTGATGCCATGATCTATGAGCGAGAATAAAGGAATTGATAGAGTGATAATTTGGTGGCAAAGGAAAGGAATTTCATTAGAAAGAACTTGAAATTGTGAGTTCAGTGGCCTTTCATATTGAGCAGATTTACTTTCTTTGTGAAAATGTGGCTGATGGATTTAAGGAATTGGGAACCATCAGAAATTAACCTCATATTGTTTGGCTGAGACTTCTGGATATTTTTTCACAAAAGGAGATCTGGGATGGAGGAAGGAAGGTAATAGCAATTGTTGCAGAATTGAGAACTTGGAAAGAAGTTGAGGGTTATTATCTTACTAGGGGCTTAAACAGCCATTAGGAAACAACCAAAATCCATGATGTGAGCTTGACTTTCCTAGTTTCTTCTACCCTCTTTTTTCTCCAAATAGGATTTAAGGTTTCACCCAAAATGGTGAGAAGTTGATGTTCATTAGAATTGTTTGGGACACTTGAGTTGGAACTAAAGGCACTGACATGTTATGCAGAGAACTTCCATTTTGTCACGTTGACAGGGATTCGATGTACAGTTTCTTTGTGATTTTAGGTTAAGTGGTTTTGAATTGTAGCAAAATCAGTGCCATTGTAGTTTTTTCCTCTGTTGATAAAAGGCTTTTATTTCTCTGTTACCCTTTGAAAGCCTAAGGACATGAATTTGCTCACTATAACCCTATATCCCAACTTCAGTGTAAGTGGATATTTATGGGTGAGTGGGTAGTTTTCTAACATGTTATATTTAAACCCAGATTTTAATGTTTCATTTTAATAGATTATCTAAATTTTGTGTGAGATTTAACATGTATATGTATTTCCCATTCATTTAATTTTTCTAACAATCTGCAGTACATATTATTATTTCATTTAACCAACTGAAAACTGATGTGCAGAAAGGTACAATGAGCTGCCCAGGGTCACATGGCAAGGAGGTGACTGAACAGGGGTTTTAAATCAGGTCATAAACATTTTCATCCCCCTATATAGTGGCACACAAATTCTGTTCTATAGACTGGTACCAGATTGACCCATATTTCAAGTAAATTTTATTTTATTGTGCTTAGAGTGAAGGTCAGGAATCTATCATATTTAAATAGCTTCCCAAGTGATTATGATGCAAGATCAGATTTGGAAGCTACTTCATGTCTAATATTCTGAGCTATAGAGATAGCATTAGAACATCTCTATGCTGTGCATATGCAAGGGCTGTCCGGAAAAAAATCCTGCCATGAATACCTCTATTTTTCGTATTACATGGCTGAATATTTTCTAGACAGCCCTCGTATATATATATATACATACATATATCACAGGGATAAGCAGAATATACACACACACACACACACACACACACGGATAAGCCTACACACACACACACACACACACACACACACATTCTGGGGTGCCCAGAATTTATATACACATTTTAAGAGACATTATCTATGTATTACTTTTTGAAATTGAATTGAATGATGTTTGCTTGAAAGGTGGTGTTAATCAAATGAATGCTAGTGTCACCATGCAATAAGCAGGACAGTCAGAGAAAATGGCAGAAGCATAGTTGTTCGAGGAGTGCAAGACCATTTTGTAGTGGTATTGAAATTCAAGAACATTGAATTTCTCCCCTGTTCTCCTGACTTAACACATCTCGATTTCTACCTATGGGAGACCTTGGAAGATGTGGTTACTGTAGAAAACCAGCTACACTGGTGATACTTTGGGAAGAAACTGAAATGGCATGCACTGATATACAAATGGACAATTTAGTCAATATGGCTCAAGCAGTAGTTCGCTGTAATCAGAAGTGTCTGGACACTGATGGTAACCACTTCGAGCAAGCACCTCTTGTAATTGCAGAAGTCAAACGTGACTTGTATTCATACTTTGTTATCAATATATAGTGAGTATTACAATTTTAATAGTTTTTTCCATTCTTAAAATGTATATACACATTTTTGGCACCCTCTGTGTGTATGCTCACAGATACATATTATCCTGTACATTCAAAACAAATCTGTAAAATCATAGTTCATTCTTTTTTGTTTCTTGGTAAAACTTTAATAGAAAATACATCTTTCTAGAATAGACATAAAGCATTCTGTGGTTAATACAGTAGTGTTATAATAGTCAAAAGAATATAGTGGGACTTTCTTGGAGGGTGGCAATGAAGTCCGTGAAGCCGCCTCAGGAGCCAGAGCTGTCCTATTTTCTCTTGTTTGTTCCATTTCCGGTCGCAATCAATAAAGGCTATTCCTACTGTTAAAAAAAGAGAAGAATATAATGGGAAATGTAATTTAGTAAATGGCATCTGCTATCAAAGACTACCCTCCAAGTCTTAAATTGATGCTAGTTGTAATTTTGTTAATGAGTGAATTCAGAGTTGGTTTAATGAGATGGTGATGGAGAGATGGTTTGTTATTGTCAGTGAATGTCACTTGCTGCTGCATCTTTACAAAATAATAAAAAAGGACTGCTAGCTCATTCCCTACCTTACTATAATTGAGTCTGTTCTTTTTTTTTTCCTTCCCTATTTACATCTTTAAAAGATGATGTATGATCCGTCACTGCTGGGACTGGGGTTCTATGAGATTTTTCCTTTCTTTATCCTTCTGCTACCCCTGAGTCTTTCTGCAAAGATCTTATTTTGTACAACAAATACTTGTTCGAAAGGGAAGTGTCTACAAAGGCCAAACTGAGTTAGCAAACCTATATGCTTTATGACCAAATGTCATGGCTAAAGTTTTGGATAGACTCCAGAAGGACTCTGATTGGTTACAATGAATCTGAAATTTTTTTGACAGTTCTAAGTTAATAACCAGCTTACAGACAACTTTGTAGAATGTGTACTTTCTAGAAACACATTTTTAATGGTTCACCTGTCATAGTGCATTTACCAAGTATATCATTGGCAGCTATTATGGCATTTTTTTAAACTTAAAATTTAGTAGTTACATAATAATATTATTACATAATAAATAGAATTTTTCAAGTCTTGCACTCATGAATAAGTAAATAATAATAAAATGTTACAGTTTTCTGAACCTTAGCCATGAGTGAATGAACTTTTCTTTTCAGATGAACTAACTATTCATGTCAGCTTTGCATGGCTATTGAAAATATATCTTCAAAAATGTCTTCAGGTAATAAAATAAGTGAAGTCAGCATTATACAGGTTAGTTAGGTGGAGTTTCTTCTTGAAGATTTATACTATAGAAAGGAAGCTACCCAAGGGCAGAATCTGGTTTTTTAATGTACTTACTTTCAAATGACTCATATTGCTATATTTACGGCCCAATAAATAATTTATCCAGGTACTCTAGAAGGAAACAAATTACATTTTTTTACACAAATTCTCCTGTAATTTTTCAGCGTTACATTATCCTACAGAAGATTCACACTCACAAATATCTAATCTTTTTTCATAAGTGATATGTGCCTAAAAAATAAAAAGAAAGATTTGATGGGTGTATTAATCTTTTAAGGTTTGAGTCAGGAGACAGAAAAAAAGCACAAGTTATTTTTAACAGTTTATTTAATATGAAGAAATTTTAAACTACTCATTGGAGAAATAAAAGTTAAAAGAGAACAATAATGCATCATACAGATAACAATTCTAGAAGCAGCATGACTTCTAGGGTTAGAGCCAAGGGAGCGATTGCAATTACCGAAATGTAAAACCTTAGCAGAGGGGACCTCCCATGTGGCTGGATGCCCGCAGACTTCTGAGACAGTCAGCAAAGGCCAGGAGCAGGTGTTTCTGAGGGAAAGCCATGTTGGAAAAACTACAAACTGGGTTAGTGGTAGCTGTGGGCAGGAACCCCCCTGCTACAATAATGTGTGGCTGGAATGCCACTCACAGGAATAGGAAGCAAAACCAGGAGGTCAACAGAAAGAAGCCGTTTAGAAAGAACAAGTCTCTTCTTCCTCCAGCCTTGTAGTCTCCCTCTCATGCCCCCTATTGGCAGAACCAAACCTGGAGCCAGCCAGCAAAGCAGAAATGAGTTTATAAAAGTCCAACTCCAACATCACAAGGGCCAGCGTGCAGCTGAGAGGCAGTAGCTTAATAACTGGCAGGCTTGAGTTGAGAATCTTGAGCAAATTCGTTCAATGAAAATTTATTTTAAATTTAATTTTTGATTAGGTAATAATACCACATGGTGTAAAAAATATAAAGAGAACAATTTATTCCCTCTTTCATGGCCACCCATAACTTGTTTCTGCCCTCTCACCTACCTCCAACTAGATTATCACTGTTATTAATATGAGTTTCTTATGTACCCTTTCATAATTTCTTTATGCACATCCAAGAAAATACAAACCTATATTATCTCTCTTACCATATTACTTATCATACCACTACTTTGCACTTTGCTCTTTTACTTAACAATTTATCTTACTGGTCTTTCCATATCAGTATGTGGAGAGCTTCTTCTTGGTCTTAAATCTCATTGCCTTAATGATTTTCTTACTGTTTTCAATGTTTTTATTATATTCTCTTTGGTGTTCCTAGGATAAAATGACATCATCTGTGAATACGGATAGTTTCCAAATTTTCTATCTCTAAAATCATTTCTGTCTGCTAATTGTTTTGGCTTGTACATCTAGCACAACATTAAATATTAATGGTAATGGTGAACATTTTGTCTCTTTCTGGCCTTACTAGGAATGCCTTTAATATTTCCCATTAAGCATGATGCTGGATTTGGAGAAATAAATAAAAAAATATATATTTTATTTTATTAAGGAGCTGTCCATGTACTGAGCCTTTTTTAAAAAATCAGAAATGATGTTGAATTTTGTCCAATGCCTTTTCAGCATCTATAGAGCTTGACCATATGACTTTTCTTTTTATACTTAACATATGTAACATATTTCCTTAAACTTTCTATATTGTTGGTTTATTTCCTAATAATCCCAATACTGAACCAAGTTTGTGTTCCTGGAACAGACTCCACTGGGTCATGGAATTTGCTAACACACACACACACACTCTCACACACATACACACTCACACTCACACACATACACACACACACTCATACACACACATACACACACACACTCACACACACATACACACACTCACACATACACACTCACACACACATACACACACTTATAAAAGGGTTGTAGGTATTTGTTATTGTTGATCACTATTTGTCAGGTTTTTATATCTGGTTTACTTTTTTCATAAGAATAATTGGAAGTTTTTATTTTTTTCCTTTTCTCTGAAACACTTCAATAGAATTTGAATGATTTCTTCTTTAAAGTTTGGTGGAATTTCTCTACAAAACAGTTTGGGCTTCTTACCATTTGGGTGTTTAGCTCTTTACCAGTTTCCTGTATTTCTTCAGTGGAAATGGTCCTCTTACATTTTCGGACTTATTTTGGTTCACCTTTGATAAATTATATTTTCCTAGAAAAGTATTTGTTTTATTTAGACTGTCAAGAAAAATTTTATATGGAGATGAAAAGTTATGTTGATCATAGAAAATCTTATGATCTTTAAATTTTTTTTGTTTCTTTGGTTATTTCCCTTCTGTCATGTATTACCTAGTGTTTTAGCATTTTAGTTTTTGTTCTTTAGTGGGCTGTCTGATGATTAATCATTTTCACTTTTCCAAAGGGGAAGTTTTTAAAAAATTTTATTTATAGTGTTACTTATTTTTTTAATTTGTTACGTTGTATTTCTATTTTTAAATTTATCTGGCTTAAAGCTTTGCTATTTTAAATTTTTGAGTAAGATATTTGATTTACTTTTATTGCTTTGAGTGTTTTAGTCTATGGATTTTCTTTTAACACTGCTTTAGCTAAATCCAATGGCATTTCTCCATAGAGAGGATTTTAATTATTGTCATTTCTAGAAATTCTGCAATTTAGTTTGAATTTTTCTCTCTGGCCCAAAAGTTGTTTAAGGAGAGTTTATTATTTTCTAGATACAAGGAGCGTTTTGTTTTCTGATTTTATTTTTTTAGAGATTTTTATTAAAATGTAGCTGCCATACAAATATGATAGTAGTTTCAGATGTACACCATAATTATTCAGCAGTTACCTACCTAAAGAAATGGTCACCATGAAACTATTTGATATGGTACCACACTATCACAATATTATTGACTATATTCCATATGATGCACATTACATTCCCAAGACATTTGGTTTATACCTGGAAGCGTGAACCTCGTACTCCCTTTCACCTTCTCCCCCTCTTTTTAATACTGAAATTCAGTATTATTTTATATTAAGTTTAGGTGTATGGCATAGTGGTTAGTCATTTATATAATTTGAGATCTGACCTTCCTGACCAGTAGTTCCCACCTGGCACCATGCATAATCATTACCATATTAATGACTATATTCCCTATGCTTTACTTTACATCCTCATGACTATGTTTTCAGATTCTAAAAACTAATTCCTAGTTTTCTTGTTTGTTATAAATCTTACACTCTTAACATCTTCTTTACATTTAGGAAGATTCTGTTGTGTCTTTGTAAATATTTGTTCTCTTCCATTTCATTGTTCTTTTTTTCCCCTCAGATCTCCAATTATGTGCGTGTCTTAAGTCTATATTTACTATCTTCTTTTTCTTTCATTTTTTCTTTTAACATTTGAAAAAAATTTTAATGTCCATTTTATTTTGTTTTTCTCATATCTGTTCTCTGTGTCCCTCTGTTTTCTGTAGTGTCTAGTTTATTTGTGTCCCTTTCAATTACATATTTATTTCTGAAGAAATGTTTTTTTATTTTCATTACCTACTATGTTTTTTCACAGTCACTTGCTGAATTCTTATCTTTTTGCTCTGCTGTAGTCTATTATAACAGTGATTTCATCAAAATTTTTAAAAATGCCTGTCAGAAATTTTTGGTAACAATTTTAATTTCTATAATTCATATAGAATGCCATTTCTCATATAATTCATAAGAATGACATTTAATAATGAGTTTGGCTGCTGCATTCCACCTTTTCACCTTTTTCATATCCCTTTTATATATTCTTTCT
Organism: Lyroderma lyra; assembly: GCA_004026885.1. Classification (NCBI taxonomy): domain Eukaryota; kingdom Metazoa; phylum Chordata; class Mammalia; order Chiroptera; family Megadermatidae; genus Lyroderma; species Lyroderma lyra. The sequence goes on from PVJL010000279.1 coordinate 246,722, forward strand.
GGTGATGTAACCGGTAACTTACAGGAAGTCTTTGAAGGTCCGAAAGCTCTTTCCTCTTCTGCCATCACAAAAATAGACCCCATCTCATAAACATGGCTACTCTGGCGATCCCTTTTAAGCTGTAGCCCTCTGCCTGTCTGACACTGCCTTTCTTCACCCTCATTGCTAGTGAGACAATCTGGAAAGTAGCTTTTGTATTTCTGGTGGGCTCCGTAACATCAGGAGGCATATTTTTGCCTTTCCTTTTTGGTGCTGTTGCTGGGCCATCTTACCACTCTCAATGTTTCTTTTTTTTTTTTTCATGTTTTCCTGTGTGGCTCCTGCCTGATAGCTGCTTATCTGAGCATTTCTAATATGTCCTTTGTAATACTCAGATGATATGTTTCTTCTCTTGCTGCAAATGAAGTTTTCAGGGTTTCATTTTATTCTCTGTTGTTTTTATTGATTTCCACAGAAATATAATGATGCTAAATGAATTAGCCATGCATGTACTGGCTGTCTGTATGTGTTTTTAGAGAATAGTGTTTTAATATTAGGGCTTAGATAATTTATACATGTAGTCTCATAATTATAGCAAGTACTGTTCAAATGTGGAAGTAAAATTACAGTCATACTTCCCCAAAAATGGCAGCGTGGGAAATGAGAGGGGTGCTGCTTTTCTCTTCCTTGCCTTTCATTTCCTTAAACTTTTTTTTTTAGTATTGGAATTTGGTGCTATTTTTTGAATATTCCAGGAAAAATATTTTATTAACAAATGACATAAAACTTCTAGTTTTTTTGTGTGGTATGGTAGTTTTATTTTATTTTATTTTATTTTTAATATCTATAGGTTCTTTTGCTCTTCTTTTGATGATATTGGAGCAAATTGGTTCAAGTGGAATAAGATTTTATGGACCTTGTTTTTCACTGTGCTTTTAGGTGTCTTGTTACTTTTGTGAGTGCAAAATATGTTAGTGAATACTAAAATAGAAATTTGTATATATTTGTTAAACTCTCTGGAGTTTAGGAGAATAATTTTCTACTACCTCACTTGCAGTTGATGAGAAAATACACACATTCTGTTTTGATTGAAGGCTGATTTTTTTAGTCTGTTGTTATGAATCCAGACAGCAGTGGATAATTCTGTTTTTCCTGAAGACTTAATCATATTTTAATTGTGAGTTTTAATTGATAAATTAAAATAAATAATTTAAGGTCAACTGTTCATTAAATTTTATTCCTTTTTGTTTAAAATGGCTTGAATTAAGATTAAAGGTGAAGCTTAGAATTAATTTTCCTTTTATTTTTTAATTTAATTTAATTCAATTTTTTGGTATGTGACTAGTTCCCTGGCTGGGAATTGAACCCAGGCCGCAGCACTGACAGCGCCAGCGCTGAAGCCTTAAGCCACTACACCACCCGGGAACTCCTAATTTTCCTTTTAAAATACAGTTCTTGGCAATAGTCAGGGAATAAATGAACGGAAACCAGTATTCCAACAGTGTAACTCTGCATACGGTAGCAAGTTAATGAAGCTGACAATTTTCAAGTGATAGTAGCTGGTTATATAAGTCACCCAAGATGGCTTGAAGTGCTATTATTTCCAGACAGAGTTGGAAATAACATGTGCCAAGGCAGCAGGCAGTCAGACGAAAACATAACAATTTACTTTCCAATAATTATCATCACTTCTAGCCAGGCTGGAACTTGATTGATCCAGTACAGAAAAATATCTTTTGTATGGATTTCTTTCAAGCCCAGAAATATCATGACTGAGGTAAATATTTCTATAAATCATTTTCTGGACTTCATTGGGAGACATAGGAATAATCACTTTGTATATCAGACTAAATTTACACAAATTCCAGCCCATACAGTCCATCAATTCTTTTGTCCCTTTTTCATTTCTTGCACTTTATCCTTCTCTCACTTTTTAAAAATTGCAATTAATTGGAAGCTTTTTATGTGAAAACTGATGATACTAAGGAACTCAGCTCATACTTCTTCCATAGCTGGTAATAAATAAGAAGTAAGAACAAAATCTTGCTTCCTGTTGTTTACTAAGTATCACCTTATTTTTGGAAAACATATTTAATTGAAAGACATCTAAGTATTTCAGAGGCTTATTAATGAATCTTGAGGCTATCATTTGGAAAGGAAATATTCTGAGAGGTTCAAAGATAAGACAAATGAAAACTAACAATTGACAAGTTTGGTGGAATCACAACTGTGTGCTAGAGAGTTTCAGAGTCTCTTGTTGATTATGTACATGTGGCCTGAAGTCAGTTGATTTTCCTTCTGAGTAGCTTTTACCAGACTGGAATTATTTAGGGACATCTGCGGGAAGCAGTGGGGGGAGAGAGAGGAAGAGGGAGAGAGGGGGAGAGAGGGAGGGAGAGGGAGCGGGGGTGTGAGAGAGAGGGAGAGAGAGAGAGAGGGGAGGGGGAGAGAGAGAGGGAGAGGGAGGATGTGTATGTGTGTGTGTGAGAGAGAGAGAGAGAGAGAGAGAGGGAGGGAGGGGAAGAGAGAGAGGGAGAGGAGAGAGAGAGAGAAGTTTTGGAGACAATGGAAAATTGGATAGGAGAGCTAAGGCAAAGATGGTGGGAAGAGGGAATGCTGTGACAAGGGAAACCTGGAAAAACTCTGGTGTCGATGAAATCATATTCCCAGATCCCTCTCCATGGCAGCTTCATGAATAACCTGTGCTCAGAGTCAGAGTTTCTTCAGACATAGGTGGGTCTGCACAAAATATTTTAGGAAGTGTCACAGCTGGAGCTGCCCAGGACAAGACGAGTGCTGACCCATCTGGGCTGACCCACACTGGTCTCTATTGCTTAAGGTAACACTAACCCATGCAACATATCAACCTGAAAACCTCTGTGGCTTAATGTAAGTTAACTTCCGTTAGCATAATGAAAGTTAAAATCCAAGTACTTGTCTGGCGGGGCAGTTCTTCTGTGACCTAGTTCCCCTTAGCAATCCAGAGCCCTGAGTCCCTTTCATCTCAAGGTTCCTTGCTTGCTTTGCCTTTTTGCATCAGGGTACAAGAAGGAAAAGAACGCAAGATCCCTACATGAGCCAGATTCGTGTCACATCTGCTCACCTTCAGTTTGCTCCTACTCAGCCACGTGGCCCCAGCCAAGTACACAGAGGGCTGGGCAGTATAGTCTAGTTGTGTGCCCAGAAGAAAACGGAGAGGATTTGATGAACAGCTGGCCGGCCTCTGGCACATGGCCTCCTGTGCAGTAAACCAGAGGGTTTGTCTTCTACTCTCTTGTATTAGTAATGACAGACTTAACAGGGTAGGGGTAGCTGATGGATTTTTTAAAAAACTTTTTTATGTTTTCCAGACAGAATATTCTCTTTTCAAGGGTTTAAAATGTTAGCATCATGGCACTATCATAATGAATCTTAATTCTGACTTAAGCAGAGGCTTTTACAATAGGGGATGGAAATGGCGTTCACAAACCTGAGAAATCCCCTGGGCATAGATGCAGCACACTGTGCTTCATGGTGATACTGCAGAGTATCTTCCTGTAAAGTGTCTGCTCAAATGCTTTAGAATTAAAAATTGGTTCTGTTCTCTGTCCATAGAGAGGTAAAACAAGGGCAGAGGGATGTTTGCAGCTGAGGTTAGAAATGAGGTGACGAATAGATGAGGCAGTGAGGTACCAGGAGGTTATTCTAGGTGACAGAAGCTGCAAAGCACAAGGTTTTCGTGCCAAGAACGGTATGACTGGATGGAAAGGCACTGAGGAGGTCACAGCTAAGGAAACTGATGGAGGCTGAGGGGTGAAAGTGAGAGACAGAGATGGCTTAGGCTTTAAGACTTAATGTGAAACTAGAGTGGACACATGCAAATTCCCTTCTGCCCTACTACCCTCCAATTGTTTATACATTTGTCCCACAGTGCCCCAGACACGTATTTAATTGTTTATCCTAAGTATGCTTGTGAGTGATTATTTTCTACTCATGAGAGGCCAAAATAAGATGAATATTTATTTCATAATATGACTTTTTAGGTGATTTTGAAAAATGAGAATTTGATTCTAGGAAAAATTTTCATTAGGAAATTAGGAAAATGACAGGACACAGAGGTATATGGAACTAGGAAAAAAATACATGGGAGAGAATTGCTTCCAAGAAGAAATTTATCGAGTGTCTACTAAGCCCTGGAGATGCATTGATGAATAATCTATTAATCCTCATAGAGTTTAGCGAGAAAGTCAGATACCAACCAAATAGTTGGAGCAGGAATTAATTAATTTATTTTCTTAATTACTCTGAGGAAGAAATCCAGAGTGCTGTAAGAGTATGGAACTGGAGGATGGAAGTTCAGTGAGGGAGGGGTGTCCGGAAGACAGTTTGTCTAAGAAAGTGACATGTAAGCTGAGACCTTGAAGAATGACAAGGGGTGGTTGGCAAAGGTACACAGAGAAGGGGAAAACAACAGGTATGAAGACTCCTGCACTGCTGATGGGATGATATTGGTAGAGATCTACCTTTAAAAAATTAGACACCCAGAAACAAAAAGGACTACAAGTAAGAGATTGATTAACGCTCAGGTGAAAAGAGACTAAGAAAACAGGAAGAATTTGGGGGAATCAAAATGATAGTGAATAAGCAGTAGGGCAGGAGAGTTGGCAACAGTAAAGAAAACTTGATGAGAACAAGTTCTATTTGACATAAATATTTTTCTAGGTAGAGTCCTTTTTGTGTTCTTTTACTACCAACTCCTGCCCTAACACTTTTTTTAAAAAGTTGTATTTATTTTAGCATTAAATTGAAACATAGGCTTTTAAAATATTTTAAACATGCTTTTAAAAATATTTGGGAAATGCGTAATTCAGTTGACTCTTGCTGTTAAGGTAGGTGTTACCCTAGTTGCTCTGAGCATCACATGAGATATTGATGTTCTCACGCATAATCAAATATTGCTTTAATTTGATTAAAATTTACTGATATATTTGTCTCCTTTATTAAAACAATTTGTGTTCTTTTCCCTCATTCATGCTGTTCTCATGTAATGACTGGACTACAGTCCAAAGAAAACAACTGGATTTCAGTACCTACTGATTATCATGTTAGTTCTGGGAATAAAACCTGACTTGATTGCCTAACTGTGGAAGTAATCTGGGGACATGGAAAATGCTGATGTCATGACTTTCACATTCTTCCTTCCCTAACCTCTTTAAGGTGTGAATAATCAGTTTGTGGTCAGGTCTTCTCAGCTAAGTAGTGTGGGGAGTATCTACTTTCCTTATGGAGGTTGCATGTCGTCTTCTCACGCTTTACTTTGTTTAATTTTGAAGTGGTTGGTAAAAAAACACTGAGGTTTTTATGCTACATCTGGAAGATATGTAGTCTTATTTCCCGGGAAGGAGAAACAGGGTGGTGGGTGGAGTAACCTGGTTGTAATTAACAGTGTAATTTATTTGGAAAGACCAGCATATTAATTAGTATGCAGTGGCCAGATTACTTAAACTCAGCTGGAATAATTCAATATATTTGCTTCTTATAAAAGCTAAGTATCTTTAAAACTCCTGAGATTTGCTGTAAACCTTCTGATGATAGCTGCATTTTGAGTATCTCTTCCTCTACTGTGAATTCGAAAGCGATTTAAAAACTGTCCTTTTAAAAACTTTGTTGCCCGCTCCCCACCTTTAAAAAAAACCTTAGCCATTTATTAACAAAATAAATTCTGGCACCTTTTTTAAAAGAAGATTTGTATTTTTTACTAATATATTTTGTGGAACATAATTTTATGAAGTTGTGTACAATTTTTCGTTTCTACACCTCAAGTAGTGTGAGGTATCCATGGAAACTGTCTAGCCTATATTCAGTGCACTGGACTGCTTTCCCACACAGGTCAAGACACAAACAGTCCTAGATACTAGCTCAATTTATTGTGCCTTAAACATTAGGCATTTTAAACAAGGAATTGGCTTCAATTGACACATCCAGTTTCATATTTAATTAGCAGTTTGAGCCTCTCTACGTTTTACTAACAAATGTAACATTCAGAACGTGCCATTATAATACATCTGTTTCACAGATGCACTTAAATGTAGGAACTTTGTGGCAAATAGCAGTAATGTCTCAGCTGCTTAGCAAAAATTTAGACAGAACTGACATTTTTTTAAATATGTATTTAAAAAATCATTGAAAGAGTGAAATTCTTTAATGGATCTATTTTATATTTTTGTATTAGCTTTATTGAGAGAGCCACACACAATAAAATTTACCCTGCTGGAAGTATACAGTTCAGTGGACCACAGATTTGCAAACACCACCCAGTGTCTAAGTTTAAACATTTTTATTACCCCAGAAAGAAACCCCATACCCCTTAGCAGCCACTCCCCATTCTTCCACCCCCAACTCCTGGCAACCAGTAATCTATTTTCTGTCTCAATTCTGTCTGGATTTGCCTCTTTTAGACATTTCATATAAATTCAATAATAAAAGATGTGGTCTTTTATTACTGCCGTCTTGCACTGAGCATAGTGTTTTCATGACTTATTCATGTTGTAATGTATGTTAGTACTTCATTCCTTTTTATTGCCAAATAATATTCCATTGTATTACCACATTTTGTTTTATCCATTTATCATTTGATGGAAATTTGGGTTGTTTCTGTATTTTAGCTATTATGAATACTGCTCTGAGTATTCACATACAAGTTTTTGTGTGGACATGTTTTGATTTCTCTTGTGGAATTTCTGGGTCATCTGATAACACTATATTTAATTTTTGGTAACTGCAAAACAGTTTTCCAAAGTGGTTGTACCATTTTATATTATGATCAGCAATGTATAAATTTCTCAATTTTCCCACATCCATAGACATGTTTATTGTATTTATTTTCTTAATTTTAGCCATCCTAGTGGGTGTGAAATGGTATCAAGGGGTGATTTTTTTTTTAAGAGCAACTTAATGCTCTCTATGCTTCATAAATTAGTTAAATGCATCCCTTTTATTTATTTACTTTTCCATTGCTCTTGATTTCCAAGTAAATAAATTGATACCTCTTGTCCAAATTAGTATTGTCATTTACTTTACTAATTTTAATGCAGGACGGACTCAGAGCATATGACAGCAAAATTTAAGATGGTGATGGATTTAGGTATCATATAGAACATGCAGCAAAGAAAAAGAGAAAACACTGAAAACATAGTCTGATTATAAGATCAAGTCATCAAATTTCTGGTATAATTTCATCTTGCTTTTTATGAACTGAAAAATGGGTAAGAAAGTAATGCCAGATAACATGAAGCTTAGTTGTGTTACAATGCCCGATTAAAAGGCATTCTTATTTTTTCATTCAGTATAAAATGTCTCATCAGTTCTAATATACCATCAATTCTGTCACTAAAAATAAGAATGCTGCCAACTGTGTTATGAAACACCATTGATTTTAGAGTGATCTATACTTAGAAGTGTTAAGATGTCTATTTTAAAATTATTGAAATATAATAGAAAAGATGTGCTTATTTACTTATTTTATTTATTGTTGTTTTTGTTTTTTTGGAGGCAACCCATTCGTGTATGCTTACCATACCCAGGAAGAAAGCACGATTTTTGATATCTCCAAGATTTGATAACTTCCTTTTACAAATATGCATTAATATTCAGGAGTACAAAAATGATACCTTACACATGCACGCACGCACGCGCGTGCACGCACACACACACACACACATACACACACACACTCACACTCAGATAAAGAGGAGTGGTCATTGACTTATTCTTTCACACTTCGGGAGTAGCAGCCTGTATGTAGTTCACTTTTCCCTCTCCTCTTCAATTTGCTAATTAAAAATAGCTGACGTATCTCAAATCAACTTAATTGACTACTTTAACTTTTCTTTGCAGCCTGGGGATGTTTTGTCTCGTTTATTTCAGAACCTGACTTTAACAGGTGATTCCTAAGCCTGTGGAAATCTGTGTTTATGGTGCCAGTGCCTCGCACCGCAGCACCACCAAGCAGCTAGGCTCTCATGTCAGCACACGTGCTCTGCGTGCTCTTAAAAATAAAGTGTGAATTTCTCAGTGCCCTGGATTCCCATTACAGTTCTAGATATATAAAGTAGTGAAATATCTGCCATGGTGTATGCCACAGGGAATCAAAATAATTTTCAAAGTAGTGTTCAAAAGGCTATATAAGCCTAGCCAAAGACTTTCTGAAAAGCCTCTTTCTAAGGTAGGCATTTGGTACTTTGTCCTTCAGTCATCTCAGGTGTCTTTTAGGTTTGTTTGAATGGATGCTTCATTTTCTTTTGGTAATGATTGTCTTGGTGCTTTGAAATATTGATGATATTTAAAAGAGTTCCTAGTTTCCACTACCTAAACCATTGTCTCATAGTTTTTTACTGTGAAATTCTTTGAAAATTATGGTTAACATATGAACACAATGAGAGCAGTTAATTGCTTATATTAGAGTAGGCCTCATGGACAATTTGATTCAAGAACGGATCAAAATTAGATGTACATAACTTTTTAATGTCATAACCACAAACACTAGAAAAAGAAAATGATTTTCATTTCAAGATGGAAACTGAGGAAAAATACAATGATTTTTTAATTTCCTCATTTATTATAAACTTTGACACACCTAAACATAATATTTTTAAAGAGAATAGTGATTTCATCTTAAATGACATACTCACATAGTATTAGATTGTGTTGCTAATTCAGATCCTTGCATGATGTACAGATTTAAGGTAGTTTCTTGTTTTTCAGTAAAATATGAAAATTCTATTTCAGTAGACATATTGTAACAAGAAAAGAACTTGGACAGGAATTTCACATATTAGTGTGTTCTCCTGCATTAGGCCATATCTGAAATTATTAATTAACATTTTATCTTCTAATCTTTCAGATTGAGTGTTGGAATTGTTCATCTTTACTTTTAAGTGTTCTAACATTTTGCTGGTTGGATTCCAACACAACTTTCTTCTTTCAGTCATAGAACCATAGTTAATGATGTTGTGTACTAAAAAATTTTAATACGCAAGTAACATCAAATATATCTCAAAGATGTGTCAATGTTATAGGACAGGATATATAACATATATCACATTTCTTAAATAGGTGGCACTCAGCACTAAATTTTATTGGTAAATGTAGTGATCACTCATTCAGAATCACTGATTCATACATTTATTCAAAATACTTACTGAATAATTAATGTGCCAGGTTTTGCACTAGTTTTTGGGAGTCCATGGTCAGCCAAAAAGGGGAAAAGAAGCACACTCCTTGTTTTCATGGTGCTTATAATCTAGTGGAGATAGGAATCATTCAAAGATTGATATGAATAAAACTAAAACTAAAACACAAGGTGAAGTACATGGTGCCATGAGAGGTTTGAGTAAGAACTGTTTTGGTAAAGTTAGAGAGGATGACTCCTGTGTGGTTGCGCTGAAATCTAAACATTGAGCAGAAGTTGACTAAGTAAAGCTGGGAGTCCTGGGTAGGGGCTGGAGTAGGGGCTGAAAGCCTGGCTGGCAAAAGAGACGATCTTCTGCTAATGTCTTGAAGCAGAAGGGAACATGATAAGACAATGAAAAGTCATATGTCGCAGGAGGAAGATGTAGATTGGTTCAGGAGAACAATGATGACAGTGGTCTAAGATTTGTAGGTGTCAGATCATGAATTCTCACCTAAGCCGCGTTAGAGATTTTGGTCAGTACTCAGAGGTTTGGAAAGCAACAGAATATGATACTTAGGAAGCAGCCATAATTGTGTTTAATATTTCTTGAGTATTTTCTTTTAACAAATGTTGCATTTCTGTGAAAGAATGTATACAATAGCATTTTTAATTATAAAGCATAATAACATAATAAAGACCCACAGACCCCAGCCGACTGAAGAATGAGAACATTATCAACAGCCTGTTTCTACCTGTGTGCTCCAGCTGCCCCTCTCAGAGACAACTCAGAGCTCGCATTTTTCCCATGGCACTGCCTGTCTTCTGGGCCTTGTTTTTGTCCCCTCTTCAACCTTACATTTCTAAGGTTCATCAAGAGTGTTACATGTTTCTGTGAGACTCTAGTTCATTCATGTTTACCACTGTATAATATTCTCCACTGGGAATATGCCTCAATTTATTGATCCATTTTTCTGTAGTGGATATTTGGGTTGATTTGAGGGTTTTTGTTTGCTTGCTTGTTTGTTTTACTTTTTACTTTTTTCTTGTTGTTTTGCTTTCAGTGCTAGTATGAATGTCTAGGGTGTGGTACTCTGTGTCTCCTGGGCACGTGTTTTCAAATTGCTAGGTGAGAACATGTGTTTTCCAGAGTGGTAGTACCAATTTTTATTCGACATTTCATCCACATACTGTCCAGAAATTAGTTTTGTCACACTTAATTTTGTCAATCTGGTGGGTATAAAATGGTGTCTTGTAATCTTAATTTGTATTTCCCTAATTACTATTGAAGCTGAGCTTTTTTCATGTTTCTTGGCCATATGTGCTTCTTATGTGAAATGTCAGTTCAGTTCTTTTTTCCCCACTTTTCTATCAGATTACTTTTTGTCACTGATTTGTAATCATTGTTTATATATGTATATAACCTGAATCCTAGTCCTCTGCTCTTCCACAGCCCTCTGAATACTGAGTGGAGAATAAACTAGAAGAGTACCACGTGAGCAGGGGGAAACTGGTTAGCAAGTCCAGTCTTTCCTAATGAACAATAACCACTTGACCATTACATAAATATATTTAATGTATTTTTAAATGTTTCTTATGTTAAAATTAGGAAGGAAAGTTGCTCCTTCCTGACAGACCTTGGAATATTGGTCTTCTTACTTTAATAAAAATTGATCTAAATTGGCTTTTGAAGAATTCTGCTTTGTACATGAACTACGGGTGGTTGAGACCTGTGCACGTGCTGGTGTTGTTTTTTATGAAACCATACCAAAATGATCAAGTTGGCTTCAAAGTAATCTACAAAATGAATGTTGTTTTCATTTGCCTTCTCTCAAAAGCTTGTAGAAGCTTACAGCTGGATATTTATGTCAGCAGTTAAAACACGTAACACAACACATAGATGATGTATTGTCGAATTGTACATCTGGAACCTATGTAAGTTTCACTACCCATATCACCCCAATAAATTTTAACAATAAAAAAAATATTCCTTGGGCAGGGGGAAACTATGTCCGTCTTCTTGGGACTGGGCATCGAAATATCCTATATATGCCATCACTTGTGCAAGTCCTATTGCCCTTTATATATTAAACAAAATATTACAATAACTCTATCATGTATTATGAGCTAAGAACATAAAACTTTTTATATGTAATTTCTAATCTCTAAAATAGCTCTGCACTATGGGTATTCTTATACATGGGGAAGCTGAGTCTCAGGGTAGTTAAGTAAAATTCTTAAGATCACAAAGCCCATGGCAGAACCCAGATTTAAAGCAATTGCATTGGTCTCTAAAACATCATCATTTCCACTAAGTACACAGCTTTCCAATACTGGAAGCTTTCATAAATTGCATGTTTTATGTGTTAAATTGTATGTAGCTATTACCTCATCTAATTTTCAAGACCTTCCTTTGATGTTACACTATGCAGACCTTCTCTTCATTCCATAGATTCCATAAATATTTCTCCCCTATCTGAGGGACTTCTAAATATGTTCTGAATTTATTAAAATTCAGCCTCATACTTCTTTTCTCTAAATATGTGCATTGATTGGTAAGTAAGTGCTAGGTTTCTCCCTCCCTTTTATGGACAACATTTTTCTAGTATTTTGGGAAAAGAGAGGATTCCCCTCCTCTGTCTCTCATAACTCTCTCTCTTTCTGGGAGAGGGGTAGGTCTTCCACAACTCTTTAGAGTCATGTGCTCCTTTCATTGTCCTGTGGGCCAACATTCTCTTGACTGTGTATCAGTAGGTCATAGCTTGGAGCTCATAGACTGCACTGAGAGCGTAAAACAGTCCTCAAAAACAGGAAGGTGACGGTAGGGGTGCACAGAGGAGTGTTGGTCTAGTGTTGGTCTCACCTCCTTATGTATTATTCTTTACCTCTTGTTATGCTAAGCTTGCAGAGTTGTACCTATGTATCACTCTTTACTGAATGATATGGAAATATAACAGATTTACAGCAGCTGAAGATCTAAAACAGCAAGCTAAACATGACTTTTCCCATTGTCCAGGAGCAGAACTCTCCGATTGTACTTCATATTACTCAGATCAAGCTCGGTTCTCTCATTTATTTTCATCTCCTCCCACGCCGCCTTTACCCTCTTGTGTTCCCTGGGACCTCCCATAAACGGAGTCTCTTATTGAGCTACATACCTCACCATACCGTTCCTCAGGGACACGAAGTCTTTCAGAAGCTTTGAAATGACCACTTGAAATTCCACTTTCCCAGCCTTTGGTGTGAGTGCACATGCTTGCCTTGACAGCATATTGACTCCAGTTTTTCAGGAACAAAAGGTACTCCAGTAGGTTTCTATACTGTATACCAGGGGATTATGGGCTTAACTTTAATGGTTGTGTGCACTGCCATTTGAGTGTATTTTATGAGGTAGTGATTGATGATGTGTGAGTCTAGTAGTTTTGCTTCAATATGCAAATAATATCTATAGCTTTCCTGTTCACCTCTTGCTTATTTACTTTTCTCAACTCTTTATGTTCTGGAGATCAGAAGAAAACTGCTTACTCAGAAAACTAAACCATTATGAGCAGAAAATTCCATTCTCAAGTACTGTTGGTGAGGGGTTGAATAAAATCTCAACTTCTGAATTGAAGCAAGACTATTAAAATGCCTGAAGTGTATGAGTCTGTTGAGTATGATGTCAGTCAGCGTGCTTCCTGGAAATAAAATACTGAGAGGCTTTTATTATACCCCAAAGAAATAGTTTCCTTTCCTCCTCACTAGTTAAAGTGTTCAGACTCATCCCCTAACAAAGCCTTTTAAGCAACCTTGGTTGTCTAGAGGCTAGGATGTTGGTTAACTTGAATTGATAACTGAAGTCACTCTTAGCTTTAGCATCATCATCAAATGTTTAAATATCATTTACTGTTTAAATGTTTAATTTTACAAATGGAATAAAAAGGTTTGGTGACGATTATTTATATTGAAAAATAGTGCCACATGTCTCTACATATTTGAAAATTCTTTCAGCATATGCTGTGAATTGCTTTTTACACCCCCTTTCCTAGTTCCTGATACATGGTAGAAATGTAATATGTCTTAACAATGAATATAAAAAATAAAAAGGGAAGAAGAGAAGATGGAAGTAGATTGTCATTGTGGTTTATGAATAATTGGTTTTAAAATTTTCCAGTCTTTTAAAAATAAACTTTCTGTACTAGAATTGTTGAGACATTTCTATATTTTTCAAGATTATGATTGTGTCATTGTGTTGATGAGCATCTTGTGAATGTATATAGTAACAACTCCTGTTGAAGTTTGTGTTTCTCTTCTTAGGAAAGCTGGAAAAAAGCATCAAGAGAAGGAATTGCCCTGCACTCTTTGGAGTCAGTAACCAAAAAATTCAAATCATTAGACAGCTAGATTATAGGAGATAGGCCAATTCTTTAAAGATGTAATCGATTATAGTGGTGGACCTAATGTAACTCCATTAGGGTACAGCTGTTGGAATAATTTATTTGAAATTATAAATGTACTTTTTACCCCGGGGAATGAGGAAAAATATCTAATCAAATGTGCTGTCATTAAACTACTTAGGCTCATACCAAGTTTAATGTTAAAATGAGACTAAGTGGAGACTACAGGTATATGCTGTAACCCCCCTTGCAGATTGTGTCCAGGCTTATTAGTAGCTAATCATTGGTCTTTGAGGGGAAACCCTAAATTAAGCTTCTTTAGTTTGCAGTTTTCATTACCGTTTGAATTTTCAGTTAAGGACTTAGTTTTCTAGGATTCTGATTATGGTGTCACAAAATGTCTTGATATTGTCCACAATGGGAAAAAATGTTATTTTAGTATACAGTTTTTCCAAGGGAAATGGAATAAATGTGGAATTGGTACCTCAACTAGCAGATCCTCGAACTCTGCTCTTAATGCTATTAACTCCTTTTAAGGCAAACAGTATTGTGCTCTCTCAAAAATCAAAGAAAATCTTTAGTCCTTTCTAAGACTAAAAAAATTTTGCTATCTTTTTTATCCATGAAAGGCCGTAATTCCTAAGCTTTTTAATTTTTGATACAGTGGAATTGTTACAACAGGAAGTGGCCAGGAAAAAGAAAAAACACAGTCCTCCCATATATTCACAAACTGTTAGCATGACTTCTCTAGCCACAAAAGATGTCTTTTTATGGAGATGTTTTGTTGTAATTTCAGAAGGTGGTTGTTAGTTATCTTGGCTACATTACATTTAGCACATCTGGGATGTGTTCACATGAAGACATTGGCTAAAAGCTGTGTCTTGTGGCCTGGAATTGACTGATATTGAAAAGACTGGAAAGGACATTTCTTGCTATTTGGCCTGATCCAACAGAGACACCTTCCATGGGAAGCCCAGTCAGGAGATCATTTTGGAATTAAAGAGTGAGTTACAGAAGTCGAACTTCGTGATTGTTGTAGAATTCTTTTCAAAATGGCTTGCTGTTCTTTCCCAAATTGCTGCCATGGCAATTATAGCTCTGAGACAATAATTTTACAACCCTGGCACCAGAATTTCTGACAGCGCTTCTAAAATTACTTTATTTGGATTAAAGAAATTTGTGGAAAGGACTTGCATCTGTGCTGTCACCACTGTAGCCTATCACAGATAGTGCAGGCCATGAAGAGTGCTCCAAGGCAGTAGGAACTTGTCTCTCATGTCTCATCAGAACTTGGTATTTGGCAACATTCTGCTAAAATTCATTCTGTTAAACTTGTCATGTAATAGTGTCTCATTTTTTCTCATCTTAAGTGAGGATGACTAAGACAAACAGAGCATAATCCTGTTCTATCCATTCGTATCTATCCACCTATGAAGTTCGAACCAAGGTGTAATTTTTTTCCCATTTTAGTTGAAATTGTAAGGTTCGTTTTATATAGTGAAGTATATGCATTTTAGCTCATGAGTATATTATTCCAAGGTCTGATTAATAGTGGACAAATTAGGATTTTCAGGCAGTGTATTATTTATTCTTTTTGTCATTTTTTTAGTAAATTAGAACTTTTTTCCACTTTTATGGGCAGATTTAGTCTAAAGTGAGAAAAGTATATACACAGCACTTTGTAAATTGTAAATTTCCATGATCTGGATAATATTAATACTAGGAATAATAACATCAACCATACACAATTATATAGCATTTACTGTGTGTCAGGAACTGTGCTATGTACCTTACGTATTTTTACCTGTTTAATCGTCACAGGAGACCAAAGAGGATTAGGTGTTATGTCTGTTCCACTTGACAACTGTGGGACTTGCTTAACATCCCCCAGTTAGTATGTAGTGTTGCGGGGTTTGCAACCCAGGCAGTGTCGTTCCAGAGGTAAGAACACAGATACAGGAAACCCCCTCCGCCTGCTGTGTCATTCCGAAGTATCGTTCAAAGGTATATGCTTCTTACTAGGCTGAAATTGGATAAGAAGAGTGTTGCTCACTTGATTTTAATGTTTATGAATCTGATAAGTATCTACGATTTTATTTTATCCACCCAAAGAGAATTTAGAAATAATGGCAAACATGATGGTTATTTTGATGTGATGTGACACATTAAACGAACTCTGTGGTTGATTTCGAACAAGTTTATTCTTCTAGCAATATAAAGGGCATTTTTTTAAAGTAAAGGGTAAATTGCAGTTTCCTATTCCTCCCTTTTTAAAAAAGTAAACTATTTTTTGTTTATCTCTTGGATTTGTGGTTAGACGTCTCTCTTACAGAGAATAAAAAGGGAGCCAGTGTACGAGGACCCAGGCCACTATTCACAACAGATTCTCTTCTAGACAATGACACTGACTTGTGCAATTTCAAGAACAGACCTGCATTTTCACATTTGCCAGTGTTACTCATTATAGCTGAGCTAACTGTGTCGTACAGGATTAGAGTGATAAGTAGTACATTGATCTACATAGGCGAGAACCATCAATAGTACAACTGAGCTACCCTTTAAACGAATTTAGATCCTCAGTTAATTTTTCTCCCCAGTTTACAACTTCAGTTCCATAGTTTAGGGGCCTAAAAGTTCTCTTATAGCATCTCCTTCTACTGTAATGAGATGCACGGTAAAAAGCTCATTTGACTCCCAAGATATGTTTTGTTTTATTTCCCCTCCCATCTTGGAAGGATCATTCTTTGGACAGGTGAAATTAATTGAACTCCAAAAACTTTCTCTTAAAAGAAAAAAGGAGAGACTTCATTTTTTATGTCTTCTTGAAAGGCCCCACTTAGGTTTTATCAGGGACAGTAGTGTTGTATCTATTGGTAGAATAAGCTCTTACACCTCACTGTTTCTTTCAAGCCTAGTCATCACTTTTATGTCCTACACCTCTATATGAAAAAGGTCTTAAAGGAAGAAAACATGAAATAGGAAGCAGACATAAATGTTCTAAAAACTTATATATCAACAAATAGAAGTTGCTAGAACAATAAACAATTGCAGAGACTTTCAGTGTCTATTAAAAGCTCGGCACAGTGACATTTGGGACATATTTGTGCACTGGCGATACACAAGATAGCTTTTCCCTGATGATCACACGGGTTAGTAGAGGAGTTATGCACGTAAAGCCTCTTGAGAGTCAACTGTTTCCGCTTACGTGTTTCCACAGGGCGTACATCTCTGTTAGGAAACTGACATTACTATAAACTCTCTGAGAGGAGGGTTATGTCTTATTCACTTAGGATAAGTGCCTAAAACACAGTAGATACCTAATGAATATTTGTAGAAGGAAGAGGGAAGATAGGACATGTCCATAAGTAAGATAAAAAAAGAACTTTTCAGGCAGAAAGTTTGAGGTGAACAAAGAGAAAAACTTAGAAAACTGGTTGAAAAATCATCACATGGTTCAATTTGATAAAAATGTAATATATAAAGACACTACTGGAAGCTACAGTTGAAAAGATAGCAGAGATAAGATTTCACAAATCATTGTCAAGTTGGGGGCAGGGTAGTAAGTTATCCCTTAAATTTACAGCCTACCAGGCTTGTCCAAACTGCAGCCCAGGACAGCTTTGAATACGGCCCAACTCAAAGTCATAAACTTTCTTAAAAAATTGGAAAAGTTATATACAGACCTTTTTTTTTTTTAAGCTCATCAGCTGTCATTAGTGTTAGTATATTTTATGTGTGGCCCGAGACAATTCTTCCAATGTGGCCCAGGGAAGCCAAAATATTGGACACCCCTATGCAACCAAAATGATTGTGATATCCTTAAAATAAACTGAAATTCAAAGGAGGACAAGACTATCGAGAGAAGGACTACTCCATTCTGAAAAAGTGAGTTTGAGGTGCCAGTAAACCTCCAGATGTAAATAAGGAAATCTAAGTGGAAACAGAATGAGAAGCTTAGGAGATCAAGGTAAAGGCTGGAGGAAGCCCCTTGGGCAGTCAGATCTGCAGAAGTGATTGTGCAACCAAGGATCAAATGAAATTGCTGATGGAAAGGGGGAAGAGGAGGAGAGGAGAGCAACAGAACTGAGGACAGCATCTTAAGGGCTTGAGAAAGGATAGCCAGTGCATGAGAGGAGGGAGAGAGGGAGGGGACACACACACACATGTACACACACACACACACACACACACACACACACACAGAGAGAGAGAGAGAGAGAGAGAGAGAGAGAACGAGAGCCACATGTCATTGCATAAAACAGAGGTGTGCTTGGGGCGGGGGCCACGCAGCAAGGCATGGGGAAATGGCCTGGGTTTTGCAGTCTCGAGCTGAGTTCCGATGTTGCAGTGCACCTGTTATAGTTGAATGTGCTCTTGGGCCACAGTTTCCATATGTGCGAGGTGGGAATAACACCTCAGTAGTTGATGTATAAATTTAAATAGTTGAAATAAATATTCTTTAAATAGTACTTTAAAAATCATGCTTGTCTATTAAAATAATAACCAATAAAATGGAAGTTTTGGAGTTAATTATATTTCTTTTATGCGTGTAAAGTGACTCTATGGCGAAATATATTATTTTAAAAAGTCTTGTAATCAGTACAAAATTGAAGACTTAGGAATTACTAAATTGTGTGTTTTGCAAAGAAATACACTGTCTTTTGTCCACTGTCTTCTGAATAAATCTTTTGGAGTTTAAATATAATTCAAGCTTAATTTTTGAGCATCTGCTGTATACCTAGCACTTTTTACTAAGCTCCTCTAATTAAAGCTTCTGCTTTCCAATTCTTAGGGTATTTATTAATCTGCTTCTCTTTAGGTACCACTAATTTATTTCTTACCAACACTGGGACCCTAAGCTTTTGATGCAATCTCAAATTTATAGCATTTGTGATTGTCCTAGTACAGTCTATTGAAAATGCTATATTTTATTCTTTATTTCTGGGAGAAGCAAAATTATTGTTTTCTTGGGAAATATTTGTAAATTTTTGCCTCAGAAAATACTATGTAGTATAAAATTAGTTTTTCTACATATCAGAATCAGTGATGGGATGCATTTTCCATGGCACTTTAATGTACTGATACAATATTTTTCCCTTTTATGGGAAAAAGAAACAGTGAGTAACCCTTTTCCTGTTCTTTTTGTTAGGGTAACACATTAAGAAAAATCCTCCTGAATCGATACTTTAAAGGTGATTATGCAGTTAGTATGAACGGACACCTTTCTGGAACCTATTGCAAATCTGTGCAAGGAGGAGGTAAGCCTTATCATTTTTTTCTCATTTTAAAATTCTCATATTTTTATTCCAGCATCTAATATTTTATTTTTAAAAAATCATTTATAAAGCGCTATTATCAGCCATAAAAAAAAAAGGAAAGAAATCCTGCTACTTGCAACAACATGGATGGCCTCGAGTCTTCATGCTAAATGAAGTGGCAGTCAGAGAAACAAAAATACTGTGTGATCTCTCTTATATATCTAATTCAAAAAGCCAAAATCATAGAAACTGGCTTGAGGTGTTGGGTAGAGAGTAGGGGAATTAAGTAAAGGAGGTCAAAAGGTACAAACTTTCAACTATAAAATAAATAAATCCTGAGGATGTAATATACAACATGTTGTATGTTTGAAAATTGCTAAGACAGTAGATTCTGAAAGTTCTTATCACAAGGAAAAAAAATTACAATTATGTGAGGTGATGAATCTTAATCTTTTTGTGGACATCATTTTGCAATGATATATAAATCATTTTGTACACCTTAAATTTACATTATATGTGCATTATATTAACTTAGTAAGACTAAAAAAGGAAAAGCACTGTTAAAAATGTTTCTACAATTTCAGGTTCGTAAAACAATGGATTTGAATATTAGAATAATTTTGTCTTTCAACTTTGGAAAATGGTTAAACTAAGTCATAATTTATTACTATATAAATTAATGACAAAAATAAAGCTGATTGTTTTCCTAAAGTATTTTTTATTAAGAAAGAGCATTTAATTACAGGTATTATGCTTTTAATAAAAAGTTATATTTTTACCAACTTTTAATTTTCTAAAACCCAGACTTCTATTATAATTAACTTTGTAAGGAAAAAATCTCAATTTTAAATATTCTTCAAGTCTAAGAATTTGAAAACCTTATATATAATAATGTCTGTAATTAAGGTTTATTTATTTATATTTTGTAATTACAGGAAGCTTTTCTGGACAAGATTCTGATAAGATGGGGATATCAATGTCAGATATTCAGTGTCTACTGGATAAAGAAGGTGCATCTGAACTTGTCATCGATGTTATAGTGAACACCAAAAATGACAGAATTTTTTCAGAAGGAATTTTACTTGGCATTGCTTTGCTTGAAGGAGGAAATACACAAACTCAGGTACCTGCTTATCATGATGAACCTCACACATACAAGGACGGACCATTAATTTCACGAGCTCATCCTAGAAAAAGTGCTACATACCTCATTGCTGAGTATCACTAAGATCACCTTTGAAGTACTCCCCTTGGGAAGCTATGCACTGACGCCAGTGCCTAGTTCACCCTTAAAAGCGGTTTTGGAACTCTTTTTCTGGGATGGCGATCAGAGCTGTCGTCAACCCCCAAATCTGACACTTAAGTTCGGGAACTTGCCACTGTGCACTTACGTTGGCAGCACTGTACAAACAACTCGGTAAGGTGTCATGGCCTTGGCAAGGGGAGTACTTCGAAGGGACCATAGTGATATTAAGCTATGAGGTATGTAGCACTTTTCTAGGATGAGTTTGTGAAATTCTCCTAGCTCATAGACAGACACACACACACACACACACACACACACACACACGTGTATATGTATGTAAGTGTATGTGTGTGTGTGTGTGTATACAACTAGTTTTGTATCACATTTTCTTATAAATCTTAAATTTCTTAAAATTTATAGGAAATTTATTTGATTTGCTGTAGTAAGTACAGAGCTTCACAATTTATTCAGTGGAGAAGTACATTCCTTAGAAGCATCCTTTCTAACATTATGTCAGAATTTGGATTTGTATGGGGAAATTTTAGGCTGACTTTCAGCAGATAAAAATGACATTTCGATTCATCTAAGAATTAAATGTATCAATTAAAAGAGAATATACATAAACTCCTCCCACAGAATTTGGCATTATAATAGATCTCAATAACATTCCCCACCCATATCCAGACATCTTTTCCCATATACTTGTCTAGAAGTTTAGAACAGTAGCATTACTTGTGGCCCCCAGTATCCCAGTGGTCACTACCCTGATGCCTCTGATTAAGTTAATTTTTCACTAGCAGAGAAAGAGAAGAACCATTTCATTTGTTCATTCAACTCAGGGCAGGGTGATTTGAGTCATCAATCATCTATTGAGTGCTCCACTACTTAAGCAAATGCTCCCTTGCAACCAGGGGATCAGACTTCTGTTTCCAGAAGGCACACATTTCACTTTGAAACTCCTGCCAAGTTGCTCCTGGGCCCCTCCACCCCCAAAGGCAGAGCATGCTGCATGAGGCTGAGAGCTAGGAGGTCTTCCCAGAGAAGTTATGGTCTGCCATTCACTGGCCTTCTCTTTCTAGGTTTGCCTTGGTCAGGGAAGGAAACTGTGCTTACACCTAATTAGAAGTTCAAGAATCCATTTTCCCTATTCATGGCAAGTAGAAACAACATCTAATTAAAATCTAGGATATTTTCCTTTATTTAGTCGTCAAATACAATGAACAATAGTAATTTCACCATATGACATACTCAATAGCAATTTTCTTTAGGAATAACGGCCTCATGAACAGCTAATGGCACAATAACCAAAAAACAACCTTAAAACACTATTACTTTTTAGTTAGAAAACAAGTTGGGTAAACGACAAATCCTTAAGGGTTGAGACCCCATGTTGTTCAGCTTTGTATCCTTCATGTCTGGCATTGTGTCTGGCCCAATCTAGGGGTTAATAAATGGTCAGGAGGGGTGGCTCTCTGAATGGTCCTGCTTCACAAAGTTGTCCCTATCTGGCTTGGACCTTTGGTAACCACTCCTTTGTCTGAGCTCCCATAGCACTTGTTCTTTAATACTTGGCACGTTGCCTGTACCACATCACAGATTCTTCTGAGGGATGTTGTTGAATGGGGTGGTGGTGGGACTTGAGTGGTTTTCTTGGGAAATTGTCTTTCTTCTGTAACCAGATATATAATTTGGACTTTCTAAAGAAATTGTCTAGTTAACTGTATAGTGTTAGATTCAGATTATTCAGGGAATAAGAGTGAAGGATTTTGTTTTTTTGGCATCTCTAGGTTGGAGCAACAGTACTTGGTAGATTCTTGTTTCTGAGCCACTGATGGTCATCAGATGCCATCATCTTGTTATGTTGTTGTTTGTATGACATTTTTGCCTCTCAAATTAAAAATCATCTTTGTTAATGTAGTGATAGGGGATTATATTCTTTACTTCTACAATGCCTTATATTTATTCAACAAATATTTGTGGATGAAACAGCATTAAATATTTTGTGTGTGAAAATCATTTTTTAAGATGGGTTATAATGATCTCATTTACTAGTCTTACCCTATTCAGGTTTCTCATGTATTAATATCGACATCATTGTACAACCCAGATGTCACCTGAGTGCTTCTGGCTAGAAGAGGTCTAGTGGAGGTCAACTGGAATCCTATACCTTGGCTTTAGCAGTCTAAAATCCACACTTCCCTAAAACTTCTGCCAATCGCTCAGGGGTTGTGCATTCTCACAGACTCCTTAGCCACTAATGTCTTGCTTTCTTAGACCATAGGTTCCTTTTTTTTCTGTAGTACTGAAATAGAACTCTGATCCCCTTCCTTAATTTCTACACTCCTAACTTCATATGTCAATTTATACATTTAATATACTTTATTAGGGGGTTCCCTGGTGGTGTAGTGGCTAGGCTTTGGCACTCTCACCGCCATGGCCTGGATTTGATCCCTTCTCAGGGAACCAACCAAAAAAAAAGTTAATATACTTTATTAAAGATTGTTTGAGGAAGAGGATAGTGGAAGTACTTATAATTTCAAATTGATCATTAATAATCACAATAATGATAACAATACCTCCTAAATAACAGGCACTGTTCTTAGTGCATTATGTGATAATCCTCACAACAATTTATGAGGTAACTTTATTACTTTCTTACTTCACCAAAGAATAATCTTAGGTAGGCGGTTTAAGTTCCTTATTCAACATCACATGGCTACTTTGAGATACAATCAGGATTTAAACCTGTGCAGTCTGGCTCCAGAGTCTGTGCTCTTAACCAGTATATACATCTCCTTTCTAAAATATAACCTGTACTTCTATACTTTTGGGAAATTTCGCTGGCTGATTCATGTTGTATCATGCCCTAGTCTCATTCAATCTCTCCAGTTCTTCAGTTCATTTCACTTCTCTGTCCTCCCATCTCTAGTCTACCCGCTCTTCCTTGGGTGAAGTCCTTCCTCTGTCACACAGATATGTTTATCTGTCACCCTTGGCTACTGAAAAAACCTTAGATTTTCCCCTTATGTTCTATGCAGCTTATGGAGGTAGTTTTCTAATAAAAAATGGTATCTTTAGTAAGAAAAAACCTTAAGTTACCTGCTGATATTGTATATATAATACATAAAGCACATTTTTATCTTTATTAAAATCATACTGTTCAGCTTTGTAGAAGGCTGGTGCTAGCATAGGACCTGGCACATAGTAGGCCCTCAATGAATATGTGTTGAATTAGTACATGACTTTATAATAACATAAAAAAAATCTAAGAATTCTTTGCATACAACTTCTTACAGTGCTTTGTAAGTTTTTAAAATGAATAATATGTAGGGATGAATTAAATAACATGAAAATATATTGAATTTCAATGGAAAGTGCTAAGCAAATTCAAGCTATTATTGGTATACATTAAATAGTACAGGGAACTGGCAAAAGCTGTGAATTTATTATTTATGCAATAATGATGGACTTGCATTCATAATGCTTATATTTATTTCAAGCATAAAAACCACTATTTTTCTTCTTTTGGGTAGTGATACCTTAAAATATGTTTTCTTACAGTATTCTTTCTACCAACAATTGCATGAACAAAAAAAGTCAGAAAAATTCTTCAAAGTTCTATATGACCGAATGAAGGCTGCTCAGAAAGAGATAAGATCAACAGTGACAGTTAATACTGTAGATTTAGGTAGCAAAAAAAGGGATGAAGACAATGAATTGATGACATCTGGTCCACAAATGAGAGGTAAAGAAATATTTGAGTATTTGGGAGAGTAGAGTGAGAGAAAAGTGGGTAATGCAGTGTTTAAATTTCACTTTGTCATTGCACTTACCTTAGTTTAACTATCTCAGTGGTGGCTTTTACTATGGAGTTCTGTCCTTAAATTATTATGGTGGTAGGGTTGACTTTGAAACAGCTTTGTAAGGCCACATTCAAACAAGGCATTATTATTAGAGCAAAGCAACTACAGCAGGTCTTTGAATATCATTGTTTCATTCAACATAGGTCGTTTTCTTAAAATGATGTAAAGCTATAGTAACTTAACTCTTGTTTGTATCCTTTAGCCTATGGGAAAATTGGTTTTGATTTATGTCATTTCACTTAAAATTGCATAAACTATCTAAGACATTAAGTGAGGACTTGCTGTAGTAACATGAAAGTGTTTGATTTCATTGTAGAATGCATGGTAAAGAACAGCTGTCTCAAATGTTTGAATGTTCATGAAATGTAAAATTTATGAACAGAAATGGCACCAGACGCTAATGAAAGATTTTTGGGTTTTGGAATAACAAAGTCATCATTGTAGCAAATACAAATTATAAAAATTAACATTTTGAAATTTGCCGTATTTCCCTACCTTATTTATCAGAAAGATATGAACCCTTCTAAGGTTGATGAAGCATTAAGATCTTTTTTTTTTTTTAATATCACAGTGCAAATTCAAGTTTTTAGTTGCTACCTCAAATCCTTTTTGGGAACTCACTTGTCAGATGATTTTTAATTCAGTTGTTAAAGAATTTGGGTACCTGGTTATTTTTTTTTAATTATCAAAAGGAAATTAATTCAGAAATGTAAGAGTACTGCTTTATTTTCAGTAAGAGATTCATCATTACATTTAAAAGAGGGAATGAGAGGGCAATTAACAGAAGCTTCTTCAGCAACATCAAAAGCATACTGTGTATACAGAAGAGAAATGGATCCAGAAATAGACATTATGTGCACAGGATCCGAAGCAGGAAATGCCGATGAGAAGTCTGCAGAGGAATTAACAATGAGTCCTGCAATTGCCATCATGCAGCCAATACTGAGATTTCTTCAGTTGCTATGTGAGAATCACAACCGGGAATTGCAGGTATATTTTTCTGTTTTGTGTGCAAGCTGAGAAAACAGCCTGTGAGGATACATAATTTTGCTCAAATAAAAGTAACAGTTAGTTTTGGAGAGATCCTCAATAAAAACAATAGTGCTCTTTTGAAATGGGAAGGAATTTTTGTATCTAAGTGATGAAAAATGAAATGAAAATTCCTTTATGCATGAAAAAGTCAGGCTCATGAAGTTTCATTCTGTGCATCCTTAGTTCATCCCTATTTAACCTCAATGAGCATCAGCTAATCCCGGTATTTTGGTACTTCTTGAGTAAGGTCACATTTGCCTCATCTGTATCATTCATGGTTTTGTAGACTTCAGGGGATTTCATCCTTTACAACCCAGTTTATTTTTCTTGAGTGAGGACACAGCGTATTTATTTTTTATTAGAAATAGAGTTAATATTGAAGAGGATTTTTTTTTTTTTACAACAGGGAAAGTTGATACCTTTGCAAATGAACATAGTCCTGTTCTCACATCTTCTTCGGTACATTTCCCTGTGTCAAATACATAAACTTAGAGATACCTAGGAATTTTGGCTTTTTATTTTTTGCATTGTTTATATACACTGCTTATGTCACCATGGAGAAATCACATGAAAAATGAAATAATTTCTAAGCGTACGTATCCAGTATTAGAAAGACAGCAGAGTTTGAAGTTGTTTTCTCTAGTCCAGAGTACAGGTGTTCTGAATTGGTAAGAGATAGCATATTTATATAAATTGAGTTAAAAATCCTTCAAGGGGGATATACACATGCAAATTAATGAATGGTGGAAGCCATTAACTCTCCTGGCCCACCCCACCGTAACTTCGAGAAGGCTGCCATAGAGCTGTTGACAAGCAAAGGCCGGAAGTATTGCTTCCACAGGGAGGATGCCAGCTCTGCCCTCATGCTTATCCTGACCCACCAGTCTGTCCATGTTGGAAATAGATGTATAGAATCTGATCCAACATTTTACTAATAGGAGTGCGGGATCAAACAAGTTAGAAAATACTGCTTATAAAATTACTTTGTTTTAATAAGAATATGATAGAATTATTCAATAGCTATTACATGGAAGCCACCCAAATGTCCATTGACAGATGAATGGATATACAAAATGTGTATATGCATACAAGGGAATATTATCCAGCTTTAATAAAGAAGAAAAGTCTGATAAATGCTACAACATGTATGAACCTTGAGACATTATGGTAAGTGAAACAAGTCAGTTACAAGAAGACAAATACCATGTGATTTCACTTTTATCAGGTACTGAGAGTAGTCAAAATCATAGAGACAGAAAGTAGAATGGTGGTTACCAGTTTCAGTTTTACAAGATGAAAAAGAGTTCTAGAGATATGGATGGTGGTAATAGTAGCCCAGCATTATGAATATCTTTAATACCCCTGAACTATACACCAAAAATGATGAAGATGGTAAATTTAGGTATATTTTGCCACAATACAAAAAATTGGGCAAAAATTACAAAAACGAACTGAAAAAAAAAATAAATGGAAGAAATAAAGTCAAATAACTTAATAAAGATAATTACTAAATTCAAATTTTAAAACGTGTTCATTTTTTTGTTACCCTTTCACCAGGTTTACTACTCAAAGACATTACTCTTAATGGGTTGTTGTTTTCTTCCTGAAATTTTAATGCACATATAAGCATATTGATCTATAAGCGTGTAAACCTTTTTAAAAAGCACATTATATAGCGTTCCTCACCCTTTTTCAGTTAGTAATATATCTTTTTGTTAAATTACTTATTACTTGTTTATGTTTATATTAGTACATATTGATGGACCTCATTTTTATAGGTTCACAATATTCCAGTGTTTGGATGAGCTGTTTATTAACCCAGTTGCATTAGGGTATGGTATCGTTTCCAGATTTTGCTATTACAAACAGTGTGTGGTGAATCTCTTTGATTGATATGTGTATTGTGTGTGTGTGTGTATAAACTTTCAAGAGTGGAGTTACATCTTAACTGAAAATTTTGATAGATGCTTCTTCCATTTACTGTTTGAAGCCACACTGTTTATAAGGAATCATTTACATGAAAATTTGGTTGCTTCTTTCCCTAATGAACTTCTATTTTCTTTTTTCCCACTATCTATTATTTTACTCTCTCTCTATAGTTTTAGAATAATGAGAAATGTTTGTTAAGAGCTATACTGATAAATATAGTTGCTTGAGGAAGGCACCTAAGACTCCTTGTTTTTTCTTAAACTTAAGAGAAATTTAATAAATATGAACACATTCCTATGCAGAGTAATTTTATTTGACATTGCCATGGGGATCTTTTTGAGTAAGTAGAACACACATCCACAGAGAACTGAAAACAATTAGCCCAGTGATCTTTTAACCCTTAAGGTGTATTTTCTTTTGCCTTCAGAACTTCTTGAGGAATCAAAACAACAAAACTAATTATAACCTTGTCTGTGAGACCCTTCAGTTTTTGGACTGCATTTGTGGAAGTACAACGGGTGGCCTGGGCCTATTGGGTCTCTACATCAATGAGAAGAATGTAGTGCTGGTCAACCAGACTCTGGAAAGCTTGACTGAGTATTGCCAGGGCCCATGCCATGAAAATCAGGTAACCATGAAAGCGGTTTTTCAAAATTATTCATGATGAATTAGCAAAGGGATCAAATTGGTGAACCAACCAACTCTTGTGTACCTTTAAAATATCTTTCTTCTTGTTTTGCCAGATATTTTTACTTTCCTAACAAAATATACAAAGACTGAATTATAGACTAGCAAATACTATGCCATATTTTGATTTAATTCCATTGTAAAAAAAAATTCCCATGAAAATGGTCCAGATAAAAATTAGACTTACTACAAAGAGTAAAAAATGTTTCTTCATCATTGCACAGTTTTAATCTTTAGTGCATCTTTCCAGGGTTTGGGGAATAATTTCTGTTTCCCTTTGGTTTCTTTGGACTCACTGCAGTGTGTAGTGGGTAATATGTATTATCTCCTTTATATTCACAGTAAACTTAGGAAACTTACAAAATAGCTATTATTGCTCCCATTTTGCTTATAAATAAGTTCTGACTGAGAGAGTAACTGATGTTTCAGTGTCCCAGAGTGACAAATGGTAAATTATACAGCCATTCTTAAAACTCAGAACTTTTGATTGAGTCTAAATAGAGTGTTTTTTTGGCTGGCTCTATTACATTTTTTAGGGCAAAGTTTCAACTCTCTCTTCCAGAATGTTTGCCTCTGATTCTTTTCTTAGATAGCAAGGGCAAATTGTAGTAGAAAACAGGACACTTGAACTAGTAAAGGAAAATGAGCCACCCTAGAGTTTACTGATTGACTGTTGACCTCCGCTCAAGTGTTTTGGGGCTGCCATCACAAGCATAGATCCACCCTGGAAGAAAGTTTTCAAATCACAAACATTTCTGGATATAAATTTTAAAGAAGCCTTTGAGACCAAACATCAGTGCTTAACTTAGAAAAAAACTATGAAACAGAAATCTGCTTTTTTATTGCTCTGCAAATTACAGGACCTATATACATACATATATAGTACATATGTATACATACATATGTGCATGAACATGTGCATGCACATATGTAATACATTCATAGGTACATAAACTAACAACATAACAATTACTGACATAAATAATTTGTTGGAGATACTTTCCTCCTGCCCTGTAATGTTCATACGGTAAAGGGATTATGGATTTTGCCCTTATTTTTCTGGATTATATTTCAGTCCTCTAGGGCAATGATACAAGACAACCTAGTTGTTGATTTAAAGTTAAGAACAATATATACAAATTCAAGAGATTTGGTTTTATTTTGGTAAAAATATGAGGGCTGTCTGGAAAGTATCCAGCCATGTAATATGAAAAATAGAGGCTTTGATGGCTAGATTTTTTCTGGACAGCCCTCGTATATATCAGTATATGTACAATAGAAAACATGCATACCACACTTTTGGTTTTATAAGAGGATGAAATTGAGTTTTGAAAGTAATTCACTAAATCAGGTAAGCTCTAAAAATAAAAACCAGTAATAAAAGAACATGAATTTCACATACTCTAGTAATAGATAGTGTCCAGCAGAAGTGACGCCTTAAAATATAATGTGCTTGAGTGTGATGTTGCTATGTTACAGAATTACATGCTTATGATTTTGTAATAAAAGATTGGGTATAGATTACTAGCTCATAAAAAAGGGGCGTTATTTATATCAGACCTGGTACTTACTCTAAACGCCATGCTCTCAAAATGTGTTTAAGGAAAGAAGGTTGCTCATAAATTCTAGAAATGATCTGCAGATTGATTTCCTTGAAGTTTGACATATATTTAATGATCAGAAGAACCTCAGAGAATGTAGAAACTGAATGGAAAACACCTATCCTTTGTGTCAAGGGAGTAAAAATTTTCTTGTGTGAAGGGAGAAATAAAGCCCATTCTGAAAAAGTAACTGTCATTTCAGAGCTACTTTGATTTTACTCTTTCTTTTGATTCACTTGGGTTTTCAAACCCCTTGACACTGGGTACTCTATTTTTATTACATGTAGTTCCACAAATTCCAACTCACAAGTTTCTGATTTTCAATTTCAATAAAACGAATTAAGTTCAAAGTCGTAGCACAGTAGACCCTAACCTTCAAAATACTGACATTTATCTCTCAGATGTTTTATAAATTTTCCCCAAAGAAGATTCCTCTAAATCACTCAAGATTAAGGAATTTGCTAGGCTTTTCCTCAGCCACCAGAATTGACAGGATGTCCTCAAAACATTGGGAGGTTTGTTTCTGTATTCCCTGTCTGCTGCCACCCAGATCATGCCGCAGCATCACTTGTTAGTCATTTAGCATTAAGTAGCTGCTAAATTAAAATGCTATATCAGCACTGACAAACCGCAGGCATAAAGCATACATGCCTTCCATAAATGGGAATATTCTCTTAGCCAGAATAAATTAGATCTTAAAATTCCAAGTTTAAGGAACTCTTCTGTTGGAGGGATATTATAATTTATTGACTGCAAAAGTAACTTAACCAGTGTTGTTTGAAATTCTATAAAAATAGTTCTTTTTAAAAGATACCTATTACATACCATCTATTTCTGCATACAAAGTCATTTAATCACTACTAATTAATTGTCAGATTCTATGCAAAGCTTAATCCTTAACTTATCTTTGATTTATTCTCTAAGTTAAATTATATTTTGAACACAAAAACTAAAGTACTCTGCTATTTTTATGTTACGTGATTTCCAGTGCTTTTATATTAAATAGAAGTTATTTTATAAACATTTTGTTTTGTAGACATGTATTGCTACTCATGAATCCAATGGAATTGATATCATCATTGCTTTGATTCTAAATGACATAAACCCTCTTGGTAAATATCGAATGGATCTGGTGCTCCAACTAAAGGTAGAGTAAATCCACCATTTGTGGGCGGAAGTGACTTTGTCTATATAAAGCCCCCTTCCAGAGTTGACTCTAAATCTTCAAGTAGCTCTTGTAAAAACCAAGATATTACCATATTCTCAACTAATACATTGACAAAGAGGATTAGGGAAAGCACAGCGTGCACTAAATTCCTGATAAAATGTCGAATAAAGTTTGAGGGAATGTTCAGTTGGAGGGTACTTTATTGGAAATTCTTTTAGGTAGCTGCTTTGTTTCATGACTTCTCTTCTGTTTTTACTTTATATTTTTTATTATGTAGAAGAACAAATGATGTTGAACATTCACTATACCGTATTTAAAAATTCATCGTGAGTACAAAATTCTATCAAGTCACAATTAATTAGACTATGTAAAAGTAAGGCTGTAATTTAATTTTGTGGCTCTCTTCTTTCTAAAATTATTTTCTTTTATATTAGAATCTTATTTTTTCCCCAAATACTGTAAGTCGTTTCACACTCCCTTTGAGAAGTTACTTAACCTTAAGCCATGCACATACTTCCCAGCAGTCCCATTTATCAGAGTTTAGGAACAAAATGACATTTAAAACAATTTCTTCAATTTTTTTGTCAAATAGAAATGGACAAATGAATATACACAGGAAACTATATAAACCCAAATACAAAGGCATGATTTTCAATTGAAGTGAATTATTTAAGACCACATTATTTTGTTCAGTGTTAAACAGGTAAAAAAAAGTCATTGGTGTGAAACACAATTTTTCTGTTAAGACAGGTCTATCCAAAATTACAATAGCAAATATAATTTAAGTTTAATATTGCATAGGTAAATTTGTGATCAAGGAGAAATTATGATATTTTTATAATTCTGTTTCAAAATATAGCTTTAGATAATGGAATGTACATATGTCCTAATTATTTGAAGATTGTGCTAATGACTCTTAATAGGCAAATGTTTCTTTTAAGAGAAGAGATGAGTTTGTGTTTTTTTACTCTGTTCATTTGCAATATGTTTAAGCTTTGGGTCCTTCCATCATTTGCGCAAAGGTAATACTTATGTATTAATAGATTAAATTGGTGCCTTTTTTCTTATTTGCATTATGCTTCATTTAGTGAAGCCTGCCTAAGGCTAGGTGACAGACAGCTTAATTTGAGTTACTGGACATATTTTTATTTCATTTTAAATTCATCTTTAATCATCATTCATAAAGAAAAAATATATAGAGAAGCCTTGGCCTTTGGCTTTTAGCATTCTTTTTTAGTCTAAAGACTTCGAGGGCTGTCCAAAAAAAATCCAGCCACAAATGCTTCTATTTTTTCATATTACATGGCTGGATACTTTCCAGACAGCCCTTGTGTACCTTTAAATCTCATTTTAATTAATATAACATAACCAGTGAAAATACTGAATGATTCGTGAATTTAAAACAAAGTATAGGCAAACAAATTATTTATAAGTCCAGGCCTATGTAAAATAACTAAATGATGGGATATGATTTAAGAGTACAAAAATAGTCTTAGCTATTTAAATAAAAATGCTTCTTTGAAAAGAGGTCATTTAAAGTATCATTTATGTTACAAAGCACAATTTATGTGTAACTTTTCAAAATATGACAGTTAGATAGATCTAGGTTTGTATAAAATACCAAATGAATGGATTTGACTTGAAATATTTAAAATACAGTTTTCTATCTAAACAATCGATGAGGCTTTGTACATAATGGCCAATGTGACAACAGTGTTTATAAGACAGAATGATATGTATTGGGTGCTTTTAATTATAAATTCTCTATAACATTATAGATACCATATTAAAAATGTTAAGGTTTTATTTTATATCATTCACCCCTAAATATAATTGCTTAAATATGGTTTATAATTTAAGTATACTTAATCCTGTATACTCATGTACTATACAGTTTTATGTATTTTTCAACTATTGTCCTTTACTTTGTAATTTACATTTTATAAGTGAGCTGTGACTGGGAAGTACTGAATTTGTAAATAGGTGGGTTTTTTTGTTTTGTTTTTACAGCCCTCTATTAACCCTGACATATGCATTTGATTTTTCACTATATGTAGGCTCTTGTACTTTCAAATTGATTCAGATTTCAGTAGGTTATTTGCAAGGTTCTTATTCTTTCAACATAGTATGAGAAAGAAGATTGGTTAGAAAAAAAATACCGTAATACCAGTAGCATTCTGAAATTGGATACACTTTTAAGCTATTATGTATTGGGCCTGCTGAATGACATTCATTAGAGAATACTGCTATTGTTGCCAGGATTTTAGCTTTAAATTATATGGGGTTAATTCATATTGCTGTAAGGATTTAAGTTCTCCACTAATCCTGGAACTTATTTTTTAGGGATAGTCTTTGTATTCGATGCCAGATTATATAAATAGATTTAAGGATGGGTATATATCTGTAAGATGGTTAAATGGAAACAATAATGCTACCTCTCCCACAAAATACTAACATCTTCTTAGGATGGGTCAGTGACATTGATTTGGTCGTCACCACCACCAACACCACCATTGTTACTAATATTACTTATTTAAAGATCGTCTGTAGACTGTACTTCTAAAAGGAAAATGTAATTGGATAGGATTTGGTATTATAGCTACTCAGTAAAAATAATTTATACAGCTTTGACAAAATTTGTGTGGTGCATATCCATATTCAGCAAACAACTGATTTAATTCAAGCTTTCACCCTAAAGCTGTTCATTTTGAGTCACTAATAAGCATCTTACAGCCGTTTGACTCTACTTCTTTTGTGCTCCTATCAAAGATAGTGCATAGAGATTGAGATTTTTATCTAAATATTACAAAAACACTATAGTTTTTCTCTCAGGTAGTTTTTATAATTTTGCAATTTGTCACAACTCTAGGGCAGTGCTGTTGAAAATGCAGTGAAAAGAAACACCTTTCCAAATGTTGAGGATATTGTGCTTTGTGTCTCAAAACTTTGGATAGCTCCGTGGTGGTACCTATTTGGATTATACATTGACTATATTAGAAATATTTTTGATATTTAGTTAAAAACATTTGAGACAATGTATTTATAAACCAAATTAGAAAACATTAAGGTAGGCATAAACTATTTTCATTCTCTATTAAATTTTATTAATTTTATAGATTAATTTTCAGTAAATGTTGCTCAAATTTATTAAAATTTTGGTTTGAAAATATGTATTAATGTTTCATGTTTAAAAAAATTTGCTAAATTCTTTATATACCATTTCTGTGAAATATGTCATTGTTACTGGTTTATTTTACTGTCTTGTTAAAATGTCATCTTAAAAATGCCTTTTTAGGAAATAGTGAATGGAAATATTACATTTTAATGTGTCATATATAAAGTCAATCTTGTTTTTAAAGCACCTTTTAATCAATATTTAAAATATCTCTTGTAACTTACCTTTTATGATTCATAATTTTTATTTTGTATTGGTAGTAAAGTAAACATTCTATTTTAAATTGCTAATAAGCCAAACAGAATTAGCAGTTTAAAATTCTGCTTGATTAGAAAAAAATGGTCTTGGTAATCTCAATTAAAACAAATGCTGGAGATTGTTAATCCATGAAATAGACTTTTCTTATGCATTAACTCAATCTGTTTTTCTAGAACAATGCCTCCAAGCTTTTGCTGGCTATTATGGAAAGCAGACATGACAGTGAGAATGCAGAAAGAATTCTTTTTAACATGAGACCCAGGGAACTGGTAAGCAAATTTTTGAAAGCCTGTTAATAATGCATAACTAAAAGGGACAAGTTTATAGTATGCATGTCAGGAAAAAGTGTAGTGACTTCAACAGCTCTACCAAGCCATAATGGCACATAATGACCTACCATTATGAATACCTCAGAAGGCCTCATGATGGCAAAGGTCTGTGTGATTTGGGTTCTTACGACTTCATTGGTTTTAACCACTTTAAGTACTTTTCTTAATCAGATTGTCATGTTCCACTAAGCTATCTGCAGATTCTTTTGACAAAAGAAGAAAAGTTTCTTTTAGTTTGTGTTTTGGAATATGTGAGGAAGATACAAAAAAATGTTTGTACCCCTCAAAAATTACATTTATTCCTTTTTCTGAACAATAAAAGTAAAACCAGTATCTTTTGTACTTGTTCTTATTAGTGAAACGTTGCACAGTTCTTGTGCTAGAGAAAATTGTGTAGAGACTTAATGAGGATTCCACAGAGGACATCCCTTGGTCTTCCTATTGTAGAAGTTATATTTTCCTCCTGACTTATGACATGGAAATCATGAAGTAATATTGGCTTGCTTTAAAAGCATTGGGTTTCAGAAGCATTGAGAACATCCTCAAACCATATAGCTCAATGCCCCAATAACTAAATACCTGTCTTAGGAAGCACCATTGTTGATGCTATGGGAAAATCCCGTGGACGACATTTCTTTGCTCTCTCTTTAATAGTAAGGAATGGAGTTGAGGAGGGCAGATAAAGAGTAAGATAAGATGCATTTTGGTTTAACATGTTTGATGACAGCCTAGTATCTGCAAGATAATGGGCTAAGAGGAGCAAAGACTTTTCCTATTCTTTGGCTAAATGGGACAAAGGGTGATATATTCATTCAAAAGCAGCACTGTATGAGAGCCTGGTGAAAAATACTGCTACTTCTGCCTATAACACCTTTATCCCATCATTCACTTCCTCCATATGGCCCACCCTCACCCTCTTGCCTGGGTCAGTGACCCTGCCCTATGCTTAATTAGTGCCGCACACTTAGCCTTGCTGTAGGACTGTTGTGCTCACCTTTGGCTTGTTGATTCTCCCACTGGACAGTAAATTCTCAGTTGTATCTATCCTTGGGTCCTCAGTGCAGAGGATGATGTTCAGCACCCTGTATCCCTGTTATCTAGTGGGCAATTAATAAATAATGATTACACAGTTCCAGAGTCTACTAATTCATAAGAACTTTGGCACTGTCAGGATTCAAAAATTGAAGCACGATTTCCCAAGGAAACCAAGGAATATGTAGGACAATACTCACATTTTTATTTAAATAAAGCTGGTTTCCAAGGCCATCTTCATTTACTATTCATTTGTACTTTTCAAGTCCTAGAAAACCTTCCAGTTTTTAACATTATACCTCATAAGCAATGTAAAATGCATGCTGTTTGTGGCATTTCAAGTCTTGCTGTGTCAATTTGTGTTTTTGGTAGGTGGATGTGATGAAGAATGCCTATAACCAAGGACTGGAATGCGATCATGGGGATGATGAGGGTGGAGACGATGGTGTTTCCCCAAAAGATGTTGGACACAATATCTATATCCTGGCCCATCAGGTGTCACATGTTATATCTCTGTATTATTTTGCTAATGTTTTGTGTCATGGCTGTTTATCATATTTTCAAGTTCTGGTTCCATCATTGAGCACTTGCCTCCTTTGCTCTGGGCCAAGGAAAGGTACAAGCTCCTGCAGTGCCTGACACTGCTCCTTGAGCTGTGCTGGGGGCTGATCCACAGAAAACGATCGCTTGGCACCACAAACTCCTGGTCCAGGAGTGGGTTTGTGGGTTTCTAGGAATTTACTCATTTCTCCCAGGTTGTCCTATTAGCATATAATTGTTTATATTAGTTTCTTATGATCCTTTGTATTGGAATATCTCCTTTTTCATTTATGATTTTATTTAATTTAGTTCTCACTTTTTTCTGTTAGTATAACTAAAGGTATGTCAATTTTATTTTTCAAACTACCAACTCTCTAAGTTTCATTAATTTTTTTCTGTTGTCTTTTTAGTCTTTATTTCATTTATTTTTGCTCTAATATTTGTTCTTCTCTTTCTCCTACTAACGTTGGGCTTTGTTTTTTTGTTTGTTTTTATTTTTTGTTTTGTTTTGTTTTCCCTATTTTTTTGGTATGTAAAGTTAGGTTGTTTATTTGAGATATTTTTTTGGTTTCTTGAGGTAAGCATTTATTTCTATGAACTTTCCTCTTACAACTGCTTTCACTATATCCCATAAATTTTGTGTCCTTACATCTAATGTGAGTCTCTTGTTTGCAATATATAGATGGTCTTTTTTTAAAATACATTTGGTTATTTCATATCTTTTGATTATAGAATTTAATCTATTTACATTTAAAGTAATTATTAATAGGGGTGTGCTTATTGCATTTTATTAATTATCTTTCAGGTGCTTGTTCCTTTCTTCCTCTCTTGTTTGCTTCCTTTGTGGTTTAATGACTTCCTATTCCTTTCTCTTTATATATTGTGTATTTACTATAGGTCTTTGCTTTGTGACTACCTTGAGGCTTACATATAACAACTTATAAGAGTCTATTTTAAGTAGATAGCAACTTAAGTTTGGTCCCATTGTAAAGTCAACACTTATACTCACCTACCCCCACATTTTGTTTTTGATGTCACATTTTACATCTTATTATTGTCTTGTGTTTTCCTTGACTAATTATTGTAATTATAGATATTTTTACTACTTTTGTATCTTAACCTTCATACTAGCTTTATAAATGACTAACTGACTACCTTTACTATATATTTACTTTTACAGTGAAATTTTAAAAGTTTAACAAAAGAAGCTGCTATTGTTCTGAAATAGAGTTAGATCATTGAGAAGATTTCTAGGCCTCTCATAGGACAGCTAAATGCATATATAGAACAGGAAAAGATAAGGGCAGATGGGATACAGCTAGGAAGACCAAAAAGAATTTTAGGTACGAGGAACTGAAAGCTAAGATGAAGGACAAGCTGAAGGAAGTGGAACACAGAGATTTAGGATGTGGAAAAGGTATAGTTTTAAGAGAGCAAGAGAAATCAGGTGACAGGAATTGAGTCAAGCTAGAAGAGGAATGACAGGATTGAATATGAGTAGAAATAAAAAAAATCACAGGCTGAGAATCAAAATTATATTGGCTACTGTAATGAATACAGCATGTGTTCATGGGCAGACAGTTACTTCAAAAGCGGTAGCATTGTGGGGGTTCCCTGATGGTGTAGTGGCTAGGCTTTGCCACTCTTAATGTCATGGCCTGGGTTTGATTCCCAGCCAGGGAACCACCAAAAAACTAAACAAACAAACAAACAAACAAAGCTGTAGCATTGTGGAAGGAAGGCAGCAAAGAAGAGTAGGGAAGAATGAGCAGTAATAAATTGTAGGAGAAGGAAGTTGGGGAATATAGCAACCCATATTTTCTTGACTGAAAGCTGGTCTTGCTCTGTCTGAAGGGGTTATCCCCTCTGCATGAGTGAGCAGCTTTATGAACAAGATCCAGTCATGTAGCTTTTAAGTGGGAAATGAACAACCTAACTAAGTCAGCTCTGGAACCAGTAGGGTGGCAGATAATTTGAGCCAGATCACCCCATGTCCACGAAGAAGATGTTTAAAAATGCAGTCTCGTATGATGAGTATAATATGAGTAACAATAAAAATGTCAAGGTCAAGAAAAGACTTAGTTAGGTCAGCCCAGTTCTAAGCAGATTAAGTATAGGAATAGAGAATCCAAATTTTAAAAACAGGCTAAGGTGGATATTGCGAGGAATGGAGAATAAGGATGAAGAATTCAAGTGCTAGTCAAATGATATAAAATAGAAAAGCAGTTAGAAATAAAGATGGCATAAAATCAGTGATTTTGATGGATTTGAGTTTATGAAAGTGCTTGGAGAGGACAGATTACATTTAAAGATGCTGGTGGAATTGTCTAAGGAGTGAGATGGCAGAAGTCATAAAGTAACAAAGGGTTAGAAACAACACACTGAAATGAAAACATAAAATAATGGATGTGAAAATGGCTTGAGTTGATTTAAAGAGGTTTTTTTTATTTTCCAAGACCAAAATGTTGGAAAAGCAGTAATTTGCAGAGCCAACATGGTACAATAGGGAAGTATATAAATAAAGCCACACTTCAGGAAGAGAATGTCAGATGGAGTAAGGGAAAGGAGATTCTGAATTGCTGAATTCTTTAAGCCTTGTGATTAAATTGTAAGAATGTAAATATGAAATAAAAGTCACATGGGTTCCTTCTAGGAACTCAGTGAGCCTGTATGAATGGCAAAATATCTGAACAATGTATGTAACTGACAGTGTAGAGTTAACCAACTCTCTGCTTATTTTCTTGTAGTGACATAGGGAGTTTCTTTAATAGTTTATAAATGTATTCTCTGTGGGGTAACTCCTCCCACCAATTTTTCATGAACAATTCAGTTTTCACTAACAGAAGAAAGCCCGATGTGCTCTTTTGATCTCTCCACAAGTGATTCTATTGGCTTTCTCTAGGCTAGAATACTATATTTGGTTTCTTGGGAGACCAAACGTGGTTGCTGAGTTCCTTATGAACCTGTTTTACAAACAGTTCCCACACTGAGGCACAAATGCAAAGGAGCAATGGTTCAAAGCTTTGCTTCGGAAGTAGCCATGTAGCTGTCTGTGCTCTAGGGTTTTAGTTGAGTCCAGGTTTCAGTTTTTCATTGTGGATATGGAATTCATATTGTGGAATCCATTATGGATAATTTGGCTCTTGCATGCTGATGACCATGCAGATTGCTCTCTGCCTTTGCACAGTTCAGTAATTCCAAAACCAAGGTTCAGCTTCCTCTTTATTTTACTATAATCATCTCTTGTACAGACAGTTTATTTTAGTTCCCTCAGACTTTCAATTTTTGTTGTTATTCTTTTCATGGTAGTGAGGTAGTTCTGCTTTTTCTACCATGACATCCTTTTTGGTCCTTCCTGTGGTTGATGTTACAAGAAACAAATAATGCTTCTTGTAAGTATCTTGTCTGATCTACATAAAACTATAAATACTTAAAAAAGGGAATTTCTTATATTCTGACACCAGAGTGTCGTGCAGAGAATTTCCTTAAAATTAAACTTCGTGTGCTTTTTGGCTTTCTGTCCTCCACATGCTCTCCTCATGCCACTCTCGTCTTGGTCTTTTACATTCTGCTAACTTCCTGTCCTTTCTTGTCCTTATGCCTGTATTCTATACAATAGTCACTGCCCCCAATCTAGAACATTGCTCAGTACTTTGGATATGTTTAATATATAATGAACCATATTGTTTCTTATGTAGCAATGTTTATTTTTCTGTCTGAGACCCTTTATTTTATTTTCTTCCCCAGCTTTATTGATATATAATTGACATATAACATTGCTTAAGTTTAATTTTAATACATTGTGTTGATTTTATACATTAATATATTGCAAAATGACTACCACCGTAGCATTAGCTACCAACCCCATCCAGTTGCATAATTATCATTTCTCTTTGGTGGTGAGAACATGTAAGATCTACTCTCTTGGCAACATTCAGGTATATGATATATCATTAACCATAACCACTAAGCTATACATTAAATCGCCAGAATTTATTAATCTTATAACTGGAAGTTTGTACCTCATTTCCTCCATCTCCCAACCCCTGGTCACCACCACTCTAATTTCTGTTTCTCTGAGTTTGACATTTTTAGATTCCACCACATACAATTGATATTATACAGTATTTGTCATTCTCTAACTTATTTCACTTAGCATAATGCCCTCAAGTATTCTCCAAGTTTTCAAAAACAGCAGGATTTTCCTCTTTCTTGTGGCTGAATAACATTCCATATATACACACACGTGCACGCACACATGCACATACTTGTATATATCTATATCTATCTATACATATATATATACATATATGTGTGTGTATATATATATATATATATATATATGTATGTATATATATGTAAAATCACATTTTCTTTATCCATTCATCCATTGACAGACAGTTTGCTTTCATGTCTTGGCTATTGTGAATAATGCTTCTAGGAATATGTGAGACCCTCTATTTTAATACCTAATAGTATATGGAGAAATATTATATGCTTTGCAGGGTGGGGTGGAAGTATTAGATAACAAGGCTGTGGAAAGCAAAAATAACTCTTGGCTCATGAGGCAGAAAAGAACAGAT
This sequence comes from Lyroderma lyra, assembly GCA_004026885.1. Lineage (NCBI taxonomy): Eukaryota > Metazoa > Chordata > Mammalia > Chiroptera > Megadermatidae > Lyroderma > Lyroderma lyra. Next base: position 286,926 of record PVJL010000279.1, read on the forward strand.
CACTTTAATTGGCTATATGAAGTTATTAAAATACAGGCTTTATATTTTTTTATGAACATTTTCTCACATTACTAAACAGTCTTTGAAAATGTAATTTTGATGTCTGCATAATTGTTCATTGTTTGAATATACTGTAATTTATTTAATCACTTCTTATTGTTAGACATTTGGGTTTCTAATGTTTTTTGATATTATAAATTATAGTATGATTAACTTCCTCATACATTAATCTTTGTCTGCCACACCAATTCTTTCCCTAGGATAAATTCTAAGAAGTTTAATTACTAGGTCACAGAGTACTGACTATTTTATGGTCACTGATGCATATTATAAAATTGTTTTTCACAGTATGTGAAGGTACTCATCTTACTGAATTCTAACATTAGTGCCATTTAAAAAAATCTTTGCCAAACTAATAGTGTTTGGAACATAGTAGCCATTCAACAAATGTTTGCTGAATGAATTAATGAATTATAGATTAAAGGGGATCTCATTTTAAGTAACATGTTTTTGATTATTAATAAAGTAGACTATCTTAATATCTTTTGGTCATTTCTGTTTCTTCTATGAATTACTTGAAAATGTGTTTATCCATTCTACTCATGGTGCTCAGTTTTTCTTATTAAATTTTAATTCCACCTTTAAGGTTAACAAACTTAATAATAGTAGTTATACCTACTTTTTTCTGATTTATTTGCTTTTTAATATTTTAATGATAGTTTTCTCCCCTAACCTTGTGATCTGTTAAACACTCACCTTAGTTTTTATCTCGTGTGTAATGAATTCAGGTCTTGTAATTATTTATATATTTTTTTCATGTCATAATGCAGAAATAAGGAAAAGGTAACTTCTGGTACTAGCTCCTCTCCGAAGACATAGTCCAAGATTTACTAGCAATAGCAATTTCTGCGGGCAGAGATTATAGGAGTTACATGAATGTGATGTAGCACATGGGTCACAGAGAGACCCGTAGGAGGAGATGAGATCAGGGCCCAAATCTAAACAACCTTCAGATCAAGCAGGGTGTGTGAGTGAGTGATGCACAGGCGGTGGGACTGGGGAAGTCTGGTGTTCCTCTTCTAAGGCACGCAGCCCTTCCTCACCACTGCTCACTTTCCAATGGTCATTGCAGGCTCCGGAGCTCCACTTTTTCTTGTATTTCACAAGAAGTCTGAATTTTGCAAGTTTTGAAAAATGTAAAATCTCCTAATTTTTAAAAGTTGACAACTCATTCAAGATTTTTAAAACAATGAGAAGTCCAAACAAAACTCACTAACAAACAGAATGTAGCTCGTTAACCATAGTTTGCCATTTGTGGCGTGAAGGATTCAAATTTCTCACTTACTCTTCACTCAGTTGCAGGGATTTTTTTTGAATGCTTACTAGATGTTAGACACTGTGTTGGATACTAGGAATACAGCAGTGAGGAAGACCAGCAAGAAGTGAGCACTTGGAGAATTTGCATCCTGACGGGGAGCAGAGAAGAGTGGACAAACCAGAGAGAGCAAAGCAGATGGTGAACCGAGCTATGCAGTGAAGGAGAATAGAGAATAATGAAAGACAGTAATGAGGTGCTATTGTAGATCGGGTGATCTTTTCTTGGAAAAGCTGAAATTGAAGCTATATCTAAGTGAGAAAGCAACAGCCAGCAGTATGAAATGGGGAGGTGAGGGGGAGCATCCCAGAGAGTGACTTGAAAGTGACAATGAGCTTGACATGTTTGGAGGAACAAAAGACCTGTGTAGTTGGATGCTCAACTGGCTGTTAGCACTTGAATATTATAATAACCACATACAGTGCACCTGAGACTCATTTATTATAAGATAATCATTTAAGAACATTTATTGAGCACCTTGAGCACCTCTTATGTCAAGTACTGTTTCACTTACTAAGTTGGAAAGATGAATAAAGATGCCATCAAGAAGCTAACAATTAAGTGTGTGTAGGGGGAGAGAGAGAGAGACAGATAAATCATTCTAATGTGCTTTTGATAAAATGGAAGTACACACAAAAAATATGCTTTCCTAAGGAGTCAGGAGAGGATGTATGGAAGAGGTGGCACTTGAATTGAATCAAGGAAGAAAGAGGGACTGGGGGGAACATTTCAGGCAGAGGCAATGACTTCTGCAAAAATGCTCCATAGATACTTTAAAGAAACTCCTTTTGGAAATATTGGTAGGTACCTTGTGTGTAGCTACTTATGTCTTATATGAAATGAATTACAGTAATTTGAATTAAGTCAACATCTTAGATAATGACCCTGATTTGTGATTTAACAAATGTTGCATGAATAGAAAATGAATGACTGATTAGGACATGATGTATCCTAAAGCTTTAGTATTTTATAATTTCAGTATTATTATAAAAAAACTGAATAAAGATATTTTCCTTTTATCATCATTATTATCATGATCAAAGTTGATAACTTTTCCCACTGGGATATCAATTCTTTGTGTACAGACACAAATTTTTTTCTGCTGTGCCTTTGCCACGTCCATACCTAGCATATAGTAGATATTCAAGAAGACTTTATGGGAATAATTTCTTGTAAAAATGTATGCATGCTGATAATATTTTTATGTAATACTGGTACTATGTAAGATTAATAGAATCCAACAAAACTGATAGTAGCATTCAGGCTGTCGAGGATATCATTCAAGCGCTGACTCCTTTTAATTTTGGAAAACCGCTCTTTGCCAGTCATGTCAGCAAACTCTACATAGATGGGCCATGTAATATCTTCCCTTATGTTAGGCACTTTTCTTCCTTTGTTCATAATGCCACCTCTCCTATGAACTAATAAAATATCTTTTCCTGTTCTTAAAACTCATTTTAATAATACCTTAGTTCCTGTAAGATCCAAACCAAGACCTACTTACTCTATTTCCTAGGTGAATTCCAATCAACAGTGATCTTTTCTTGGTTTTAAATGCTTGTATTTGTTATCTTTACCCAAAACTACATAATGTACTTTCACACTAACTATGCTTTATGACGGCTGTTTGGAAAAAATCCAGCCATAAATGCCTCTATTTTTCATATTAAATGGCTGGATACTTATGTCAAATATTTACATCTTGGCTACTTAATTATTAGTAGGTTCACAAAATCTGGACATCTATGAAGCCTCATTTTTAAAAAAAGAAACTTTTCACAAAGACAAATATGGAGAAAAAATGCTTAGGTATAATTGATTTAAATTCTCTAATTGGCACCTATGTAGCTTGCACCAAGCAACAAGGAATCTTTGTATTACTGCCATTTATATGATCTTTGAAATACATGGTTAATGGGAGCAGTAAAAAATGTAATCCAGGAAATGGATTGAAATTGGACTCTTTAGTTATTTAGTTGAAAGGATCATGAAGCTAAGTTCAGTGGAAGCAATTATTTTTATGCTTAACATTACATGTTTGCTAGATATATACTTTTTTCTGGGTGACATAATTAGTAGAGCATTAATCTGAATTCTAGCAACATAGAAGCCTTGGCCATGTCTCCAGCTCCTCCTTTTGTCTGCCCTGATTTCAACTATATCCACTGAATTCAAAGTCTAGTAAGAGAGCTAGAGGTATCTGGGAGGGCTGCTTCTCTCTGTATACAAAGACTGTCCGGAAAGTATCCAGCCATGTAATATGAAAAATAAAGGCATCTCTGCCTGGATTTTTTCAGGATAGCCCTCATATATTTTCCACGTAGGAATATACATAGCGTATTTTAGACGCTTGGTTTGTTACTCTCTCTCCAGCCAAAGCCAGTATCTTTTTCTTTATTAATACTTTCAGAGAGAGGATGGTAGAACTAGCCATTATGCTTGAAAAACTGGGATTCTTTATGTCAATACTGAAGGAATTTGTTAGATGTCCTGATAGTGCTCATTAATTCATTTTCTGTCTTAAATAATTGATCTCAGAGCTGTGATTTCTTGAGCTATATTCATTTTAAGAAATATATATATTACTTTAAGTAGCTAAATTTTAATTTATACTGAAGCCATCTAAAATGTATATATTTCTCAGACTGCTTTAAATGTTTTCCTTAGAGACTTATGCTGCTTAACCTCTCTGCAGCTTGGATTTTTTTTTATGCTAATATGTAGTAATCAGCATTGCTTCGTTTACTTTATTTGTAGAAACAGAAGGATGGGTTTGTAATTGGATATATAACTTCCATCTTTAATATTTTTGAAGGGTTTTAACTAACTTACAATAACTTCATCTTTATTATTGCTTGCAGAACAGAAAGTAGAAAACAAAGCTGAGTTTTTCAGCTCACAGAGAGACACTTGTAGCTCAGTGATTATGTTGGCTAGAATACCAACAGTACCAACAGCCTAGTGATTATTCACCCCTGCACCCTGCATTACTGATCTCTGACTTTAGCTTTCTTATCTACAAAAATATGATGGGAATCCATGTGCTGTGTTTTCAGAGCAAATTTTCAGGAACCTATGTGGACACTGTAGAGTAGTTGGACCATGATGGCTCTTTTACTGGACTAGATTATGTTTAAATAATGCAACAGGGTAACTAACAAGCTACTGGATATTTATGTATTTATTTGTACCTTACCTAGTTATAAAAGGGATTTGAGGTTGAGTAAGAATTGCACTTGCGTAATTAAACTGTTAGAATGCCTTGAGAAGGAAAAGGAATCGAGTATGCCAAGGGTCTTAGATAATATTCTTACTATTTATTACTGGTAGCTAGCTCTGAGCTTCTTGGTAACCAACAGCGAAAACTAATGGGCGATACAATTAATACGTATGCTATTCATTAGTGACCAACTTTTTGCTGGTATATGATTCTGAGAGGAATTTATACGAGGGTAGAAGACAGCATGGTGGACAGTATTTTCTGTATAGTTAACAGAACATGCCAGCTTAAAAAAAATACACATATAACTGGGTTTTTTCCCCTTGGGGAGAAACAATGATCAAAATTTGTGAGTTCTAATTAAGGGTGAATAAAAATAATGCAACAGTACAACAATGCAACAGTTATTGTGGAAGTAAATATGCAGGGACACTTCATAGAGGGACTTTGATAATGGAGAAACTTTTCAATATATGAACTTCATTGAAAAAAATTAAATATCAAGAAATTATTTCATCTTATTAAATCATAGAAAATAGACTTATCCTAATTGCCCAGTTACATGAAAAAATGTGCTGTTAGTCTTGGCAATAGATATGTAGAAATATAAGCGACTTAAAGGAACTCTGCCTGAAAACTTGACAGAATTGCAAGTTTTCTTTCCTGAAAGAAGAAAACCAGGATCAGCTATTTTTTCCCAACCTAAAAGATAGTTTTCTGTGTTGCTATCACAAAGCAGTTTGTGGTAATAAAATTCATGCTTATTAATTAATTTTACTTTGTGAATTCTGTTGTTTTTGGCAACCAAGGCAAAAAAAAAAACAACAAAAAAACTTAAGCTGCATGACTCACATGTAATGCAAAAACACCAAAAAAAATAATAATAAAACAAAAAAACCAACCCTATATCAATGTTAGAGATTTAAAATTGGTTGGTTCAAAAGATATTATCTAGAAATCTATTAATATCTACCTACCTACCTGTCATTCAACATTTTGTCAGCTGTATGAGACATGCAAACCATTTGCCAGTTTGTGTTATTTTTATAAGTTTGCAAATTTTTTGCAAAGAGCTACATAGTTAATATTTTAGACTTTGCTGGTTATATTATCTGGGTTGCAAATACTTAACTTACCATCGTATTAAAAAGCAACCATAGGCAACATGTAAACCAATGAGCATATCTGTGTTAAAATGAAACTATATTTAAAAAAAGAACAACAGGTGGCAGGCCAGATTTGACCAACAAGGCAGAATTTGCCAAACCCTGCTTTAGATAATTTTTGTAATCTTCACAGAAGTTTTCCACATTTGAAATACCCTTAAGAGTAAGAATGGATAGGTCATATTTTTAAGTATCTCTCATGTTTCTATTCATAATGTTTACTATACTTTGTATATGAGTGTAATACACACAGAGAGACATATACATGCATTTAGAGTCTATAACTGGATAAAAGAGAACACATTAGAACTTCTTTCTGTTGCTGTGATTCTCTGCATTTAGTATTCTGTACAAAGTTGAAGCCTGATCATAAATGACTTACCAAAGGACAGGGCAGACATATGTTTATTTGTTAGGTTAAGAGATGAATGAATCAAGTATAAAACGGGTGTGTGAATAAATCAAGTGGAATAGAAGCAAAAGAGGGGAACATGAAGGCAGAAGTAATTGGATGGGACAGATTTAGGGTCTAGGTCAGAGGGCAAACTAAAGAAACTTTGCTGAGGAGAAAGGCAATTTTCTGCTTACATCTGATATGCACCTTGGGAAACACTATGTATTAAAGTTGAGATAAAAAACAAAACAAAACAGTGGTTCTCCAATTGTAGTGTGGATCCAATTCCTGGACCTTATGCCTAGAGACTTTAATTGAATAGGTCTGGGGTAGAGTCCAAAATCGCTTTTTACCATACATTCTGGATATTTTTATTCAAGTTGTCCGCAGGCTACAGTTTCAAAAAAAACTACTTCAGACTTTCCCCCTCCTCAGCTTCCTTCCCTAATTGTCTGAGGGCTTGATCACCTGACCCCCAGAGCCTCTTCTCACTTCATTCCCTTCCTTCTCCTTTTCACTCTCCACCTTCCTGCCATCAGGCTAATCTGATTATCACCTAATTTTCATTTCTGCTAACCCCCAGTTCTCAGCAATGAAAGGAATTCATCTCTACGGTTTATCGACAGGATAATATCTTTTAAAACATAGCTCCTACCAAAACGAATGAATAAAAACCATAATGCTGTTCTCCTTGGGTATGTATTCCCTGGCTCCATATGGCAGGGTGAGGATCTGGAGCCTTTTACTGCTTTATATGTAAAGTTCCTAATTACTAAACGAGAAGAGAGGGTCGGCATGGCAGGGACACAAAGGGGGAGAGGGTCAGAGACCAGGCTGAGGAGGTAGGCGGAGTTGGATGGGGAGAACATGTAGATCTTGCTAAAGGTTTGGCCTTTTCTCTGGGAAGGATGAGAAGCCATCTCCACCGCCCTTTCCTAAAGACCAAGCACCGCTTCCTCTCTTGCTGATTGGATGACTTCAGGAATGGCATGAGGAAGTGGGTGATGTAAGAATCCCTGATAACTCGCAGGTGTGGAGTTGGTGGGCCTGCAGATGATGGTACATTCCACAAGACTGGAGGTAGAGAAGGCTCGGAGGTGGAATAAGGGGAGAAGCAGCTTGGTTCTAGACCTTTGGTATTGGGGGAACTTAGGGGATATTGGATTAGAGGTATACCCTGTGTGGTTAACTGTATGGGCTTGTTCTCAGGAAAGAGAAGCAGGCTTGGAATGTAGCTGTACAGAGATATTAGTATGTAGATGCTATTCAGAATGGCGGGTGCAGATGAGATTTCCCAGGAAAATAATTGCAATGGGAAGAGTAAGATGTCAAGAATGGAACCCTGAGTAATATCACACTCAGGGGAGGAGAAAGAAAAATCTATAGAAACAGGTTGAGAATGGGAGGTGTGACGGAATGGGATGTGAAAGCAAACTAGGAGAGGTGTTCATGAAGGTGGGGGTCAGTGGTCCCCAAGAACTCAGTACACAAGGTGCAACCATAAACCTGACCCCAGGATTTGGCACTTAGACCATTACCAACCTTCTTACCAAGAGCAATCCATATTGAGTGTGTGTGTGTGGGGGGGGGGGGGGGGGGGGGCAAACTGAATGCAGTCAGCAGAGGAGGCCATGGAGTTTCTACCTGAACAGTAAGTTCTCTCCAGAATGCACATTCGAGCTAGACAAGCAATGATTCAAAGCAGCTCAGCCAAGAATCCTATGATCCTGATTTTAAGCAGAATGGAAGTGAAATGTCAATTCTAAAACCTAGAGGGTAGGGAGAATGAGGTAAACACTGGTAGCATTACAACTCAAATTATACCCTCAACACACTGCAGTTAGTCTCCAGAAGTTGTGTGTGTGTGTGTGTGTGTGTGTGTGTGTGTGAAAATGTCTGTCCTCTAAGATTTCTTAAGGCTCCTCGTATTTATATTTGTGTTCCTCTTAGCACAGCAGCATTACCAAAAGTAAAAGGCTGATAGGAAACAATCGTAGGTTCCAGTTTGCAAAACGCACGTGTTTATTTGCCAGACAGGAGCTTTGCTTTAGCTGGTAGCCACTCTGCGTGGTGCTCTACGGCTCTCCTCTGGCAGGGCACGCTGTGGGATCACAGCCACAGTGCTAATGAGTGTCAGTGGGGTTGGGAGCACCAGCGCAGCCTGCCTGCTCAGATGGCTGAGGCAGAAGCAGAAAGGAGAGGCACACTGACTTTCCCGAAGCTCATTAGGTTAGGGCAGGGCTCACATGGAGGCCACTTTAATGTTCAGATCCTAAAAGGGTGCTGCAAGAGGGACCACAAATGAGCTCCAAAAGCAATAAGTAAACATGTTTGTACAGTTTTAATAGAAAACTATTTCTTTGGGCAAGTTTTCCTTAAATTATTTCCCTCCATCACCCCCTGTTTTATTGATCATATCACTGATTCTTGAAGAGCCCCATATTTAACTTGTTTTTAAGTTGATCACTCTCACATGTTTAACCTTGACACAAAGTAAGGGAGATATTTTCCCACATAACAAATCGAACACACATGTCAAGAAAAGATCAGTACTTTAGATACTGGTAGTGACGTGCAGCCGGACCCTTCCTAGCTTCTCCTGGGGGCTCTGACAATCTCCTTTCTTGTGCGTGGACATCCAGGTTTACTGTGGCACAGGGAGACTTCATCTTGAGGTCATATATGCCTCTTCCCAGAAATGAGTCTGAGCTCCCTTTCTCAGTGAGTGGCGATTCTCTAACCAGTCACCGAGCTAGAAAGCTGGCGTTCATCTTCACCCTTCCCCTTTGCCCGCCCAGACAGCATGTCCCAGCCTTTCTTCCTCTGAATGTTGCTTGGGATTTGCCCAGTGTTCTCCTTCCTACTGCCATGATCATTTCATGCTGGGGCAACTGAAGCAGCTGCTATCTCTTTGTCCCCATTCAAGGCCCTTTTTGATTCAGTTTTCTCAGGGAAGCAGAGGGATTATTCTAAAATGCCAGCTGGTTGTATAATTCACTCACGTGACTTAGATTCTTATGATTGTGCTCCTGATTACTGTTATTTTTTTCTTTTATTTTAGCTCATATTTATCAAGTACTTACTTTGTTTCGGGTACTGTGTCTCATCTACTTATCACAGTATCTCTCTGAGATAAATATTAATAAAGTACTGTCATTAACCTCATTTTGCAGAGGACCAAAGTGAAGCTACATTTCTTGCCCATGGTTGCTCTGTTAACAAGTAGGATAGAAGGGGTTTGAACCCAGATCTGTCCAGAGCCTGAGACGCTAACCATAGTATAGTCCTACTGTCTAGCCATCTCTGTCATCCTTCCTCTTCTGGCATGAAACGTCCCAGAATCTGCCCACAGTCTTCACTACCATCTGGTCCGAAGCCACCACCATCTCTCCCCTGGCTTACTGCAGTAGACATCTATCTGTTCTCCCCACTTCCGTTCACCTGTGCTTTCCACAGTGTCTTCTCTAAGAGCAGCAGCACTGAACCTTTGCAAACATAATGCAAATCATATCACCTCTCTGCCCAAAACCTTACTTCGAGTTTCTGAGCAAAAGTAAAATCTTGGCACTGGCCTCAGAAGCCTCCCAGTATGACCTGATCCCTCTGCCCCCTCTACCCACCTCTCCGGCCACCTTCCTCCTTCCCTGCTCAAGCCACCCTGGTCTCATGGCTCTGTTTTGAAGTCAAGAAACATAATTCTGCTTTGTTTCTTGGAACTTGTTGTTTCTTCTGCTTTTGAAGTTTCTCTGTAAGCTGACCAGATGTACCGTTTCAGATGGGACAGGAAACAACGGTACAGTCCCGTTTCAAACAGTCTGTATGGTCAGCCTACTGACACCTTGAATTTAGCCCAGTGTGACGAGGCTGACCCTATGCACCATTTGTAACGGGATAATCAGGTTTTGTTTGTTTGTTTGTTTTTTCTGTCAAGTTTCAAATGGGACATCTGGTCAGCCTAGTTGCAATGGTCTCTGTCCTTTGCTTTCAAATGGCAGCCTTCATTCCCCTGGTGCTCATTACTCGCATCTTCTGTTTTTATTTTCTTCTTAGCATGTTCCCGTTTGATAGATCATGAATTTGTTTGTTTCTCCCCCATCACCAGAAAGCCAACTCGGTAAGGACAGGAAGTTTGTCTATTTTGCCCAGAGGGTTACGGGGCACACACCAGAGGAGAGGCTTTTCATTAAGTACTCTTCGAATGAACACCCAAGAAACACACTAACCATGGTTGCTTATGTTGTAAGGGGAATTTTTGTTTGTTTTGGATTGGGATAAGTGAGACTTCATGTTATTTTAACATAAGTGAGACTTCTGTTATTTTAACAGAGCCTTATGGCTCTGACAATATTGTTTCCTTTGTGGATGATTCATCCTGTAATACTAAAGGAGCTTATAATACAGGCAATAACTTTGTCTGTAATATCTATATGTTTGTATTGAGTAACTGTATCTTTAAATATCTTCTCTCCCAGTTAGTGATATATACATTTTTAAGAAAGGAGAACAAGTTTTTCTAAATGACTTTGTCTCTCAGTTTTTTCCTCCCTTGCTCTCTTCTTTGCATGCCCTCCCTTTGTCTTTTTCTTTCCAACCTGGGTAATTTAACTTCTGAATGACTAGATAACATTTAAAAGGGTATTGGATGCCACCCAATGAACAAGTAACAAAATACTACATGTTCAAAAGTCTTTGTCTCTTTTCAGTTTGACTCAACTGATCTGAATCCTTAGTAAGAGTTGAAATTCACCTTGCCACCTCATTTCCTTTATTAGATCTGCCTTTGAAATGCAGAAGTTCACTTAAGCGATAATTCTCTCACTTTTGAGAACCACTCTAACAAAAGTTGGTCTTTTTCTTTTTAAACAGCTGTTGATGAGACATTTAAACATAGAGACAGCAGTCAGAAATAGAAAGTTGCAGAATCCTGAAGTTGAAATACTTTCAAGCAATTGGGTGTCGAGTTCCTGAAAATTATCTCACAGTGCTTCTCAGTTCTACAGGTTCCACCCTCGATTTTCCATCTGGCTAATTTGTGCACTTCCGATGGTATCCTCGTGCACTGGGCAGTGTGAGAACTGTTGTGGAACTCATCATTATCGTTCCAAACCTTTAATTAATCCACTTGAAAGTGGCCTTGTCAAGACTGTGATTAACAGAAAAGCAATGGACTCATTCTTAGAATAGGTAGATCATGGAGGAGAGTAGCATAATAATACTGTGTCCTTCACTAAGCCTGGATGGGTCAGGAACTTAAGGAGCATTACAAACGCTGATCCTCCAATAATTCTTTTTGATGTAGTCTTGTAGGTATTATTGTTATTTCACAGCTTGGTACAATAGACATAAAAAGGTCAAGCTATTTGTACATGTTCCCATGAAAAGTTACGGGCAAAACCAGAGACGGTCCCTCAATGTGGATGATAAGCCTGCTCACTCCAACAATTAGAGAGCAAGGACTGTCTAAGTTTCCCCAGTCAACCACAAGACCTATTTTAATATGGTCAAAGACCTCATAAAGGTGGCTTTCTTCACCTCTTAGTGCTTGCCTTGGGAAAAAACATAATCTAGAAACCGTGCAAAAATCAGAATGCTTTTGAGGAGATAAGCAATGTTATAATTTCTAATTTATTTATGTCATAAATAAATGACTAAATCCTTTATCCCAGAAATAGAAATAAAACCTCTTTCATGTTTATAAATTCAACATTTTCTAAAAATCAGTCTCCTTTGGAAAATTAAACACATTTACCATTAAAAACTGAACAAATAAACAGAGACACTCAATGCCATTTATCCATTCATGCCCTCAATAAATATTTATTGAGGAGCTCTGCACTGGACGCTGTTGTAGATGCACGAGACCCAACAGTGAACAAAACAAAATTTCTGTCTTCTTAGGACTAATAGTTTAGGTGAAGGAGATACATTAAAATTAAATAAATGATAATTCACAGTCACACATTATTATGTTAATTGTTATGGAGAAGGATACTTCGATTCTGCTAGTGTTTCCCAAACCATATTTAAAACATCATTAAGGAGGGCACCTGATGGTAAATACCCAGGGAATTCATGTCTAGGTGCTTGAAGAAGCCACTAACGTAGCAGTATCCTCTCTGGGCTTGAAGAAGTACATTACTTCGTTGATGGAAATAGTGGGACCTAGAAATCTCAAAGACTTGTCTTTATTTACATCAGAAAGAAAGAGGGTTTGGAAAAAATGCCTGTCTTTCATCAATTCTACAGAACAAAAGCAAACACTCCAAGTGTACATCATTTTGGGGTTTCCTAGAGATCAGTTACTACTTTCTTTTTCTGATAAATGTTTACCTGTATTTTGGATAACTCCATTGAACATGTAGAATTAGTTTCTTTTTTTGCTTCTTACCCTGAAATATCTTATGTGTTTTGAATCGAACACTGCAGCAATGATTAATATAGAATATTTTTATGAAATTGATTTCAGATAAGATGACCTACTAACATACAGTTTATTTTCATGTAATTCTAGTTATTCAGAAAATAACAGTTAAGCATTATACGTCATTAAATTTTGCTTGAAAAAAATGTAAAATGACAGGTGTGTTTCCTTAAAATTATAACTTCTTTATTAAATGCTTCTGATGTATTGAAGTAGGAGAAAGTCGGACCTGTTTTAGTGCAAAAGAATGGAACTGAAGAATACATTTGACTTAATTATAGGGAAAAAAACTTTTTTAGAGGGTAATTTTGTTCATCTGTTCTTTAAACTTATCAACTAATTTTGTAAACTAATATATTTATTATGTGTTATTATATAAATATCCTTATAGACTAATTTTTTTACAGGAGTAGGATATTAGTACAGAAATCTAGAGCAAAGTCAGTGGAATATATGAGTGATAAATGACCAGGTTTTAAAAATTAAAGTTAGATTTTTATATGTCTGATCCCACTTTCAATTTTTTTGAAAAATGTATTCAGTGTATTTTTTACTGCTGTTGTGTCTTGATGTTTACATTTTTTTGTAGGTTTTTAAAGGAGAAAACCTCCTTTAAAAACAGTTGCTTCTTTTATGTTTGATTTTAGATTTTGAAAAAGGAGATTTTTTTTTTTTGGTCAAGAATCTAAGTGGGTCCTGGTAATAAAATCTTTTAGGACAGTGGTTCTCAAATGGTAGCACGATTGCCATTTCTTGAAGGGCTTGCTGAAACAGGTTGCTGGGCCCCACCCCCAGAGTTTCTGATTCTGAAGTTCTGAGATGGGCCTGAGAATTTGCATTTCTAACAAATTCCCAGGTGATGCTAATGCAGCTGGTGCAGGGACCAGATTTTGAGAAACTTTATATTACGATTAACATTAGCAGTCAGCAGGAAAGCTAGATTCTTCATCACAACACTTTGTAATGCATTGTTTCTAAACCATAGAACAAGGAGAACTTACTATCTTACATCATTTAAAAATGCAGGGTTGCTTGCTGTTTACCTTGGTTTATTTCTCTCCTTCTTTACCCTGCTTCAAAGGTTAAACTATTGAACATTTATTTATATAGTCACTAAAACTCCTTTATGGATTTTATTGTAATTTTAGAGAGACCCTAATGAATAGGAATCTAGATCATCTGAAAACTCATTTTTTAAAACAATTTGGTTTTTTTTGGCAAATTTCTTGTCATTTTGCGCATATCTTTGTCTCAGTTTAGCCACCTTTGTAATGGAAATAATAAATTGATCTCTAGGCATCACAAAGAATTTATTGTAGATAGCAGAGCTATGTTTTTGTTTTTCTTTCTAGCTCAGTTTTTATTTCTGCTTTCTCTTTTTTTTAATTAGTGTCATGTGTACAAGGGAACACGATGCTCAGACATTTACAGATCTTTTGTAGGGATAGCCCTAGCAGGTCTATTTCCCTATTTGATGCCTTACATAGTTATTACAATACCATTGGCTATATTCTCTGTGCTGTACTCTGCATCCAAGACACACATTTATTAATGTCCTTGGATAAAGATGCTGTAGTGAAAGCTAATGGTTAGCATTCTAGGGCTCCTCTGTCAGTCCTGTGGGGTATGGAAGAGGCCAGTTCCTCACTTCCCTCGGGTGTGTGTATGTGGTGGGGATGAAAGAAAACAGTCTTGAGGTCTCATGCTTTTCTTGGGGTCTGTGGTTTTGTGGTCTGGTGGTCCAGTCCCCCACAGCTGTTTGCAAGGTGCTCAGGAGTTTGCTTTCTCTTTCTCAGGTCTGCCAGACAGTATTTCTCAGAATGAACACCCCCTTTTCTCTTTTCTGCTCATTGCCAGCTTTCCTCTTGGCCTTACTTTCTTTGGATTCTCAAGAGCCTATTTTGGAAGTCCGGAAAAATGAACATTGCTTGTTCCTCTTTCCATCCAGTTTCAATCCAAATTCTGCTCAAGACACTATGGACCACTGTATTTGGCTAGGTAACAAGGACGTCTGGGAAAGAGAAGAAAGAGAATAAGAATTAATTTTTTAAGACTGAGATTTGTTCCCTTTTCTAACTAATCTATTCCATTACAGTGGTAGAGAATCAGTCCTTTCATCTGCTTACTATAACCATTCTAGAATACTCTTCCCCATTTCCTCCCCCACCTCGCTAATATTCTCACCCCTGTCTTTTGGGAAACACGGCCATCTCCACCTTGAGAAACTAGCCCTTCACTGTTTAACCTCGGACTTGAGCCTGCTGTTGACAGGGTATTCCCAAAGCCTTGGTTCTGCCGACTGAGGTGGAAAGGCTGTGCTCCTCTCTGCTAGGAGTGCCTGAAGCTGATTTCCTTCTAATGTGTCAAGTGCAAACATCCCTTCCGCAATGAATAATTTCTTGCTGAGACCACATAGCTGAACTGTCTCATGTGAAAAAGCTTTTTCTTCTCAACATGACTTTGACCCTACTCCTAACAGAATAGTGTTTCTGGCATCGATATTCAAGAGGCACAATGATTTCTTCTTTAGGCTGTTTTCTTCATAAAGGACCTCACAGTACCGGGAGTAGCTCTGGACAGATGACATCATTCCCAAATGGATTCTCTCTAATTCCCACATTCCTTTTCTAGTAGAAGGGAGAAGAATGGGTAGGATCTCAGTTTATGTTGCCACAGTTGAGAGAAAAATTCCTTTATGGTTTGCATTTGTATTAGTAACAGCAGTTAAGCTGACCAGAGGTACCTTTTGGGACAACAGTACTGTCCCATTTCACACAGTACATACGGTCAACCTAGCCTCACTGGGCTAAATTCAGGGTGTCAGTAGGCTGTTCATACATCCATTTGAAATGGGATGGTACCATTGTGTTCTGTCCAATTTAAAATGGTATATATGGTCAGCCTACATTAGCTTCACTATAGACTGAACGTTTGTGTTTCCCCTAAATATATATGTTGAATCCCAGTGCCCAGTGTGATGGTGTTTGGGATTGAGGCTTTTGGGAGGTGATTAGATCATGATGGGAATCCTCATGAATGGGATTAGTATCCTTATAAAAGAAGCTGGAGAGAGACCCGCGCTCCTTCCACCAATGAGGGTATAGTGACAAGTCATCTGTCCACATGGAAGGAGCCCTTCCCGGACACCAAATCTGCTGGCACCTTGATCTTGGACTTTCCAGCCTCCAGAAATGTGAGTGATACATTACTGTGATTTACAAGCCATTCAGTCTATGGTATTTTTTTGTGACAGTAGCCCAAACAGACCAAGACAGCTTCCTAGGGCTGCTGTAACAAATGACCACAAACGTGGTAGCATGAAACAGCAGACATTTATTCCCTCTGTTCTGGGGGCCAGAAGTCCTAAACCACATTGTCAGCAGGGCCATGCTGTCCCTGAAGGTTCTGGGGTCGGATCCTTCCCTGCCCTTTCTTAGCTTCTGGTGGTTGCTGGCAATCCTTGGTGTTCCTTGGCTTGTGTCACTCCAATTTCTCTTGTCATCAAATGCTATTCTCCTTGGGTGTATGAGTATGTGTCCATGTCCAAATTTCCCCCTTCCAGGACATGAGTCATTGGATTAGAGCCTACCTTAATCCAGTATGACCTCATGTTAACTTCATTGTGTCTGCATAGAACCTATTTCCAAATAAGGTCATGCTCGCAGGTACTGGGGTTAGTATCTTTTTTGCTGGACACTATTCAGCCCATAGCACTATTCTCTATTCAGACTCCTCACGTGGCTTTTGGTATGGCTCCAAATTCTTATCTTGTCTTCCACTCCCTGTCCTCTGTGACGTTGTTCATACAAATCCTTCTTTGTGCAGAATGGCTTCCTGGGGCCCTCCTCTCCTACCCTTTTCTGCCTGTGGACATTTTACCCATTGTTTAAAAACTTTATCAGATGTGTTTGTTCCATGATTCCTTCCAAAAGCCGCCAACCAAATATGAGTCCTTGTATTCTGCCCTTATTTTGCCTCATATTAATTACATTTCTGTAATTGTTTTAATGCCTCCAACTGGAAAGTAGTTTGCTTAAAAGAAGAAAATAAGTCTTACTTATCTCTATAATCCCTTTACAATATGATAGTTTTATGCTTTGCACATAGGATCACAAAATCAGAGAAAAGTAGATGTTTTGAAAATACAGGGTTTGTTGTATATGTTAAGCATGTTAGAAATATGTAAAACCTTTACTTATACACTCATCTGTAGATTTCTCTCTGATTCAAACAGGAAGAGTGTTTCATATAAAAGCATTGTACAATTATTAACCTAAACATATAAGGCAATTATTCTGCCTTCAGGCTCCAGCTCACTTTGTGATCTTTGGAAAGGCAGTTAGTTGCCTTGTCAGTTTTACCAATTAATAAAAGCAGAGCTCACATGAAAAAAATTCGAAGGTGAGAAGTGCCAAAGAGTAATTATTGTTGAGTATCATTCGGGTACAATTGCTTTACTTTTAAATTCCATCCTTAGTTAGTCCTAACTGGAAATGAACATTAAAATCCTAATGAGAAGAAGAGAAATGTGAAATAGTTTTATTAGGGATGTCACTAAAAGTAAAAAGCCCAGGTCTGCCTTCTTTAATCCCCAATCTTGGTTTTGAAAAACTGCACGATACTAGTCAAAGACCCTGCTGTACATTATATGTGTTTATGTTTATGTATGAGCTTTGTACTTACAAGTATGTATGCCTTTTACATATATACAGGGGCTTTCTGGAAAGTATCCAGCCATGTCATATGAAAAATAGAGGCATTTACGGCTGGATTCTTTTGCCGACAGCCCTTGTATATGTTGTTCTTTTTTAGTGTAGCATATGTATTTAAATTACAGATATGGCATGGTTAATCATGAGGTGCTTGATTTGCCTTTTTAACACATAATGAAAGAATCTGTAGCCTTTTTTGGCAGCCTTTCTCTGTAGGGGTTATGTTTTTATTGTTTTATAAGGCTAACTCTCCACCAATGTTTTTGATTCTTTCCTCATTGATACATGCATACATTTGTCCATGGATTACATTGCACTTTGTTTTAAAACTTCAATATTATGATGGTAAATTATGTCAGGGCTAGTTTTTTGGTTTGTATTAATGAGCTAAAAAACAGTTATTTATTGGTAAGATTATTTTGGCACTGCTTATTAATGTAGGCACCATGTCCACACGATATAAAAACAGTTGCTACTGTTTTGCCTCGTAATGATTGTTGCGGACTACATGTGTTTCTAGGACCCAGAGATTTCTCACCTGTGACATATTCCCTTTTAGCACTCAGTGCTGCTGACCATGCTCAGACTTTTAGCACTCAGTGCTGTTGGCCATGTTCAGACTCTCATTATTACTACTATTGATTGTCAGTCACTTTTCCAGACCATGGTGTATGGTGACATCAGCTAATTTCACGTACTGTTGTGAGGGTTTCTGTCAGGTAAAGTTGGATACCAGAAGATGGCTGTCAGCATTGCTCAAGCAGTAGCTCGCCATCATCAGAGGTGTCTGGGCACCTCTTTGAGCACCTCCTGTAATCGCAGAAGTCAAATATGGCTTGTATGTCTTTTATTAACAGTATATGTTGAGAATTACAGTTTTAATAGTTTTTTTCTTTCTTAAAATGTGCATACTTTTTTTGGCACCTTCGTTATGTGTTGAGCATCTACTACATGCCAGACACTGGTCTAAGCATTGGAAATATAACAGTCAACAAAACAGATAAAAATCTGTGTCCTCTAAGAAATAAGCTTACTTTCTTATAGGGAAAATAGTTAATAAAGAGATCAGTTATACAATATGGTATGTCAGATGGGGAAAATTAAACCAACAAATTTGGATGTTAGAAGTGTTAGAGGAGGTGGGTGAGTTGATCTTTTAAAGTGTGGTTGTTGATAAGACAGTATTTGAAAGGAGGCCTGAAATAGGTGAGGAAGTACGTGAGTATCTAGAGGAAGAGAATCCAGGCAAAGCAAACAACAGCAGCAAAAATTCTTAAGATGGAAACATGCTTCTTAGGTTGAAGGAACAGTCAACAGCCCAGTGCGGCTGGGACTGGGGAGAGTACTAGGAGATGGGGGGCCAGATTCTGTAGTCCTCGTTGGCTGTGGTAGATTTGTCTCTGATTCTAAGTGAGATGGCCGCCTTCAGAGGGTTTCGAGCAGAAGCGGCATGATCTGGTGATCCGAAGGACGATTCTAGCTCTTGTGCTAAGGCCAGGTGCTAGAGGTCAAGGATAGAGGTGGGAGACTAGTTAAAAGGCTTCTGCAGTATTCCAGGTGGCTCAGACCAAGGTGGTGGTGGAAGTGTGAGAAGCAATTAGATGATTGACACACGGAAACACCTAAACCTCATCATAACTAATCAATCACTGCTCCTTACACTTTGTCATTAAGCTCCATTTCAATTGTCTCACTCTGATGAAACCTTCCTAACTAGCACCTCTTCTACTTCTAGCACTTCAACTCCAACACTTCTTTTTTATGACGTTATAAGCTACAATTGATTTATCCTACCACCCTTTCATTGTCCCTCCTGGCTTCATTTCCGTTTTCAACTTAGGCTCTATGGTCCCTCTTAAATTCCTTGCATAGATACTTAATTTCCATGTATCTCTTGTTTCGTGTGTTGTTGATGTCACTATGCAAAACCACAAATCTTATTAAATAAATTGCCTACTGGAGAAACACACACACATGGTTACTGGCTTCCTTCAGTGGCCTCACAAACACGTGTACTGGCCTTCATTGGGTGAATTTGTTTCTAAAGCATACTCTTCCATTTGTATACTAGATCATTCCATTCTCACATAGTCAAGACGTGGAGTCTAGTCAAGTCTAGCAAACATTTGATTTCTCTCAAAATCAAACAAGTGTTATGTTATAATATCCATCTTTAAAAATCCCTTCCTTTTACCTTATCCCTTTCTCTAGCTACCACCCCATTGCTTGGCTACCCCTTACAGCAATACTTTTTAAAAGTTGCCTGTTCTCATTGCTTACACTTCTTTGCTTCCCATTCTCATTCCGTCTCACTACATTAGGCTTTGGTGTCCATCACCTGAAATAGTTGCTGTCAGGGATACCAGTGACTTTCAAGTTGATAAACCCAGTGACCTCTTCCCAGTCCTTATTTGATTTGACTGTCAGCCACACCTGACGCAGGTGATCATTCCCTTCATCTTGAAGTTCTTTCTTTCTTTGGTTGCCAGGACATCTGATTTCACTGGTTTTATTCTTACCTCACTGGCTCATCTTCCTTAGTCTTCTTTGATGATACCTCCTTGGTTCTCTTTTCTCTAAGCTCACATTTGGATGATCGCATGAAAGCTCATGATTTTAAATATCAGCCATATACCGATGACCCCTAAATGTATAGTTTCAGCCCCCAATCTCTGTCTGGAAGTCCTCACAAACATACCCAACAGCCTACTGGTCATCTCCTTTTGAATGATGTCTCAAGCTTCAGGTGTCCAAAACCAGAATCCTGATTTTCTCCCCCTAAAAACGTTTCTCCTGCATGTCTCCTTAGTAAATGGCATTTCTAAACTTTCAGTTACTCAGGTTAATAATTTTGGTGTCATCCCTAACTCATTTCTTTCTTCCATGCCCCAGATCCAATCTGTAAACAAATCATGCCAGTTTTACCTTCAAGAATTGGCACTTCTTAAAACATATGCTAGTGTTTCTTAAAACATATGCTCATGTTTCTAAACAGTAATTTTAGTTTGAAACTCATTTAGAGTTTTAGAAAAATCTCAAGTCACAACAAGTTTCATGACTATAGTTTGTACTAAAAACCTATATAATTCACATTTAGTCAAAAATAAAATGTAAATAAAAACAGGAAATGGTTTTCTTCACTGATTTATAAGGATTTCTGAAAGTCAATTCTAAAATAATAGTTTCAAAATTCATTTGCTCTAGAGCATCTTCAGTTGAATAAATATTTAATTTATCAAATTATCACTTACCAGGATGACATTTACTTGGCTTTTATAGGTTCTGGATTATTGTGTAATATTTATCTCTATTCTGTATAATCACAATTTGAATTAACATGCCATGAATAATGCAAAGACTTCTTTATTGCTTTGTAATGTTGACAATAATACTGATTCTGGAACCAAACTGCTTGAGTTCAATACTGGCTGTATCATTTTCTAGCTCTTGTAACAGACAAGTCCCTTAAATGCTCTGTGCCTCAGTTTCCCCATCTGTAAAATGGAGATAGCAAGAGTGCCCAACTCAGGATTTCTTAGTTAGGTCAAATGAACTCAAGTACGTGCATTTTTGCAGCATATAATGTACACTTTTTTGTTCAAATTTGTGAGGGAAAAATAAGGATGTGCATTATATAATACATGGGTAGTACTAATTCCACGTCTCTATAAATGTTCTTAATTCTTTTATTTATGCTTATGAGTTAAAAGTGCAACTCTAGAAATCAATAGCAATATCTGTATGCAAAATAATACATGGAATATGATAATTGTTTTTTTTTTACATAAAATTTCTTATACCTCCCTTGTATCTGTCCTTGTGATTTCTAATTATTTGTTACATAAAATGTTTTGTCCCATAATATGTTAAAAAGTAAACGTTAAAATTCCTTTATAATATAAAAAAAATGAGTACCTAAATATAAACAAATAAAAATTTGAGTTAAAAAATTAAAATGAAAGATTTTTTTCCCTGAAAGTTTGGGCCAAAATGTGGGTGTGCATTATACACAGGAGCGTATTACATATTATACAATGTTTAGGATAATGCCTAGCATAGAGTAAGAGATAGGAATAAGAGATTTATATGGACATTCTTCGTTACTAGAACCCCTCGAGGAACGTGAGACATCAATAGACTATCTGAAAGGTTAAAGACATTATAAAGTTTCAGGAATTGTTTAAGATAACTGTAAAATAGAGAATAAAGGCAGTATGTATTAGCTTTCTACAAAGTAAGAGAACTAACCAACAAATGCCATAGATATTCAAATGAAAGAGAAAGGTTACTTCTACCAACAGTGGTTTATAATTTATGGTGAGATTTTTGTTTTTTAAATGTACAGTTTCAGTTACCATAAAACTGAGATATGTACCCATAAAGTGCCAGTTTTGATGTATGAATATGCAGAAGTGTAGGATTTTAGTACAAACTGCTAATGTAGCGCTTTGATTAGGTGCCATAGAGAATCTCTTCTGAAATATAAATACCGATTTATGTGTATGTAAGAAGCTGCCATTATATTGGTACCGTGCCCACTGGACTATTGCACTGTTGATCAAGTTGTTTCATATATGCATGTAGTTTAAATTTATGACAGGGAATATCAATTTTATATCACTGGACTTTTCTTCTTACTGGCATAATTAGGCATTTATGGAAGATAGAAATTTAATCAACAAATGTTAATTGAGCTTCTACTCTGAACAAGACACAGTCTTCTCATGCTAAGAACATGTGTATTTCCAAATCAAAATATAAGATTGATGCAGTAATAGGTGATACTTGTGATTTCATTGTTTATGTCTTTCAAATAGACATGCGTTCCTAAAATGTAATTAATTGTCACTAACCCCAGAACTGTGAAGCTAGACAAAGTAATTTCCAAGTTTATTTCCAGGAAAGGGGAAAAATATCTAAAACCTTTTTTTTTCCCTCTAGTTGGCCCGCCACAACAAATTATTACAGCAAATGCTTAAACCAGGATCAGATCCAGATGATGGAGATGAAGCCTTAAAGTATTATGCCAACCACACCGCACAGATTGAGGTAACTTATTTCTTGAAAGGAACCAACTGTGAAAAGATACATTTACTTTCTATTTCAGACCATTTTTATAACTGTTTCCTAGAACAATGATGCAGAATTGAGTGATTTAAACTAAAAGTATATGAGGTCTCTCTGGAAAAACTCCAGTCATAAATGCCCCTCTTTTTCATATACATGGCTGAATACTTTCTGGACAGCCCTCATATTCTAAAAGATCAAATATGAGGAGTGATCTATAAGAAACTGAGGTGCATATTTTTCCAAGTTGTCTTTATTATTTTTGACCAGAACTATATGTAAGTTTTCTTTTATAATGAATAAGGTAATTTTTGTTTTGTTTTATGTTGATCATGGAAGCAATGATGTGTTAGAGAAAAGGTTATTATAATAGAACTATCATCCAACAAAAGGTTTCTTTTTAAAAATTATAGAAGGCTTATTAAAATAGAGATCTCTGTGTAAGAAAGTACTCAAAAGTGTAGAAAACATGGACAGCACTAATAAAGTTTTCATAGTCATAACATAAACTTGGAATGATCTAACAGTTTCTGTTTTCAGTATGCAACAATTGACCTCCCCCCTATAAATGAGACATCTTTAATGGCCAGTGGCCATTCAGGAGGTGTGAGTCAACATAGACTTATCATTATGTGTTGTGAGACCCATCTGGCTGTCATTTACTAGCAATGGTATCATTTTGACTCTAACTGGCAGAGCTAATCACGCAGAAGTGAGTAGAGTAGTTGATGCTTGTCACTAGTAATTTACATTCATATATTCATTCACTTTGACAGATATATTTTAGTTTTCAGCAGAGTGCATGGTGGGCATGACTGCTATTAACTCTCAAGATATATAATCACTGTACCATCTTGTTTACTATTGCCAAACCTTTGGAATAATGAGCATTATTATCTTGTATCACAAAATGGATCCCTTGGTAACATTTATAAACATTAACAGGATTCTAGTTTTCATAGGAGACTTGACCTAATGGAACCCATGACTGGACTAGCAGCAAAAGCATTGCTTATGACATCAGGAGCTAAGGAACCAGGAGGCTGGCAAAGTCAGACACCTGGAGAAATTGATACAAATAGATAATCAGGCATCAAGGTCTTGAGGCAGGTCCCAGAAGCCAAAAGATAAGGCTAAGTGATTAGAAGAGATCAGGAAATGCAGGTAGAGTGGGAAAGCCAGAGGTCTGGATTGGGTTAATACCTGTGTGAAAGAGACAGCAGCAGTCATTGAAGTTATTAGACTTTTACTGGATTCCCAGCATTGAGGAAAGATTTAGCTATAAATATATAAACTCAGTACATGTCTACTGAGTATTTACTCTGTACCAATTACATGCACATATAGAAGACAATTCTGTGTAGTAAATGTATACAGAAAGGGCCAAAGAAATGTAGAAAAAACAGTAAT
The DNA here is from genome assembly GCA_004026885.1 of Lyroderma lyra. Classification (NCBI taxonomy): domain Eukaryota; kingdom Metazoa; phylum Chordata; class Mammalia; order Chiroptera; family Megadermatidae; genus Lyroderma; species Lyroderma lyra. Next base: position 310,691 of record PVJL010000279.1, read on the forward strand.
GAACTGTGCCTGGGGAGTTTCAAGATCGAGTTCACAGAGATGGTTTCCATAAAGAATATATTAAAAATTGAGTAGAAGTTTATCTCTATTAAAGATCAGGCATGGGATTTCCAGGGAAGATGTGATGGAACATAGGAGGGGCATGACTTTTTCCAAACGATTAATTGCTGTTTGTAGAAAGAATTGGGCAAGGGAGTGGGTCAAGGAATGCAGGTAGGTGAGATAGGGCAATGTTGTAATAGAAAAGGTGAGAGATGGTGGTACTGAAGATGACTAGAGTGGAGAAAAATATACATATACATACGTTTATACGTATGAAGGCTGTCCGGAAAAAATTCAGCCATAAATGCCTCTATTTTTCGTGTTACATAACTGGATATTTTTCCATACGGCCCTCGTATATATACATACGGGGCTTGGTGCTTGATGTTGGATTCCACATGTAAAGTGAGGGAAATGGTGTGGAAAAGCTCCCTGGGCTTCTGGTGTGAATAAATGGAGTTGGAGTTATGGAAGAGGATCCTAGCTTTGATAGTTAAAAGGTAGGGGAAGAACATTTGTTAATTCTCCGATAAATTTGAATTTGAGGGGTCTTTGAGGCATCCATGAAGCTGGATATAGAAATCAAGGGTTCAAAGCAATGGCCTGGATTTATGATCTGAATTCTTCACGTTGACCAGTTTTCATGTTTATTCAAAGCCCTGCTCATACTCCCTGCTCAGAGAGGCCTCTCCTTTTTTCACATATTAATTACTCCCATTCCACTGGACTCTTGTAGCAATTTGATCATTTTGTTAGTTTGATATATCATATTGGAATATTGTTAGCTGCTTATGTGTCACTTATTCCCTGCTTGAAGCAGGGACTGGTCTTGATCATCTTTGTATTTTCAAAACTGAACACTGCCTATAACTGCAATAATAAATATTATTGAAAATAATAGTTTGTCTGTAAATTATAGAGTCACAGATCCTAGGAAATAGGAAAGACCTTGTGGATTATCTGGTCTACTCACCCGTCCAATAATCTGCTCCTACATCGCATTCTCCCTTGTGATAAAGATCTCACTGCTTTGGGAGGAAGCTGACCCAATTTGAAACAACTCTAATAATTAGAGAAAAAATTTTTTTATACAATACACACCAGCCAACTTTAATGTTTATCCACTTTTCAAAGCATTTACTCCTCTGTCAACATGATAGCTAGGCTCTAACATTTGAGGAACTACCATGATTAGTAAACTACAAGCTCTTATAGATCAGAGTTCATGTTATTTTTCACTTTGAATTCCCCAGAGTTTACCAACTAGGAACTGAATAAGCATTTGTTGAATAAGTATATTGAAAAAATGATCTATTTTTCACTTTGACCACACTCCCCTTTCCTTCAGTAATCCCTCCAGTTTGTCAATACCCCTTGTAAAATGTGACAATAACCAGAATGAAACATAACATATCATGAAGGGGCTGAATAGCTTGGCTGATCGTGGAAACCTTTATCATGTAAATCTTTTCTTCCTCTCCACACCTCCCCTCCCACCATACCAAATAGGCCCAGTTCTTCTTTTGTACAATTGATTTTTTTAAACCTATGTTCAGAAAATTTTACTTAATCACTACTGAATTTCATCTTTTTTGTTTTATGATCATATTCTACTATGTAGTTTGCATATATCGCATTTCACTTAGGGTAGCTTCAGTTACAAAGAACAAAATACTAGACTGACTATTGTTTGAACAATAAAAATATTTGATTATCCCAAATAATGGCAAGTCTAAAGATACCGCTAGGTCTGTAATTGATTAAGTGGTTCAATTATGTCTTCCAGTATGCAGGTCTTTTCCATCTTTCTGCTAGGTCTTTCTTATTAGGCTGATGATACCTCACCCCATGATTGGAAAATAACTGCCAACATTTTCGGCATCATTCCCTTACACCACCTTTTGTTCTAAGCAGGAAGAAGGGGGACATAGGCATAAAAGCACTTTTGTGTTAGGTGTTTGCTTTTTTGTTGTTATTCTTTTGTTTGTCTCATGTGAGTCTCTGCTTTTCAGAAAGCAAAATCTTTCCTGGAAGCCCCTTCCCCACTGCTGCTTCCCCCTCACTCAGGATCATTCTCCTATGCCTCATTTTCCAGAACCAGGTCACATGCTCACCAACCTAACAGTCAATGGCAAAGGGAAGTAAATGGCACTTCTGGCCTAGAACAGTCTTGATTCATTCCTGAGGGCTAGGCAGAGTATATAAGTATGAACCCTGAGATTTAGTCTATACAAACTCTTACTACATAGTAAAACTGTGTGAAAATACTCAGCCTTTTTTAAAATCTAAAGTTAAACTGTAACAAATGCCAAATAAAAGAAGTTCAAAATAATGAATATTTATATCTAGTAAATGCTAGAATGGATATTATTCCTTCAAAAATTATGTTTCACCATGAATAAGAAAACATTTTAATGATACTAAGCACCTTTCTTTGTACAGCTCCGGGCACACATATTGAGTATGTTATTTGTTTCCCAACAACCCATTTTAGGAAAAACAGGCTAAGAACAAAGATACAAATATTCTAGGTGCTGTTGTTTAAGGTGACATGACCAATCACTTGCTAAGTAACACCCTCTTAGTTCTCTGTTGTACTTAATGAAAATATTAATGGGTGGCAAAATTTAATGCTAATTCAAAAGAATAAAGATTTTCGGGTTTTGTTATTTATAACAAAGTATAGTATTTATGCACATTAGTCAGTTAGTTTCTCTTATTTAAGGAGAAAAATGTAGTACAGTAAAGCATTATTTTAGGTACTTCAAACTGGCATGTTTTTCGTAATTGAATTCATAAAATATCATTAATAAATTCATGCTAAAAGATAGTGTAAGGCTGAGGTGTCTAAAGGCTAAAACTCTTGTAAATTAATGTTTTCAGATTGTTCGGCATGATAGGACTATGGAGCAAATAGTTTTTCCTGTCCCCAATATATGTGAATACCTTACGAGAGAGTCAAAGTACCGTGTGTTCAATACGACTGAAAGGGATGAACAAGGAAGTAAAGTGAACGACTTCTTCCAGCAAACAGAAGACCTCTACAATGAGATGAAGTGGCAGAAGAAAATCAGGAGTAAGTACAATAAACTAAAAGGGTGAGTTTTGAGCATAATCATAGATGAATCGGTACTGTGGAACATAGGACAGCGTTTATTTCCATTGGTTTTTGATTCCTTGCCGTCTGATGTTACCGAAATCACTTATAGGCTTAAGAATGTAAGCTCAGTCTACAGCTAGAGCCAGGACACCTGCAGCTTAACGAAAGCAGAAACTCTGACTGATTAGATCATCTTTTAGTGCTGATCCTATAGTTTTATAAATATTATGAAATACAGGGTTACAGCTGTATATTTCAACTGTTGAACAGCTGCAGGTTTGAAGTCCCTGCATAGGCCCTAACTGGCCTTAACAGTGAGTGATGGAGAGACATTGGCACCAGCACATCCGTCCTCTGTTGTCTTAGAAGCTTAGGATGGAGTAGGTTGTTTGACGTTTTTCTGAAAATCGTTCTTTCTTTCCACATATCTTTACGTTGCTAAATCAAACTAAAAAATTTGTGACTGTTGTATTCAAATAGAGAAATATTATAATTTTAAAGTTAAAAATGAGTATAATATAGTTCCCTTCACTTATTTCTCAGGTCTCAAGTCTATTTGGAAATACTCAATTTTAAAATTTAAAATTTTTAAAGTTTAAAATAAACTTCAGTTTTCCCACATAAAGGATAACAGGAACTTTTAACAAACATTGATGGGAAACTCTTAATTAGGTCTTTTCTTTCTTTTGGGGAGGTTTTCCAGACAAGCAGGTATATATTCTCCATACCTCTATTCAGCAGGGCTTCATCATTCTCATTTTCCAGAAACACTCATGACTGTGGTTTGTGAATTTGAGTGGAGCTTGAGACACACCATCTTTGGGTAGAGGACAGTGGCATGCATTGCCAAACTTTCCTAACAGACTATTTTACAAAAATAAGGAAATTACACTCCTTTAGCCTTTTACTGTATAGGAAGGACCATGTAGAATTCAGAGAAAATTTTGGGCGTCCAGAATACATATGAAGACTTGACATTTTTTATTTGGGACACGAGAAAAACATACAGTTTTATCTTTGACCAAAAGGTAAAGTGAATAATGACATAGAATTTGTGGGGTCCGTGCTTTTTTGGATATGTATTTTGTCATTTATCAAAAACCAAACCTTAAAATAATTTCCAATGTACATTTTACTTTTAAAAATTGGAAGGAACTTATGAGGTTATAGACAGACTAATTCATTTGATGGAGTTGTTATTACCCATGTATGCATCAACATCTATGCATACATAATTTTATCTTAATATTCTGCTTTTAAAAATGAGGACTCCTAATTTGGTAATGTTGGAGATGCAGATGTTTTAAATTTATGGTACATTAGTCAACTTAATGCCATGGTTAATCATAGTCTATTCCCGTGTTGAAATGTTCCATTCCGAGAGAAGAAAAGGGTAACTGAAGGGATGTGCAGTTTGTAACTAAGCAACAGACCCCAGGTTGGAATTCACAGGAAATAATTTGAAAAGTTTATAATTTTTATTTGAAAACCGATGTGCTTCCCCCCCTCAGTGAACTGCAGTATTTTAAACCTGATGTTATGACGTTAAGAGTTAGGGAATGGACAAGACCAGAGGAGGTCATGTGGTGAAACTTTTTGGCGCTACGTATCTGTTCATTTGCATAGAGAGGCAAAAACTGATTTTTGGTTAATGTAAATTGCGTTCAGTAGACACATTTGCTAATTCCTTTCTGATGATACATACAGAGTTTCTTTTCCGGAAATATTCAGAAAAGCCTTTGTCACTTCTTTGTAGTTCTTAGTGTATCTTTCATTTTCTTCTGCTTTTGTAAACCCAACAAGTTCTTAGCAAGCATGAAGGTTTAAAACTTAGAGCCTATTATAAATTACTAGTTCCCAGGAAATGGTGCGCCATGCTATTAAGTTTCAGAATTTCAGGTACCATGACTGTGCCATAGGAATTTTCATCAGAATTTTTGCCATAGGAAAAAACATCAGATATATTTGTGCCAGGATTTTGGGTTTTTAATTTGACTTTAAGCCTTTAGAGCAGGACAAATATATTGGTTTTACTCAATTATATAGTAATGTATACCATTCCATTAAAAAGGGCCTCAGGCAGCTGTTAAACTATCTTTTCCCTAATCTGCTGTAGGGATACATTAGAGAGAATTATTATAGAATCACCTTTTCTGACCACCTTTAGCAATTGCAACATTACTCACCCCTCTGGCGTGGTTTTGGTGTCAATTAGCTAAATGATAAGGAAGAAATAAACTAGAAAATTCCTTTATGATGCGAATCATAAACTTTTGAAAATAAGTCATATTCAGTATTTATTTAAATATGCTTTATACTAGTTTACAAAAATGCACTTAGTAAAATGTGATTTCAGGAGGGACGGTGGGTTGAAAGTAAAATGGATTTTTCTTCTCTGTCCATTGCACCTCTTTCTCACTAGGCAACCCTGCACTGTTCTGGTTCTCGAGACACATCTCTCTCTGGGGGAGCATTTCCTTCAACTTGGCTGTGTTCATCAACTTGGCTGTGGCTCTCTTCTACCCCTTTGGAGATGATGGAGATGAAGGCAAGTGCTCATCTTTGTTTAAATGAGAAATACTTTAAAGTTCTAAAATAATATTTTTAATGAATTTTTTAGCTATTTAGAGCTTCAATAATCATGATTTAATTCTTGTTACAGAGATTTTTAAAAAATATTTATCGGAAGTAGAGAATTATGGTAAGTGAGGTAGACAGAAAACTAACATCAATAAAGATGTTATTTTGCAAAAAGCTCGTATATAGAAGAGCTATTAGTGCTATGCTATTTATTGATAAAGCAATGAAAAAAATAATTTCTACCAGTTATTACCAGAAGCACTTTTATACTGTATCATTTCAATTATATGAGTGTATGCGGAAATGAAGGGTTTCTGCCAAAATATTCATTGTGATTACCTTAAATAGTAGAATCTATATTTTACTTTCTTCTCTTTGCTTTCTGTATTATGTAAGGTTTCTATAATGAGTATACATGAACTGAAAAAATTTAAAAATGTGCAGCGTAAGGCAATATAATAATAGAGAATCACTCAGATATCATAGTAAAAAGTTAATTCTTTTGTTTCCAGTCTAGGACTTCTCTACATGAATGGTTGACTATGAAATTAATATGATTAAACTAATATTACATGAGGTTTTACAAAAGCAAAGATAAACAATTATCTCATTTTAAATGAAATGGGAAATGTTGGAGAAATATGTTAAAGGGTAGGACTGTGGAAATTAAGTTAGTTTAAGTCTGGCAAAATGAATGGGAAACTTTGTTACAGGCTTGGAATGTAATCAGTGGGTAACTTTGTGATGTGACTTGGAGAAAAAGATGAGAGATGTCAGGAAATAATAATAACTGCAAGGTCCTGGTGTATCTCATGTGTTCATAGGATTATTGTGAGAATTTCATGAGATGTTATAGGTAAAGCATTTAGAATAGTGCTCATACTTTAATAGTATTAAACTTAAGCACTTAATTATTTGATAAAGCTTCATTGTGGATGATGATGTTACATGGTAAATATTAAAACTGCAAAAGGAATTCCAGGAGAAGGGATGGTGTGATGGGAGCAACAGGTGTTTGTCTATTGCATATGAACTGGAGGTGAGCAGGAAGGGAAACCGGAGCCCAGGGGTAATTTTCTATTTTCAAGATCCATTAAGATAACAGATAACAGAGTCCTAACATTTAGATATAATGGTAATAAAGTTTGACTTTTTGGAAGGCATACAGTACGTAAAGAAGAATATTTAGCAATGGATTGATGTGTGAGTTAAGTATCAATGAAAATGTATAATAGCAAATAGTTGGTCATCCATTGTGAGGAAGTTGCAAATACAACAGAAAGTGGAAGCAGCTTTCTCTTCACTGTGTGTAGTCTCATTTCGTGATGCTTACCCTCATGGCAGAGAAGAATGTAACTCTTGTAGGGAGAGAAGTCTAGCTTGATCTGATCAATTAGTGTCATCTGCACACAGGATGCTAAGAGTGAATTGTAGCACTCTGGTTAATAGAAGCAGAAAGTCTTAGACATGGACGCCACTCTGGAAATCTCTACTATCAAACCCTCATGTGAGGGATAAAGAGATGGAAGCCCAGAGAGGCTAAAAAATGGCACATCTCCGAGTAGAAGGTTAACTCTTTAGTTCTAATCCAGGACTTTTCTAGATGGATGCTTGGACTGGAAGCATGCAGACAACAGGAAGATAACAAATCTTCACATGAGACATAATTTTACCTGAGTTCCATCCCATGATATTGTTTACTTGACTATCAGAAGTCATTGTATATAGCCTCTGGTGCCACCTATTGTATATGAAATAGAATGGTTAATAGGCAGGCAGTGCCACCCCTCTGGACATTTATTCTTTATTCATTCCTGAGAAAGTAGAACACATGATACATTTTTATTACTTGCCTGACTAATAACATGATAGTAATGTTGGTAATAATAACGGCAGCTGATAATATTTACCATTTAGATTGGGTCAGGCAAAATGCTGAGTACTTCACATACATAATTTCATTTACTCTTCCTGACAGTCCTGTAAAATAAACACTTCATCCTTATGGATCGAGAATCTGAGGCTCAGGAAGATTTACCCAGTAACTGGGGAGTGGAGTCCAGAACTATGTATTTTTGAACAAGCTCCCAAGGTGTTGCTGAACAAACTGGTCCTTGAACAGGAACTTGAAACCACACTGGAGTATGACTGCAGCCTCAGAATGAAATAGGGCTAACAAGCAAGGCTGGAAAACATGGTCTTTCATCATCAGGTGCAGATGCCGACTGTACTCTTCAAAAAGAACTGAATAAAAGCAGTGGTAATCAAGATGGAGGTTCAATCTTAGATTTTTGGGCTTGGGGTTGGTGCTAAGAGAAAAAGGCAGGCATGAGCTGCCACTTAGGATTAGGGAATCCCAGGTTATGTTTGGGTAATCTGATTGTAGTTATAGATGAGTTATTTAATTATAACTCAATGAGTAGGGTTAAAATTTTGGTCAGGATCAGCCAAGTCTCTAACCTTTAGTTACATACTTTGCATAGCTAGGAAGCTGAGAAAATAAAATTGCAGACTGATAAACACCCTTGGCCATCAAATCTGGCTGGAAAAGGAAAATTTTATGTTGGACATGCAAGTTCTCTAATGTGGGATTTTATCAAACATAGGCTCCATCACTACTTGCCAGGAGTGTTTGGAGGCAACTTAAAGATGAATTAGTTGATCATTAAGACTCTTCAAAAAGTGCTAAAAATAAAGATGATGGGGACATGTCAGAGAACACCACATCCAACTTAAAAGGCCTCCAAGAGGCTATATCTGAAAATTTTGAGGAAAAAAATCAATATTGACAGTAATACTTAATAACCCATAGAATAAAATAAGAATCCAGGAGTCCATATTGATAGTGAGAAGACAAAGCTATTCCTTACTTACAATAGTGTTCCAATTAATAGATGTAGAAAGAATAATGGAAATGAAATATATCACCATGTTGCAAGCATCACGGAAGTAAGAATCATCAATGAATACTAAAATGAATAAGTAAATGTTTGATGAAAAGTATGAGAAATAGTATATTGACATAGTCTTAACCCTACCAGCCTGCTGTACTGATTTTTTGGTCATTTCCGAACCAGCCGCTAGACCGCTGTACCTAATTTTCGGTACTTTGCCTGGTACGTGACAAACATGACTCCAAGTTCCATCTTATTCTAACCACTTGTTTGCACGTAACTAACATTTTTCTATATCATGTTGGTTTTTTCTCTTTAATGCTCAGGAGCCCAGGTATAGGGGACAGTTAGGTTCAGGGCCTCAGGTCTGGTAGGGTTGAAGTATTTCCCCACAACACACTTATTAATTAAAAAGAATAAACTTTAAAGTGGAAAAAATCACTGTAAGTGATGGATGTTAATGTCACCACTAATGAGACATAGTGACATTTGTTGCTTCTTGATATGATGCACTGACAAGGATGGCACTATTTGTCAAAAATGCATAAACTGAAAACATTTTAGACAACCTATAATGAAGGATATTTTATAAAACCATTGGCCAGTAGTCTTCAAGCTTATAAAAGACAAAGATTGAAATTCCAAATTATTAAGTATGGATGCCAAAGTTGGACAGTGAAAAAGGCTGATAGGACAAAATATTGATTTATTCGAAATACCATGTTGGAGGAGAATTCTACGGATACCTCTGAGTGCCAGAGAAACAACGAATTGGGTCCTACAGCAAATTAAGCCTGAAGCATTGCTGGAGACAGCAATGACAGAACAGAAGCTGTCCTACTTTGGAATCATCATGCGAAGTCAGGGTTCTTTGGAGAAAACAACATTGCTGGGGGAAATGGAAGGCAGCAGGAAAAGAGGAAGAGCAAATATAATGGTTTGGCTCCATGAAAGAAGCCATAGTCAGGAGTCTACAGGAGCTGAGTAGGGCTGTTGAGGATAGGACATTGTGAACATCACTCATTTATAGAGTCGCCAGGAATTGGAGCTGACTCAGTGACATGGAATATACACACACAAAATTTAAAAAGACTAGAAAGAGATGACAACTAATGTCCTGGTCTAGAAAAAGGACATTAATTGGGCATTTGATGAACTTTGAATAATGTCTGTAGGTTAGATCAAATTAGTATCATATTAATTTCCTGATCTTGATCATTGTAATGTGATTATGTAAGATACTGACATTTGGAGAATAGAGGTGAAGAGCATATGAGAATTTGTGTATTTGTAACTGTTACATAAGCCTGAAAGTGTTTTGAAATGAAAATTTAAAAAAATAAATATGAGGATTCCATCCAACCCTCAGGTCCCTGGACATTCATTTAGATGTTGATCACGAAATCACCTGGGGAATTTAGGGCCCAGAAAAGACATGTGGTTAAAAGGGGCCATATTTCCCAACCCCAGACCCCAATATGAGCTGCTCCAGAGTCACTGTGGCCAGTGCGGCCTTGAGGACAGAGGAGCTGGCAGAAGAAAGGGGCTGTGTATGCTTGCTCCAAGCATGTTTTCTAGCCTGATCATGTATGTGCTACCTGGAATTTCTTGTGCCCAAATATCTGCTTTCACACTGTGGTTATAATATTTACTGAGGAAGTAGAGTCTCCCTTCAACCAGGGCAGTCATATACAATAATTAAAGGGAGATACTTAAGGGGAAGTTCATTCACAGAGGATCTGCTGATAGGGTACCCCACTTCCAGCCCCCCACTGCAGGTAATCTCATCGCCCAGGCCTTATTTGTGTGGATGTAGGTTTTGGTTTTGGTTTTTTAATTTGGTTGATTGCCTTATTTGTTTAAAATATGCTTCCCTAAAAAGGAAAATCATGCTCAAGTTGAAGGATGAAACTGTGCTGGGAGTGGCTGAAGCAGCAACTATTGATGCTAAGGAAGCTCCTCGATGTCTATTCAGAAAGTGAACAGTGCCATGCCATTCATTTCTGCCCAATTCGGCAAAGGCAGATTAGTTAGTGGAGAAAATTGCTGCCAAGAGAATTTCTTATAGTATGCGATTTAAAAAAAACAAGGTCATGTCCAAATCTTGGGTGTACTTCTTTTTTCCCCTCAACTGTTTTGTCTTAAAGGAAATAAGTTCTTCAAGGTGATTTTGATGCATTCAACTTAATAATAACCATTGACAGAGGGCAGCTATGTGCCAGGTAGTATGAGGGAGGACCCAAAAAGAACAGGAATTATCTTCTGGAGGGTGGGCCCCTTGTAGTACATGTTTTACCTGCTAGGTGAGTGTTCTAGGAACCCATCTGCATCAGTGTACCAGCTGGCATTGTTGTGAGAGGCTGCATTCAGTTTCAGTGAATTTTTTTGGAGACTCTTTCAACACATTTGCTCATTTCCTAATGGGTGATTTACATGAACAATGTGTGGCATGGCAACACACCTGCCCACACCGTGCTCAGTGTTCAGCAGTTTTTAACTAAAAGTGGCATGACCATTGTGCCCCATCCTCCCTATTCAGCTGATCTGGCCCTGAGCAACTTCTTTTTGTTTCCCTGGATGTAAAAAGTCCTCAAAGGGAGATATTTTGCTGATTTGGAAGAGATGAAACCAAAAATGGTGAAGGCACTAAAAGGCATAAAAATCGAGTTCAAAAACTGTTTTAAGCAGTAGAAATGCATCTTGATAGATGTATTGCATCAAACAGAGAGTGCTTTGAAGATGATTGAAGTTTAAACATGTAAGAATAAATACACAGTTTTTTATAAATAAATTCTATTTTGGAGGGGGGCGTCCCTCCTCATATGCTAGGCTCTAGAGATACAAAAGTTGGTAAAGCTGTCCTTATCCTCAAGGAGCTCATGGTTTAGTTAAAGAATGAAGAAAGGAGTAAAGCACAGTACTAAAGACTCCCCGTGGATTAATGGATGGGTATCTACTTTAGCTGGACTGAGGTGGGGGAAACAGGAAAGTCTTAGGCTATGCTGGAGGCAGAGGAATAGAGGGAGATATGTGCTCCCTGCAGCAAACAAGTCAGTGTGTGGTAGACAGGAGAGTTCCCTTTTGTGAATTGAAATGAGGTCTCCAATTTTGCTTTTCAAAATTTTTTTTATAAAGGATGAACTTTGTACTTTCTAAGACTTAAGAATATATGGAAGGAATTCTAAAACTTTTTATTATAAAAGCAATACATGCTCTTTATAGAAAATTGATACAAATATAAAGTAAAAAAAGACAGTCCTCCTTCCCATTCTTAATGGGTTAAAGTTGACTTTGACAATCTGCTATACTTTCTAGAGTGTGTCAGAAGATTTTGATTTTTTTAGAATTAAATCTTTAGCTAGAAACCGATGTGATTATTGTTACAGAATATGATTACAAACTTTTGTCAGTTGACAATATTATAAGTTAAATGCCATTTAAAATAACTTTTAAGTTTATTATTTATTCACAAATACATATTTAGCATTTAAATATGTTCAAGGTACTGTTCTAGATGCCATTTGAGTTCCTTCTCCGAAGGGATCCAATGCCCAGATTAAGCACCTGGTTATAATTTCTTGTTTAATCAAGGGGAAAGCTTGCAAGCCAGATACTGTCAGGGAAGAGTAGTCAAGATCAGGCCTTAATGACAATGCACAGTGTGACTATCAGTGCCAAAGGTGAAACTTTTAAAACAAGAATATCACACCAAGTCATTGCTTATGAGTTAAACTGGAGTCTGATGACTGGCTGAAAGTTGTTACATATGCAAAGATGTTTGCAGTTTCAGTAAACGGGAGAGTGAAGCTCCACAACCTGGGGAATCTTTAACTTGGAGACACTTAAAATGTGCTCACAGATTGTTTTTGGTTATTCATTTAATCAACAAATAAATATTTGTTACTGCATGCCCACGGTGATAGTATTAGAAATGATCCTCACCCTTACAGAGCTTATGGTCTTAGGGCATCCCGATAAGCTTAGAGAAAACGTGAAGACATTATTCTCTCCATGGCTCTTTCGGATCTGTGAAGTCAGGGCAGTTGGTGTTCAGGCTGTGTTTTGTAGACATAGAGTGCTTCCAAGCCAATATCATAATAAACATGAGTTGGGTACCCATTTTGTTAATGTTGCCAGAGGACAAGAATTGAAGGTAATTTCAATTACCCCTTTTTCTTTTTCTATCTCTGAAGTAATTTTGTCAGGTCATATATTTGGTGAAAGGGCAGATAAAACCTCTCCTCCCAACCTTCTTTCAACACTGCTTGCTTTAAGAGATAACATAATAAGAACAAACATGGCAAAAATAAACATGTCTAAACCAATGCTGTTATCTGACTTTTTGTTTTGTTTTATTTTTAACATCTAACATCATCTTCCTACCTACTTTTGATCTTTTAGCATTCACTATGAACTAAAGTCTTACACAGAATTCATTGCAGGACTACTGATAATCTCATGGTTTTGATGATAATACAAAAGTCCTGCACACCACAGTGTCTTGCATGCAAAAGTTAATTTTATAAATAATAAAGAGATGTGGCCAAAAGAAATAACTAGTAGAAAAATCTCCATTTTGTTGTTTACCCTCTGACTTCATCAGCCTATCCACACATGTTTGAGGCCACAGCACTGATCTAATGAGCTCAAGAATGTTGCCCCTTAATTTATTTCTGCAAATCCAGCACCACATGACCTTCAGAGGAGGATTCCTTGAATCCACATCAGTGCGAACATCAATGAATTGTACTTGTTTTTAAAGGAAACATATTTTTAACCCCTCTTTGCATAATTTTGAAAGAGATTTTGTTTGTAATGGAGTTCATTTTTTAAACAGAACTTTTTTTCTGATGATTTAAATAGCTCAACATTTATTTTGTACTTGAGTTGGCCTTCACATACACATGCTCACACATACACATTCATACACACATATACACATAATGCGTTTGAACTGTTAAAATTCCTCTATTTTATTTAAGTCTGGATATTCTACATTCTGAATTCTTTAGAGGAATCTGTAACATAGAAACTTGATAATAATAGGAAAAAATCAAGTATGAATTCATAGGAGTACCAGATTTCACATGATTTAGCTGTACATTTAATGGTCATTAATCATAAGTATTAAAGTAAGGTTCCCAAGTGGGCCACCTCTATCAAAAGTATTTAGCATGTAACTCCCATAAGAGAGAGAGATGAACAACTCTCAGACTTAATGGAAGGAGCATTAACTAGTAAGGATGAAAGCATCCTGAAATTAATCACAAACTTTCTAGAAAGAAACGTAATGAGTGTCCCGTGTCTTGACTTGCTCTATACATTATATAAAGTAGAGTGGTAAGTATTTTAACATTTTCTGGTTTTCTTCTTAGTAACAATAAACTTCTTCCCCATTTTACAGGTACACTTTCTCCATTGTTTTCAGTTCTCCTTTGGATAGCAGTTGCAATCTGCACATCTATGCTGTTTTTCTTCTCCAAGCCTGTGGGTATTCGACCATTTCTCGTGTCAGTGATGCTCAGATCAATATATACAATAGGTCTTGGGCCTACATTAATACTTCTTGGTGCAGCTAATGTAAGTACTTTACTTAGCTTTGTGCTGTTGTAGATTAATTAAAAGTACACTAAGTGTAAAAACGTAACTATGTGCTTTAATTTGTGTATACACAGTAAATTCTAATTTATTACAAACTTGAATTAACCAGAGTTTAACTTGTACATTCTTAACTTTGATAGAAAGAGAAAATGACAAGTAAAATTTGATATATTTCAGAAGGTAGCATTTGGGGCATGACCCAGTTTTGCGATCAGTTTAATCCAACCCAATTTTAGTGCTTTCTGCATCCTATACCTGCAGCGATTGACAAAAATGACTCTGAGCCACTGTTAACATCCAAAAGCGACTTCTAAATCATGTAAGAAAGATTAAACTGTATTTAGTAGAATGATAAAATGACCATGGAGAAAGGGTTGCTATATGAGAAAATAGGAAATTGAGCTCTTTTTTTATGTGAACAGAAAAAACCTTAAACTAGAAGGCATAGATGAGATTAATATTTTTTTCACTAAATTTTAAAGTATTAGAACCAAGGGAGCACATTTCAAAACTTAAATTAGCATAAGTATAATGGTAATTGTACCCAAGAGATAATATATTAAAGGGACTAGACAACTTTTGCATGGCAGAGCCACAAAGGGATATTATGCAAAGGTAAATCATCAGGTTGAGGAAAGAACAAGTGGCCAGGTAAACAAATAAATATTGCTAATAATGTCTGATGAATGCCTAAAGCATTTGCTATATCTCTTACTGGATTTCTAGCATAATATCCTATATTCTGGTATATGTATATAAGCCTTATCTCCCCTACTGCAATATACAATTCTTAAAGATAATGATTGATTATTTAATCTCTGGAATGTCATTGGTATTCAACAAATAATAAATTAGCTAATGAGTAAGTGAATGAATGAGGAAAGATTTTGTATTCTTATATATTTACAGTGCCTTGCACATAAAATACACAGCAAATATTTATTGACAGTGAATAAATAGTCAACCAAACTTTGGAGAATTTTGAAGCTCAGTTAGTATGACCAATTCTTTGTTTCTGATATTATATTATAATTCTTCAAAAATTGGACATGATATATATGACAGCTCCAAGTTAACTAGAATAGTCAAGCAACCAAATGACCAATTATTCTTCAATTGTTGTCAATAAAAGAAAGTGTACTTCATATACAAAGAGATGTATCAGTACAGAATTCTGTGAAGTGCCAAATATATTATTTTATAAGTTTCTTGAGGTCAGAGGTTGTTACATTCATAGGTATAATCCTGATTTCCTCACTCCTGTCTAACTCCATTTTTTTCTCCCTTAATACTTGGCACTTAAAAATAAATATTTAAAAATTGTTTACATGAACTGAATTTGTTGTACTTTCAATGCTTTGGAAATAGGCTTCTTTTGCAATATTGCCAACCAGGCTAATGAAGGAATCTTAATGGATTTTATCTAAATTTTTTGAAACCTATTAGTGTGTCCAGCTTATTTTTTTCTTTAAAAAAGTATTAATACATTGAATATTGAACCAAATTATTTGAAGAAGCAAGTAATGTTTATAACCTGGTAACTGGTCCTCAATAAGATGTTAATCCAAGTGAGAAAATCCAAGTTTGGTAAAGTGAAAAAATAGCCAAATAGAGTTGGGCCCAAAATAGCAAACACTTTTGGGCCTGCATTATCTAGTAGATACTGAAAATGCCAAGCGGTAGAGGATGTGGTCCTCACCATCCAGAAGCTTCAAGAATATATAAAGAGATAAGGAATAAGAATTTAATCTCTACTGGGGAAACCAAAAACATTTGAAGAATTTTCCCCCATCTGGATCACTTAATTTTTTCATACTATTAAAATTATTTGTAAATCTCATTTTAATAACAATAGTATTTCCAGTCTTATGGATGTTATGTAATTTGTTTAACCATTCTATTAATTTTTATTGTTTCTCTCTTTAGATATTTTAAATAATAAATAACAATAAATACCTGTGAAAGATATTTTAATATCTTCTAAACACTTATTATCTACAATGTTGTTTCTAGTAGTGCCTGGAAATGCATAATTTACTTAATGGTATTTATAAATCATTTACCTTTTTTCACAGTTATTCATAAAGTGAAAATGTTTCCTTACACTTGGACTAGACCAGTCTCACCATTTGACAGAAGAAGAGCAAATGGAGTTTAGCAGATAGCTGTCTATTAAGTAGAAGCCACAGTGTCCACATTTCACAGCGTCATTCCCTTCATTACTTCTGTGTAGACAGTTTTCTGGGAGGGCACGTGTTACTGAGTCTTACTATATGTTCATTTAACATGTACAAATTCAGTTATACAAGGGCTGTCCTGTTGAATTTAGTAAGAGACCTGTAAGAGACCCTGTGGTTTACATCACTCTTACTTACAGTACTGTTTTGTTTTGACAATTTGAAGATTTCCAGGGTGATTTTGACTACATGAAAATTTTTCTTAGGCTTTGACCCTAGAACCTTATGCTGCTTAAGATGTAATGTCATTGAAATGGAGATTATTTTAATCAAATCATCTCATTTTTAGAAGGAAGTTTGATAGAAATAATGGTAATATAATAAAATGTATAATAGTTTAAGACAAATTCAATTTTACTTTTCAATAAGTAGTAGACACTTTTTTTGCTATGTTTTCTTGGAATATAGGTCATGTTTTCCTGTAGGAATGATGGAAGATGGGAATAGCATTCCTGATCAGGGATATAGAACCAAACAAGATGAAAAAGGATACTATAAAGGCAGCTATAAATTTCTGTGATTACATAAAGTAGTAACATTTAAAGGATGTCACATTGAATTCTACCATAACAGTTATTCACTTCTAGGCATCTCATTTTAGAAATGAATATACAGCATCCTATTTAGACCAGGTGGATTTATCAAAGCAATTGGTGGCACAGCCAAGACTGGAGCCCAGGTGGTGCAACTAATCCAGGGTCTTTCCACTATAATGCACTGTTAAAAGTCCTGCAAAGACATATCAGTGAACTATAAAGTGCATATGAAAATATCACGGCACTGTATAATTAATTTGCCTAATGAAAATTAACAGAGTGCTTTAATATACATTAATTAAAAAATGAACACTAATTTTGCTTTTGTTTTTAGAAGATCTGTTGGTAAACCATTTGGATGTGGCATCATTTTTAAAAGACGGCACAGGAAGCTTACATTGATGGTTTTTCCCTTCTTTACCCTGCTTTTTCCCCCACCATCACACTGTTCTCCCTATCCTCAAAAAATAAAAAAAAATTGATATCAAGAGCATCTTTGAAGAATAGATAAAGAAAGAAAAAAGATGGGGAGTAGTTGTGGTTATTTATATTAGTATTTGTGTGCTGACTTGAGGGTCCTTGCAATACCAGTTTAGAAGGACATGGCCTTTTAATTACCTTGCCCAGTTCTCACACCCTCCATATATTGTTGCCCACATGGACCTTGCCGTAGAAACAATGATTGCTTACATCATGGTATTGACAAATGAAGGACTGGTTAGACAGCATCAAGTAAGTCATGACATGAAAAGGGAGAATGTTTTTTTAACTTCTTCATTCTCTGCATAAATATTCTTGGCTTTCATAAGAAAGTCTATATAAAAACACTGTGTGATTTTTAAGGTCACTGTGTAGGAAAACCAGAGTTCGACTTCTTTCCTAACCAACCATTTATTCTTGCATTTATTTCACTGTGGTATGAACACTTCCGAACAAAATTTTCTTGTTTCTGATCTCTACAGAAATAGGTAGGTGCCATTGGCAGCATCAACTCTATTCCACTTCATTGCTTAGTTAAGAGAGCAGGAACATTATCCATCAACATGGAGCCGTATGTCAGGGTTCAAAAAAGAAAGAATCTACATGAAAACAAATAAGGCAGATCTTTATTTTTCATACACAAATGGTAGAGGCCCTTTTAGGCAGAAATGTGTCCTTGCTTTTGCATTACTTAAGAACTGAAATGTATTGCTCTTTTGAGAATTTAAATTCAGTGCCTTACTTTTCCTCAGTGTATAGGGCTAATGAGTAGTTTTCTGCATAATTTCTTTTTAGGATTTAGTTTAGGGAAGTAGAGATCAGGAAACAAAATACAAATAATTTTTCTAAAAAGTATCATCCTTCTAGAAAGTAATGATTCCAGTTTTTAACTTTATTTTTTATAGAACTTATTTGTGTTTCATATTGATAAAATATAGTGGGTTAATCAAGGTAGTTTAAATTTAAACAATAGTCATTCAAAGCAATTTAAAGAGCATTTAAGTTGTTTAATTTATGGGTGAATATTGCTTCACCCATACATTCTACTTTTCACCATTTTCATAAATGTTTATTGCCAAATATTACACTTGTATCAGCACCTTGATTATATTTCCTGAGTTTTAAAATAATGACTTCATATCTTATTAAATTTTCTATGGGCTATTAAACACGAAGACATCTGTTCCACTGTAGCTATATTTAATAATAATCTAAAGATGTGATAATGAAACACTGTATAGTAAAGTAAGACTTTCTGTTTAACATTCAAATTGTATACAAGGTGGTGAAAGAATTGATAACATTGATTATTGGGGAGGTAGTTAATTAGCCACAGTGTAATGGGTAAACCTTAATAAAGTTTGAATGTTTTAGTTGTTATGTTTTATATTTGGTTTGGCTATTTTCACAATGTGCAGCGGTAGCCCACTTCTCATTTTATCTGTATTGATTTGGACTTCAGAAATTTGAAGGAAAAAATTTCACTTCTACCTCAAAGTGTTTTGCTCCTTTTATGTTATTTAAAATCATTTCATAAGGGAATGTCTTTCATTTATATTTAAAAAATCAACAGTGTTGCAAAGAGCAACCTTTTCCCCCAAAGTGTGGTTTGGACATATAAAGACAAATATGGTACCATTAGATAACTTAAAGAACTCAGGGAACAATTTGGAAGAACAAACTGAACTTTCAAAATCTGTAATACTTTCCTTCATAACTAAGAGGCAAAATTGGCTCTTTAGTTTATAAATAATGCAGTGATTCCAGAACCAAATAGATAACACTGACTTATGATAACTATGTTCTTTGGAAATCATTGCACAGATCATTGTTATTGGTAGAGATTTGCAGTGTAAATTCCTGTATTCTAAAATTATGCCACAAAAGGCAATATTCAACGTAGTTTTAATAGAAATACTCTATGTCATACTAATCATAATAAACACTCCAAAATGCTTATTGAATTTACCATGCAGAGCTTAGAAAATAAATGCATCCATTATATTTATTTTACCCTAGGCAAATGGTATATTTATAATTTGTATGTATTTAAAGTAAATTAAATGTAAAAATAATTTTAATGGGTTATTTAAAATAATATTCAGTAGAGAAAGTCCAGGGTTAAAAAGATATATCAAGGACAAATCTTTGGATATTTTCTGAAAATATTTTTCTGTTACGTTTGTATAATAAAAATATTACACATATTTCTTTTAATGTGAAAATCCAATGAGTACTATTTAAAGAGTTATTGTACTAAGCACTTCATATACATTAGGAGTTGCCTAATCCTCTGAAGAGTTCTATGAGTTGGAAATTCCTTTATTCTAGTTTTTCAGAAGAAATCATCCGGGCCTATCATTGAACTTAAGTCATGGCAATAGTAGTGGACGAGCCGGGATTTAAATTTAGGTCTGTGTTGATTGTATTTCTGGGCCTCTTAATCATCCCCCTATTTTCCTGTAATTGCAAAGGATACAAGTTCTGCATGTATTGTGTTTACATGCAGATTTGTTAGCAGTGCTGAATAATTACAAAGTGAGAAATCATAAAACCATGGACTTAGGAATAATAGATTTTGTCAATGACCTGCTATTTATGTGTGTTACAGGGAAAATAAGTCAGTAAAATCTCATCTTTTTCTCCCTTTAGCTTTGTAATAAAATAGTATTTCTGGTGAGTTTTGTTGGAAATCGTGGCACGTTCACCCGAGGTTACCGAGCCGTCATCCTGGATATGGCCTTTCTCTACCACGTAGCATATGTCCTGGTTTGCATGCTGGGCCTCTTCGTGCATGAATTCTTCTATAGCTTCCTGGTGAGTACATCTCTATGTGGACAGTCACTGCTGAAAAATGCACAGTGCTTCTTCTTATGCTTCTACCTTTGTTGTTTTTTTTTTGTTTTTTTTTTTTTTTTTTTAAAGCAGGGCCTGACATTTAGGACAAATTATGTTATTTTTAGAATTTCCTAGGAAAAGCTTGAAATATTATTATTTTTAGACCTTTTCTCTGAGAAACCATATAGATAGTGGAATTCTTTTCTCTCTGAGAAGGAACCAAGGACCCCATCTCTTGACCCAGGTTTCATACAGTAGGCTGCTTTTGGTTTCAGCCAAATCACACTTTCCTTTACATTTAGAGATTCTTGAACGAGTGTGGGAGAAAAAAAAAATGGGGATCTGATTTCTTGGTACTGTAATCATTGTATTTTCTTTACAGTGCTAACTATTATGTGTACCTTTAGAATGACATCTAAGTAAAAGGAGGGGAAAAAACTGCCAACCTAGGAAAAAGACAACAAATTGTTTCAAGCAAAGTTTTATAGTTTCACATTTAATGTCATTGTTATTAAACTTATCTACATATATTTAATTAATTAAATGTATCTTCAGATTTTTTCTAGTTTTTTTGTTTTTGTTCTTTTTTTTGGTTTGTTTGACTATTCGTTTGTTTGTTTTGCTGGTTATCAGCTTTTCTTCCTACATATATGTTTTATGGCCATTTGTATAGAAGTCAGTACAAGTATATGATAATGTTTTGAAACTTAAAGTGCTACCAGGTTAGCATCATGCATAGGACCAATTTATTTATCTCTTTAGACCATAGTTGATGTGCAATAGAGAACACTACCCAGTAAACTAATTCCTGAGAATAAGATAAAGATCTAAGAACATTATGCTGGCCTACTTTGTTTGGATCATGAGGGAAAAATCCATTGCCTTCTGCTTCCCAGACTTAAAAAAGAGAATTTTCCATTTACTCTCAAACACTTGAAAGAACCACAGCATAGATTGGATTTTCCCCATATGTACAGATTAAAAAATGATCTTCCAGGCAATGAACTAGGTTATTTACCAATCAAAAGGAGTTTTGTTGTTTTTTTTTCTGTTTCAGGGATCCAAATGAGTTCCCTCTGTGCTCTATTCACCAGAAAAATTCCATTTTTAAAAATTTGCCTGTGACATATAAAGTCCTGTTTTACCCAGCACTTTAAACTGACTGTCACATGTCATATTCTGTAGTGTTTTTGTGCTTCAACCTTCTTGTCTATAAGATGGATAGGATAGTATAGGAGACTAGTATTATCAAGATTCATTAAAGAGATAATGTGAAATGATGTATATCAATCTTCATGTTTTCCAAGTAAAGGTATTTGATAAACTAAAGGTATATTTAAATGATTATGTGAGTTAATAGTACAATAATTTTAATTTGTTATTAATTTATTTTTTAGTTTTATTTTCCTCTTTTATCTTTCAAATTTTATAATACAGATGGTAATGTTTTTTTTATTGGGTTGGTCATGGAAAGGATGTAGTCCATTTTGATGTTTACATAATGGACTTAATCCCAAAATGAAATTTAAACATTTAAAGTATTTTCATATTTAAAAATATATATAAATATGCATTTCTGGTTTTGTTCACAATCGCAATCCTTAATCCAAAATAATAAAAACCGCACTCTAAATTTTCCTTTTAGAGGTAAGCAGAAAGAACCATCAACTTGTCCAGTGTCAAAACCTTTTGCATTCTTGAGATTCTGTTTCTATGAGTATAGAATGGGGCCCAGGAGTATGTAGTGTTTGCAAGCATCCCGTGGACATTTGAAAGCTATAAACTTTCAGAAACTCTCTGAAAGTGACCTAGAGTTCATTGCCAGACCTTTTCTTTAAGCCACTATAAAGTTAAAATTAAGAAAAATCTCCTTTATGTCAACTAAGTGCTTAAATACGTAAGTTAGAATGTTCATAATTTGGAAGTTGAATTTGCATTTGTTAATTTGTCTGTACAGAAGAATATTGACTTTATTTCTAGAGTTTTCTGCTCCCCTTCAGAAGATAAACAGTGAAATACAGGGTCTGGCAGAAGTAACGCCTGGACTTGAATTATGATATTTATTACAGAATCATAACCATATACATGCTTATGATTTTGTAGTAAAAAATTTGGCATAGATGACCATCTCATAAAAAAGGGGCATTATTTGTGTAACCATAAGCATATGAGGTTAAGATTTTGTAATAAAAGCCTAATCCAAGTCTGGGCTTTACTTCTTCCAGAACCTGTAGTTAAACATTTTTTTGTATGTGTTTGACCATCATAAAATAACAGTTTCCTAAGGTGAGCAAACAAATTAATGTCTTTACAGCAGTTATTTACAAGGCTACAATTAAATTGTAAAGTAACCGTATAACCCTTAGCACTCAGAAAAATAGTACAGGCCCTGATATTTCTGAGAGGATGTATGCATGACACTGATAACTGATCATTTCTACCAATTTAGAAATTCTAATCACTGCTCGTAGATAGCAGAGGACAAACCCCAATTATTCTAATTTTTAAAATATTCTTTATTTCCAAACAGATATTTATGCCTTCCTTAAGTGAATGTTAATTTATTGCTTTTACCTAGCCTTTGATAATAAATTATGTACTTGCAAATGTACAATTTCAACTTTTTAATATTGCAATAAATAAAATTGTTTTTAGTGTTGACTGCAGATAGCAAAGGCATATTTAGGTTCTTGGCTAGTGCATAGATTTTTCTACTAAACACAAAATGGATAATAACCCATTAGAGGAAGTGAATTAGCAAAATTACGTATTATGTTTTTGTTTATACTTCTGTTTCCAAAAGTATGTTATACCCCCTTATTAAAGGAAGATGTTTGTATTTCTCAAATATTTAAAAATTTTACACCTTTTTTTTTTTATTGCAACAGGCTTATAAAATTGTTCTCATAATTTTATCTCTAACCACTTTCTTGAACAATGCATTTAATGAGTGTGTCAACTATTCATCACTTAGGTGAATGAACCTAATTCAGCATTCTCACTTTTGCCATTTTATGTATTCCAGAAACAACTGCGAAGTATTCGTAGGACTAAAAATTTGGAATAAGTAGCTAAGTTGGTTAAGTATAATAATTTTTCTAAACTCAAATTTGAAACTATACTGTTTCCATGTTTTACGCAATTGAAATTATGGTGGTTACGAAACCAACAGATACACATTATATATTGTGTTCAGAGTTCTCTTTATTGAAAAATAGTTTATTGATACATTCCAATTGAACAAATATTATTTTGGTTCATTTTTAATATGTCATCGAGGTTATTTTGTCACAGATAAACTAAAATGGCTTGCATTTGTAGTGACCTTTAGATTTATTCATGTTTTTCTCCTTTGCATTTTTTTTGTTTATTTTATTTTTGTAGCTTTTTGATTTGGTATACAGAGAAGAGACTCTGCTCAATGTCATAAAAAGTGTCACACGGAATGGCCGCTCCATTATTCTAACTGCAGTCCTCGCTCTCATCCTCGTCTACCTGTTTTCCATTATTGGGTTCCTTTTTCTGAAGGATGACTTCACAATGGAAGTGGATAGGCTGAAAAACAGAACTCCCATTACAGGTATTGCTGTGACCACTAAATGAGCTTTCTCTGATGGCAGATATGATGTAGGAAGCTTGTTAAGAGGATTACAGATAAACACTAATGGACAAAATGTTTTTTTTTTTTTAATTCCTTTGAAAACCCGTTCTGGTTCACTAAGAGCTCATGTCTGTGAAATACCTATAGGCTGTAGGTAGGCTGTCGATGTACACAGGAATATCCTTATACAGGAAACATCTTCTAAGCTCAGTTTTAATAAGCATGTTTCAGTGCTGACTGTATTCCAGAAGAGAGTCAGCAATCTCAGTATAGAATAATAGCTTTGGGTTTCTTTTCTTTCTGCTTCTTTTCCTTGTCTTTTCCATCTAGCTAGCATCATTTACAACCAATATTCTATAGATATTTGCTCACAGTACATTGTATACTTATGTAATTAAAAATAACAAATGTTTTGACTTGAAACTATCAGATAGTAAGAAATTTGGTATAGAAAAAATTACTCAAAGTAGTGTCATTAAGTATGTCAATCCATCAGTATGTGACTGTCAGAATTTATGTACTATATTTATTTTTGTTAGCTGATTGACATTATCCCCTTATTTAATGGCTTGGTGGGGAGAGAGAGTCACTGTGATTCTTGTAGTATGGGAGCTTGTTTTTTCCATCTTATTTTGAATTTTTACATATTATAAATTCTAAATCATAATACGTAAAAGTTCTTTTTTCCTATTCTCTGCCTTTTATTCTGGTTAAATTTCTTAGTTACTTTTTTTCACTTCTACTTTTCTAGATAGAAATCATATTTCTGGACTTTGCTGTTAGTTTCTCTGTGTGATTCTGTTGTCTATGGGTTATAGATAATGGAAACCACAAAAAGACTCTTTCTTCCCCCCAAGCCATTAAATTTAAAGGTATGATTTCATTAGTGGTGCCCTATAAGCCATATTATTTCTTGCCTTTAACATTTCTGAATAATTAAACCAATGATATGATAATATTATTCTTAGAATATGGGATAATTAAATGACATTCAAATCTATTATTAAGTCTAAGTGATCAAAGCACAAAATAGAAAGGTCATATACGTAGATTGAAAGTTATTAAACCCGAGACTGAATTTCATACCTAGTCATTAGTCTTTATGCCCAAGAACATGAAATATTTTCTGTTACTTTATTTCTTGTTCTTCCTTGAACGTTACTTTTTCCAGAGTTTCACAGGGGTAAACAATTGAAGGAAAACTTCATCTATATAAATACCCCCCAAACTCCACTGTTACTAAACTATCTTCAAGTTTTAATTATTTACTAGGCATGATCACATTGAGTTATTTAGTACAGGGTGAGGCTGAAACCTGAAGTGTCATGATTTCTAAATTCAAATGTGTACAATAGTTACTGTTTTATAAATCTAGTTCTAA
The DNA here is from genome assembly GCA_004026885.1 of Lyroderma lyra. Classification (NCBI taxonomy): domain Eukaryota; kingdom Metazoa; phylum Chordata; class Mammalia; order Chiroptera; family Megadermatidae; genus Lyroderma; species Lyroderma lyra. Next base: position 335,981 of record PVJL010000279.1, read on the forward strand.
ATATTTTACTTGTATTATTTAAAAAGGAATTTAGTGTCATTAGATTGTGAATATAAATATCTTCCTTAGAAATATAAAAAAGTCTTGCTTTTTTCTTAGAAATAAACAGCACTAGACCTAAAATGTCAAGATCTTTACTAAAAATATTTATGCATATTTATATTAAAGCAATTAAATAAGAGAAAGTGTATACTATGAAATACACTGAAAACCTAGCACATGAGAAGAACTAACAAAGTGAAACTCTTGATTTTTCATAGATTGAGAGGTTTTGTTTTATAGACTGAGAGTGAATGTACTCCATGCCCTGGGTAAAGTGCTCTTATTTTCATTGTATTTTAAAGTTAATTTCTAAAGTCACGTATTATGTGTATTCATACAGGTCATAAAGTTTATTCTTTCAAGTATCAAACACTATTTACTCCCAAACTTCAGTGAATTTATTGAGGCTAACACACCTAGATAGCAAATGAAATTTGGAGTGCAGAAGTATGCAGTTCTTCAGTGAATGTGAAGTAATAAGCAGAAGGCTAGGAGATGAGTCAAAACAGGGGAGGCTGAGAGTTCTAGAGCCGAATGGCAAGAGCATCACAGGTGTGTGTATATGCAAGTGGAAGATGGAGAATTTGCAGATGACCTTGGGAACTTAGGAGAATATGGATCCTCCACTGGGGGTTGGTAGAATCTGTGGCTCGAAAGATGGAGGATCCTCCACTTAACAGAGTCCAGGAAGATCTATGTCTTAGAAAAGCCCCAGAAGTTGGAAGGAAGGGTCTGTTGACAAGCAGAGATGACAGCGTCTCTCACACACATCTCTTCTTCTCCATTCTCAGGGCTGCTCTCATTTCCTTTCACCCAGGATACTGTGGGAACCTCCTACGTGGCTTCTCTCTGCCTGCCCAAGTCACTCATTCTGACCGCAGCTCTGATTCTGTCTCTCATGAGTTCAAAAACTTGGCTGGGCCCTCTGCTGGCTGGGGGATGCTTGGTTTAAAATCATTCACCTGAGGGCTCAGGTCACTCTGCTGTCCTGTCTGTGTCTTTGCTGGTCTCTGTGCCATTTGTCATACAGTTTGCACCTGATATTACCCCTATTTTTCCCCACCCATCTTCCTATGTATAAATACCATGTCTCCTTTAGATGAATCCTTCTCCAAAAAAGCTTTTTGTTTTTTTCCCCTAGAATTCACTTCTCCCTCTCCTAATGCATTACATAGCTTTATCTATATTTCACTTCTTTTCAATGAAAATTCTGTGTTTCCTAGTTGATTACCAGTTCTTCAAGGCCTTGACTCTAGGCCTTCAGAGCATAGCGTAGAGCCAGTAAATATTTAGTAAGTGAGGGAATGAGTACGGGGCACACTCAGAAACCCCACCTCTCTCCCTGTCTGACCACCTGAAACCTACTGCACCCCCAATGATATCCCTGCTCTTTGCCCCATGTTTGCTCAATTTGGGGACAAGAGGAGATGGAGGTGAAATGTGGGGCCTCCCTTCCTTGAGTGGACTCCATCTATCTCAACTCCAGTATGTGTGCTGCAGGCAACCCCAGGCCTGGGCCATCTCCTCATCACCTTTCCTAACTCCAGGTCCCATTTTTCACCCCCATGTCATTAAAGAATTAGAGTAGCCTTGGTGTCGTACTGCTTGGAAATGCACTTGAATATTTTTTCAACCCATTATGTATGAAAATGGACTTACTCCCATCTCGTGGACTTCCCTTGATTGCTCAATGTGAAAAATAGGCTCAAGAGGAATGAACTTTACCCCTTTGTATTTGTGACTAACAACAAAAAATATTTTTGTAAAAACTTCTTTTTTTTTTGGAGGCGGCAGACAGTGGTTTATTGAACCCGTTCACCCTCTGTTGCCTTCCTGGAGCCCCGGGGCCTGGGCCTGCCTCAGGCCCACGAAGACAGTGACCCCAAAGACCAGGGCAACTGCCACCAGCACAGTGACCCCAAAGACCAGGGCAACTGCCACCAGCACAGTGACCCCAAAGACCAGGGCAACTGCCACCAGCAAAAGGACCTCCCAGGGGAGGGTGGTTCTTTCCTCCACAGGGGAAAAAACTGTTTTTTTTCCACACGAATATGAAGGTTACTGTTTTCTATTCCATTCTGCATGAGGGAAAGCGGGGGTGAGCCAGCAGGCAGATGGATCTTTGGAGGCTAAGGGAGAAAAGAAAGATCCTGAATAGGAATCTGGCAGAAGATTCTTGCTTCCCTGAGGTGTTTTATGCCCTGTTCCCTGTTAGAAAGCTACCACTTGCAGTCCCTACCTCAGCCATAGGGACCCACCAGTGGTGTAGAGCTCAGGGAGCATCAGTTGCATTGGGAGAAGTGTGTTCTTGGCATCCCAGGTCTGACCTTGCATTTGTCCATGGAAACATTGATGCACATGATGGTTGAAATCTGCAGTGTATTAATGCTTTGTATTTACTTTAAAAAGGTATCAGAGGCTTTCAGTGGGTTAGCCCATGAACCTATTCTCTATTTATAAAATAGCTTCGATAGGCAAAACTGTTCAGCGTTTCAAACTAACTTACTAAAAGACTTTAGTAACACAGCTAAGTCATAGCCCTGTGTAACTGTATGCTCATTTCTTGTCACATGCATATTTATCTCTGTATCATATTCTACTTTGTGTATTCTCAGGAAGTAATGATGTTCCTACTATGACTTTACCTTCTTCAGTGATGGGAACATGTAACAGGGAGAACTGCTCACCCACGATACCAGCTTCAAATACAGGTCTGTAAAAACAGCGCCAGTGCAGTGTGAACTTGATACTTCTGCAGTTAGATTTATTTGGTGTATGTAATTACTGTGTAGAGAGTTGCTCTGGGAATTTCGTGGTGGTTTGAAATAGAAAAAAGGGAGGGTAAAGGAATGAAAAAGTTTCAAACTAGAGAAAAGATTCCCATACCTGTTATTTTGTATCCCCGCCCTGTTCTGTATATTATTTCTGTTCCTGAGAATTTATCAAATTTACCCTGTGATACTTGCTGTTAAAAATTCTATTACCATATTGCAAAGCCATACCACACTAAATGAGACCCTTTGAACTGCTTAACCTTTAACAGAGAATCTGGGAATGTATGGGCTTGGAATTCAAAAGGCCTGGTTATCATCCTGGACTTGTCACTTTCTAGCTCTCTGTCTTAGATACATTATGCAAATGTCCTGGACTTCATTCAAATGGCTTTCCCCACAGAGGAAAAGAGGGAGAGAAGGAGGGAGGGGAGAGAAACAGAGAGAATATGATACTTTCCCTGCTTCCAAAGGAGCAAATGGGACCAGGCTCATAAAAAGACTTTTTTAACTCTAATTTTTCTCAGTAGTTCGGAAACTATGGCAAATGCAATAAACTGTAGCAAGAATTAGTGATCTGTTTCTAGAAGTAGCAACAATTTAGAGAGTGTATGATTTTGAATATTTGAAAAGTTTTGTATATAAAAAAGGAGTGACTTTAGTCTGTGTTACATAGACAAAGGGCAAAATTGGACTGAGGGAAGATGAGGGAAGAAGGAGTTCTGCACAGTGTAAGGATGGATTTCCCCATTTCCGTCTGGGAGCACATTGTGCATCTGGTCATAAATGATAAGGCCTTCTTTCCTAAGCTGCCTTTTTCCTTGAGATGTTGGACTGTTGCTTAAGGAACAATGGAGAGTCCCTTCTACTGACTCAATGTTTTGTGCTTTATGACCTAAAGGGAGAAAGAAACACATGGATAATTCCACCCCAGTGTCCAGCAGCTATAGGCACTGGGAGCAGCTGCTACCCAGAGCTTTTTCCTCCCCTGCCTCATGAGCACCTACTCGAGGCTTCCAAACAAGGAAGCAGCCCGTTCCCTGCCCTTCACTGTGCTCTGCAGCTTCTGGTGTCCCATTGCATGCATCCTGCAGTTTAAACACCTTCCTCATAGCGCTAACTCTTGATATAAGACTCCAGGGTGAGAAGTTGAGTGGCACTGTCTCCTAGATAGTGGAATTCAGAATCACCCCACCCTCTTGATCCATATGTGGCTGACTCTTGGCTAAAATGCTGTTCTTTGCTGGTTTAGCTGTCAAGACGTAAGTGTCTATGTTGTACTCACGTAATTGGGAGTTTGGGATTTCAAGTGTAAAACCATGTATTTATTTCTATATATTTCTGCCAACCCATAATCCAAGGGCTAGTCCAGTTTGTCCTGGGAATATATTGGGAGTATTTTGACCAGATGATCTCTAGGTTTCACATCCTTCAAGTTCTAATAAGGCTCAGGGTGGCTCTATGGGTGCTGGTTCTCATGTCATCCTCAAGCTTGATCAACTCTGGGACAGAGATTGGCCAACTGTGGACATCTGACTTGCCACCTGTTTTTTTTGTTTTTTTGTTTTTTTGTTTTTGTACAGTCCTTGGGCTAAGAATGGTTGTAACATTTTTTTAAAGATTTTTTTTTTTTCTTTTAAGAAAAATATGCAGTGGAGACTCTATGTGGCCCACAAAGCCTATTTGTCATCTGGCTCTTTATAGAAAAAGAAATTACCAACTTCTGGCCTAAAATATTTTTATTAAAGGTGCTAGGAATATTGTATAGGACAGTGCTAAGGACAGAGCTCTTTAGCATGCTTCTAGAAACACACTTTCACATGGACATGGTCTCGTTTCCTGCAATTCTTCAGCCACATAGGAATATGTCTTAAATAAACTATCATTTAGTCCATGTTTTCCTATCTTTAAAAAAATGATGCAACTCCTTCCCAAAGCCTCCTTGCCAAAGCCCAGATGCATAATGTATGCCACATGCCCAATTTGAGGTTAGTGTGAACCCATACTGGCTTTTCTTGATCCCTCCTCCTTCCCACACTATCCTTTTAATGATCCATTTTGATATGTTATCTCGGGGACAAGCATCAAGCTCATTTGTCAGCAGCTTGCAGAATCTGTCACAATCTCAAATTTAGGTCTACAGATATCCTCTCCTCTTATCATCATTCATGATTTTTAAAAAAAAAACACAGCTATTTTGAAAACTTGGACATAGTTTAAGTAGCTGGGTAAAACTAAATAGCTCTTAGAGTCTTTTGGCCACCTTGAACTTCAGTGTATAGTCACCAGTAGTTATCTTCTTTTCAATTCAACATTCTTTCTCCTTAACAGAGTATGAAAAATAGTGTTAAAAAATTTGCTTTCCTTTTAGCACAGATATTTTAACAACATGGTCCCAAAGTTTATATGGTAACCCTATTCCTTCCTTGCTCTATTATATCTGAATGTTACGTTACAATTACTTCCTTTATTTTAAAGCAAATACACTCTAACTATGGTTTGCTTTTAAGAACTTTCCCAGTGAACCAACAACAAAGGTAGTGTTTCCCCATCGAGAGTCCAAGAAGATGTCTGATCCACGGGGCCAACACCACAGTGGAGCTCAGGATTCCCATGGTAGCTGGAAGCCCCTAAGGTAGTGAGATAACTGCTGGAGCCCAGTCTCCTAAGTAAGATTTTCCAGATTATACCTGGTGTGAACATAATCCAGGCTGTGCAACTCTGTGAATTTTAGGCTTTCTACAATTCCTTAGGCAATGCTGTTGATGCTCAACCAGGCATTCTGTTGTCATTGTTTCAAATGCCATTACTAATTGGGAAATTTTTATCTTTTTTTAAAATTAAATTTATTGCAGTGACATTGCTTAGTAAAATTACATAGGTTTCTGGTGTACAATTCTAGAACACATTGTCTATGTATTGCATTGTGTGTTTACCACCCAGAGTCAGTTCTTCCATCACCATATTTTGATCTTAACATAACAAAAAATTAATGGAATATTTTTGTCAAACAGGAAATTAATTAATCTATTCAGTAAAAGTCTTTAGTGATGATGATGATATTAATAATTATAAAAACCATGTATATTCATTTATATGAGAATATTTGTTGAGCCTGTACTATGGGCCAGCCACCATGCTAGGGACACACTGTTGAATAAACAAACATGGATCCTGGCCCTTATGGAACTTACAAGATAGTGAGGGAACCATAAAAAATTATAAATTTGGTGAGTCCTACAAGTGGTGTTATGATAGGTAATCACAAGAATGGCTGACTGTAGGAAGATCAAATAGAAAGGACTTTCTGAGGAGGGATTATTTAAACTGAGACATGAAGGTGAGAAGGAGCCAGTCAGGCCAAGAGGAAGGAGAAGTGCATTCTGGGACAGGGACCAGCATCTGAAGTCCTTGAGGCTTATTTAAGGATAGAGGGATGCTACTAATTATCCTGGAATTATAGGCAAAATTACTGAAGACAGGAGACTGTAAGTAAGATCACATAGCTAGTAAATCAACCTAGATTTCTGATTCCAAAGCCTATGCTCCAACCTTCTAAGTTTTATTGACCCCTAATTAAAGAATTAAGCTCTATAAATTATTTCTTTTCTAACCAAAATTTAGAGATCGTTAAAATTCTACCTATCATATTTGCTTTCCCTGCGAATGCTTAGTTGAATTTTCTTTATGCATTTTGTCATCTAACAGCAATTTTTAAAATAATAAATATTTTCTATTACATATTTATCACCTCCCCCCACCCCCACCTCCCACCCCCCACCCAACTCTGAAGATATTTGGCAGTGTTTGGAGACATTTTGCTTGTCAGAACTCTAGGAGGAATGCTACTGTCATCTAGTGAGAAGAGGCCAGGGATGCTGCTAAACATCCTGCAGTGCACAGGACAGCCCCTGCAATAAAATTATCCAGCCAAAATGTCAAGGGTTGAGGTTGAGCAACTCCGTTGTATTACAGAATCGGTTTGGGTGTTAATTCCTAACTCTGAATACAAATTGAAGAAAGGCTTCCCATAAAAACCACTACAACTTGTTCCTCATCTAATATATTATATTCAAAGAACATAATTTCCCTTTTCTCTGTGGACAAATAGGGACAGTTCTCCCCAGTGTATTATCCCAAGGGCAAAGTCTCCATTTTTTTAGCTTTCTGAGCTGGGAGTTTCAGGGAGAGGTAGGTATGATGTTTTTCGGGAAAAGCTCCCAGAGCAGCGAGCGAAGGATACTGGAGGAATTTTCACACTGGAGGTGTGACAGACACTGTTGGGAGCCAGACATGCTGGCAATAGCTTTTCACAATCAAGAAATCATTACTAAATCAGTACAAAAAAGCGACAGGAATGCCTGTATTGATCTACTCTTTCCTCTGTGCCCTTTTTGAATTTGACATGGTAACTGATAAAATTCATCTCATTGAAAATTTCATGGATTTAATCTTCTGTACCTTGCCACCTTTACATTTTGGCCACATGTATTTAACTGCAAAAGTAGAGTGAAAGCAGGAACCTGGTGTTTGTTGTGCAGTGTGTCACTTAGATTTAAAAATAACTTTTCTATGTCTAAGACCAGGATTAAATTTTAATTAGCAAACCTGGTGTGCATTTGTGATGGGCTTAGTTTGTTACCCTGTGGACAGCAGGTCCACATTACAAAGGCCCAGACATACACAGCAGCATAATAACAAGCCTCGTGGTGATTATGGGGCAGAACGGCCAGTTCTCAAGAAAGCTCCTGCGGATGCAGGTAGGGTCACTGTCCCGGCAGCAGCACATTTGCACTGTAACTGGCAACCAACTGTGGTTGAAAAAAAAAATGAAAAGAATTTTTATTTTATTTGCTGCAGACCTCCCTGACTTCCTAGACAAAATAGTCACTTAAAAAAAAAAAAAAAACAACACCCAAAAAACCTGATTTTCTAGAAGAGTAAAGCCTGTTTGAGGCAATTTACAAAATACAGTCACAATTATTTTCTAAGTAAAAATTATTTGAATGTACAAAAAAAAGGGGAGGAAATTCATACATGTCTAACACTTATGAGTAATTCAAATTTAATATGTTTGGGTATTTCTTTTAACAAAAACATTGATGAATACCAGAAACTGATAAACTTTAATGCCGTTCTACATTTTGGCTTTCTTCTGGGTGCCCAGTGTTTTTAATTTAATTTTCATAATAAAAAATTTTAAATCATTTTCATAATTAATGACTTGATTATAATTGAAGTTTAAGACTAACAAAAAAGAGTTTTTATAACTGCATTCAGAATTTTAAATATGTCTCAGTGACAATCTGTTGTTTTCTAAGAAACCATTAAATGAATAATTTAATTATTAAAGCAGAAAATAACATTATTAATACTTATTCAAGTATTAAAAATAAAAACTTACAGACTAACACTTAGATCAAGGACAAATATTTCAGAGGCAAGGGAGTATATTTTTATGTCTTTCCTTGTATGAAGCATTTTATTTCTGTTATGAATTAAGGAAAAAAACTTTGTTTTACTAATACTCAACTGAAAATGAGGATAATTTAGCCTCATATTGTTCAAATATAAAATTTGTTGATTATGTTAAAACTATAACTTTGCATAAGCTTTAACAGCCTAATGATAATTAGGATACCTAGAATTTATTATACCTATGTGCTAAAAAATGCTCTAAGTTCCTTACATATATATTTTTTGTTCTTTTTAAATGTCTCCTCATTAAAAGTCTCTTTCCACTAATTCTTCCTTTGGCATATATATGGCCATGCTCTCTCACTTCTTTTGTAACTACTTCTGTTTCGTCATTATCCGCTGGCCACCATTGCCTAGACCACTGTTCTTACATCTGACGTCCTTTTCTTGGTACCATCTGATCCCTCTCTTCCTAAAGCACTGTTAGGTCCTAATTGAACTTTCCTCTGTATTCTGTTACCCCCCTCCCCAAACTAATATCCTATTAATCTCCTTCCTTTCATACCAAATTTTCCTATAAAACATCGATTTACACTCTCTCCTTCAACTTCTGCATCAACCCTCGTCTTGCACTATTTGCCACCTTCCTGTGGTTGCCCGTGAACCTCATTGTTAAATCCATTGACCTCTTTCTTATTTTGCTTTGAGTTTGGCCCTTCTGTAATTTTTGATTTTTTTTTTTTTGATACCTTCTTCATCTTTAGATTATTTTCTTCCTGAATTTTGGATCATAGTAATCTCCCAGCTCTCTTGTCTGCTCTGGCTTTTTCAAATGTTTTCTCATCCTCTTATCCCATAAACATAAGAATCACTGGAGATTCTTTCCTTATCTTCATCAAAACACCCTGTATCCAGTTCTTCCTTTTGAATGATCTATTTCTAAGGTCTAATGGGACCATCCTTTCCTGAGTCACTTTGTCTGAGAGCTCCAGTGTAATATTCAACCCTGTCTTCTCCCTTGTGCCTGGAGTCCCATCAGCTCCCATTCACCCATCCTTCCTGTCATTACACTGTTGAGGCTCATAGCACATCATGCCTGAATTATTGCGACTGTCTTTCCATTCCTGGGTATTCTCTCTTCTTCAGTTCACCCACTGTATCACCACTAGACTACTTGTCAGGATTGACTGCCTTGAATGTTTCCTTCCCTGCCCCCAATTCAATGTTTCTACGGTGCTCCATGGCCTGCCGTATAAAATCCACACTCCGGAGTTTCACCGAGAGCTCCCAGCTTTATCTCTCACCTCTCTACATATGATATTTGCTGTTCATCATGTGAGTGAGTATTTTTTCTTCCTCTGGGGCTCTCTGCTCATGCCATGTGAAAAGCCTCTCTTCTCCTGTCTTAGTCCATTGAATATTCAAGACAAACTTGAAGTCTACATCAATTAGAGGGACTCCCCTCTAATTATCCATGATATTAAAGGTTCTCTTCGTAGTCTAATCTCTGTGCACTGCTTCTGTGGCTTTTATTACATGTTAATTTGCCTTACTATCTAGGTTCTGGAACTGCAGCAAAATGACACATAGTGAAACCAATTTTATCACAGACTAATTGATAAAACAAGAGTTAAGTTCCTATGGCTTCTCATCAGTGTTATAACAAAACACATTGAATGAAACCGTGTTATTTGAGGGCCTGCAGTTTGTCGTTTATCTCATACTATTTTACCAACTAGGTGGTAAACCTTGTCTATGTCAAAAGTTCTTCAGTGATTCTCCACAGCTTTCAGAATAAAGTTGAAACTGTTCATGTTGATGTGTGAGTTTCTCCATAATCTGGTTCTTGCGTGCCCATGAGATGCAATCCTTCCTGCCTTCCCAGAGCCTGTGATACTGCACTGCCTTTGTTCCTTTGCTGACCCACCTTTCCTAGGGGAACGTGAGTTTCATTGGGGCTGTGACACTTTTATCTTCCCGTCTCTCTTTCTATCACCTAGCCCAGGGGCTGTTGATATATAGTGAAATGAGGCAGGTTTGCCTTGGGACAGGCCAGCTGGTTATGGAGACAGGTCTCCACAAGGTGGCATTTACTTAGGTGAGTTTACCATGACTCAGGGCCTAGCTTTCTGCCTGAAGTCCTGGGAACTTGGCGGAACATACTGTGAGTGGATCCATCTCACAAAGGCAGGCCCTTATTTACCAAGCTCACAGAGGCTGCTACAGAAAACTGGCATGCCTATTCAGTGGTCATTATGGAGCATATTGACTGGATTGTTGCTGGCATAGACCTGACCTGGCCATTCTCCCCCTGTTTATATCCTGTGCAGAAAGCCAATTCCCTCACTATGTATTTGCAGCCAGTCTATTTTATTTCACAATGGCTAATCCCATGAATTGTGTGTGGATTTTATTAGCTCACCTGTTCAAGAACAAATAACCTCATTTCTAAATTCTTGGGGAGAGATGGGAGCAGTTTCCTGTAGCTTCTAGGTACTAATTAATCTGGCACTGAATAAGTCCTTAGTAAATATTTGTGTGACATGACCAGGTAGCTGCTGATTGAGTAAGTGAATTCAGATCCTGCCACGAGGTATACAATTGCTTTGATTGAAAGGCTAACTGTGGCCAAGGGACTTAGGGACATATTCCAATATGACCTCATTACTGGAAAACCATATTTCTCTTTAAAAATTCCTTAAACTCTCTTGCACGTTTCTAACTATTTTTTCTTCACATTCCTAGCCATCACATTAGGACTCAGCACAGGTGTCGGGGGCCTCCCTGGCACATTGCAGACTGAGCATTCTCTCTGACTTCTCTGCCTACCCTATCTCTTCTGCTGCTCTGACTGCTGCCAACACAAGCCTTCCCTCTTCCCCACTCCTCCTTCCTCCAAAGGCAGTTTTATTTCTTCTGCTTTCTAAGTCAGAATTGCCTTCAGGCTCACCTCTGTGGTAAGTGGTCCTGCACAGATTCATACATTCCCATAAAATACATGGTTCACATGAAATAAATTGTTCTCATAAATACATTGTGCTCCTTATCCATAGCTCCCTGCTGGTCATTTAAGAAAGCTTAGCCACAACCAAAACAATTAAATACTATCTGCCCTAATTTTTAAGGACCAACTATGTGTACGGCAGACTCTGTGCAAAGTGTTTTACATATCTTAAATATATAATCCTCTGAAGGGTGTAATCCTTAAACAGGCCTCCCATTCTCCAGAGGAGGATTTGGAGGTTAAAGAACGTTTCCAGTCGGAGTAGAATTTGAAGTCAGCTCTTCCCCACCTTCTCAATTGCTAACTTGTGGAATGCGTATTTTGTATACTTTTTGGCCAACTTCAGGATGGGGGCCAGTGTGCCAAAAAGCATTGAGTGTAATGACGGCCTGTGTTAGTAGTGGGCTGCTACACAGAAAAGAGGTGTCAGCGGGACTTCAAATAATTGTGTCATGGCACGGTTACAAAGAAATCGATCTTTCGAGGTGGATCCGTAAGTGTATTTTAAAGCAGGAGTATGCTACACTGTTTAATTTTTGTGTTTTTATAGCTGATGAAGAGTACGAGGATGGAATTGAAAGGACCTGTGACACTCTCCTTATGTGCATTGTCACCGTCTTAAACCAGGGCCTCAGGAATGGAGGTGGTGTGGGAGACGTGCTGAGAAGGCCATCCAAAGATGTAAGCTGTGGGGGCAGTACTGTTTTTCAGGAAGCACGTAATCCTTTTTTTAAAAACCTTTCTTAGTAACATTTACAGTATGGTTTGGGTTTTCCAGGTACTATATTGTTTCATTTACTTTAAAAGTATACCAGTGGCCATTAAAACCAATTAATTGTATGCTAGGATTACATAGAAATAGCTAATGTACTAAAAATGTATGTTGTCCGTGGGGTTAGGAAATTTTTCCAAGTGTGAACTGTGTATTGTATTATAGCAACAAAATCGTGACTACAAACTTTACAGACGAGTTGAGTCTACATAAAAAACGGAAAGGAGGCCATCTCTAGTCGACCAGAGTTCTCAGGCATGAAGATTTACTCTTTCTGAAGACGAATAGCCTCCCTTATTTATGCATGATGAATATACAATTTAAACAAATTCTAACAGGATTTCGTATATTAAAATGGCAAGGCTGAGAAATTTCTCATTAGCTGCAAAATCTCAAGGACTATCCTAGGAGCTTGAAAAATCTCTTCTCCAATAGGCTAGCTATATCATGTTGTCCATTTATCTGTTTGCTCATCTATGAAACAGCTGGATTACAGGATCACTAATGTGTATTTTAATACTGTTCCTCAAGTAGAAATAACTTGAGCTGTGAGTACTTGATCCTGTAAGGCCAAGAACTAAACCTGCTGCAGAATTGGACAAATCATTAAGTCCTCCTCAACTCCCTAATCTCTGACTTTTGGAATTAATATTTGTGTACCTGTGGTGCAACTTCTAGCATTTGGGACCCACTGTGCCAAGATGCATTTAGCATAATGACATTGTAAAGAGATTTTTAATAAAAGATAAGTGTCTCCTTTGCAGGAGTGGGAGTGGGAGTGTCCATCCTGGAGAATGGCAGGGTTCTGGGAACAGGCTATGAAGCTTTTTTCAAGACACTTAAAGAAACCAAAGATAGAAAGTGGGTCTTTTTTTTTTTTTAACTTTGAATACAATTTATATTAACTTAGCAAACATTTATTAAATATATTATTTATGTTAGAAAATATGCTAAGTCACTGTGCCTGAAAGATATATATGTGTGTGTGTGTGTGTGTGTGTGTGTGTGTGTGTATATATATATATATATATTTTTTTTTTTTTTTTTTTTTTTTTAATTTTTATTTCAGGAACCTCTGTTTGCTGCCCGAGTGGTGTATGACCTTCTTTTTTATTTCATTGTTATCATTATCGTTCTTAACTTGATTTTTGGTGTCATCATTGATACTTTTGCTGATCTCAGAAGTGAAAAACAGAAGAAAGAAGAAATTCTAAAGACAACCTGCTTCATCTGTGGTAAGTATCCTCAAGATACTAAAATAATCGGTAAAGAAACTGCCTGGGAGGAAAGGGGGACTGGAATGATGTTTATGTGTCATGCTTTGGGAAAAGTTATTTCCAAATGAAAGCTGGACAAAATTCAGATTATGTAACTGAGCATTGGACTGGGGTTCTCTGTTCCATGAATAGGTAGGAGAATTACATCTCAAAGTTATCTTGTCATTATTTCTGCAGTTTGTATGATTCTCTTGATTAATGCCAAAGGTTCCGTCAATTGGCAAACAGATTTTTCATCACAGGAACATATTGATTAAACATCAAAAATGATTTTTATTTTATTTCGTTAGATTATGAATCCACAAATGATTTTTCTAGCAGTTTCAACTTCTACTCACTGGCACTGTTTTGGATTCTGAACTGTGCTTTCTCTCCATTTTTAATCAATCCATCTCTGTCTGTCTGTCTGTCTGTCTGTCTCTCTCTCTCTCTCTTCCCCTCACCCCCTCCCTCCCTCTCTCTCAACACGCTGTCCTCCCTTCTCCCACCATTAACTCTCTTAGGCGCAGTCTTTTCTTTGCCTTCATCATTCCCTTTGGTTCTACCCTGTTCTCCATATACCTGAGCCCTTTCTGGCTCAATTGTCTCTGTAGCTGGCCTAGTCACCCTAGATCCTTCCCCCTCCTCGAATAATCACCAACTCCACATTACACTCACCATCTATTTTTTTTACATTGGGCTAAATGCACTGGTTCTCAACCCTCCTAATGCCACGACTCTTTAGTATATAGTTCCTCATGGTGTGGTGACCCCCATAAAATTATTTTCGTTGCTATTTAACTGTAATTTGGCTACTGTTATGAATAGTAATGTAAATATCTGATATGTGTTTTCCGATGGTCTTAGGTGACCCCTGTGAAAGGGTCGTTCGACCCCCAAAGGGGTCATGACTCTCAGGTTGAGAACCGCTGGGCTAAAGAATCTTTTGAAACAGTCACAAAGCAAGCATACAGGCTTCACTACAACATTATTCTATATAACTTAAATGGGAATCTCAGTAAATCTCATTTTCTCATTGGCTCACCTTTTGTCATTTGTCTCATTCCCTGGATGCCTCTTCCAAACCTGTCCAACATTCCTCCAGCAGTAGGAGGTGTACCAAGCAATCACCTGTAAAAATACGCTGTATTACCAGGAAATGTGTTAGACATGCCCTTCTTCAGGGTGCTCACAATCTATTGTGGGATTCAAATACAATAAATATCATTGCTATCTAATGTGTTAAGGGAAGTAATAGAGAAGTTTGCAGTTCTTACACCTCTTCAGGTTGTGGTAGGGGGCAGACCAGAAAGATTCAGGAAAGGCTTCTTAGAAGAGACGGTGATGGATCTGATGGTCAAAGATGGGAGATGGCCACATCAAACTGGGTAGAAGCAGAATGGCCAGCGAACAGAAAGGCATGGAGGGAAGACTAGAACAATGAGAGTCTTGAGTTATTATAAGCAGCTCCGTGTTGCTGGAGTTTAAATTTCAGAGCAGGGCATGCTAAGAGAAGAGGTTGCCAGATCATATGCAGCTTTTTATATTAACAAGCTTGGACTCTATGCTGTAGACTTATAGATGATGGTTAACCATTAAAGAATTCTAAGTAGAGGAGGACAGGGTCCAATTTTTGTATTAGAGCACTGTGGCAGCTATGGGAAGTCATCACCAGGGGACAATACTGGACACAGAACAACCAGGTAGGAAGTTACTGCCATAGCCCAAGTGGAAGGTAATGAAACCTTGATTCAGGAAGGTTAGTGGTGGAAGTACTAAGAGTGGAGAACAGAGTCAAGAAATACTTAGGTGATGGAATTTTAAAATCTCAGTGGTCTGGAATAGATACAAAAGAGCTGGAGCAGTAGGGTGGATGGTAGTACCAACAGCTGAGTTTGAGAATAGAAGAAGAAAGATGATTTTAGGTAGGCATATGCTGAATTTAGCTTTGGAAATACTGGAATTGAAGTCTGTACTGAACACCCACTGAGATACATTCAGCACAGGGGTCAGCATGAGTCTGGGCCTCAGAGAATATGTCTTCACTGGAGACAGTAATTGGGGAACCCTGGGCCTGAATGTGGTAGAAAAGGCCAGAGTGTGGAGAAAGACTTCTCAGTGAGAAAAGAAGGTGGAGTTCATCTGGAAAACATCTTTTAACTTTGAAAAGTGAAAAGAGAAAGAGAGTTACACATTAACAGCAACAACAATAAAAAATCATCAAGTCCAAGTGGTGTGAGGAGAACCAGGAATGTGGGAAATGAGGGGAGGAAACAGCTTGGGAAACAAGGCATTATCAACTCTGTCAAAGCAGAGAAGGCCCATAACATAGGAAATGATGTAGAGCCTTTGGATTTCTCATTTAGGAGGTTTCGGTGACTAGAAAGAGTTGCTTCCATGAGCGTGAGGGCTGATCCCAGACTGCACAGTGCAGACAAGGGACTTGCTGGAAGGAAATTGAGGCAGGAAGAGGTACGTGTCTAGATGAGGTGGGGGAAAGCAAGACTGAGATGGAGCCAAGGAAGATGCCATAAGATAATTTGGGGATTTGGGGAAGAGAGCCATTGTATGGAGGGGTGAGTCCCACAGAGGAACAAAGACACTGCCCTTGAAAATCTTTCTGTGTATCTCACGGTTTGTTTTTACACTTCTTCCTCTAACCCCTTTTCTTCACAATCGTGATACCTGTTGTATCAGTGCAGTACCTCCAAAAAATGGTATTTTTGGAAGAAAATGGTCAGTAGGATGTGAACTCATTTTAAAATATGATCGTGTTTCCCATATTCTTTTTTTTTATTCATTTTTATTGTTAGACATATTGGGGTGACATCTGTTAGCAAGGATTACATAGGTTTCAGGCATACAATCCTACAGCGCATTGTCAGCTTGTTGTGTAGTAAGTTCACCACCTAATGTGACTTCTCTTTCCATCACCTTATATTTAGCTCCCCCCCCTCCTCTCCCACCCCCTCCCCTTTCTCCCCTCCCTAACCCACTCGTCCCCAAATAAACATTAAACTATTGATTGTGTCCATGGGTTATTTGTTTGTTTGTTCATTTCTTTTTTCTTTGTTGTTTTCAGTTTTATATTCCGCATTTGAGTGAAGTCATATAGTTCCTTGTTTTTTCTGTCTGGCTTATTTCACTTAGCATGATGATCTCCAGGTCCATCCATTTTGTTGCAAATGGCAGTATTTCATCTTTTCTTATAGCTGAGTAATATTCTAACAAGAAAAACATGAACAGTGAAATAAGCCCATCAATTTACTGTTCCTCCTCCTCTAAGCTTTCCCTTCACTGTCAAAATTCTCTGGCTTTTTGTAGTTATTAAAAAGCCATTACCTATAAATTCCTTAAAACAACACAATAACCTTCATCACCAAATTGAAGTGTTCTTCTCAAATCTCATCATCAATTTCCTGCTGACCTTTTCTTCTACCTTGACTTGCACATTCTTTGGTTCCATAACAAGATCCCATTTACTTTTCTCCAAGCTGCTAGATAAGAGGTTCTGGTTTTATTATTGACTCCTTGTCTATTTTCCCTACCTTCCTCTTTAACCTAACTTTATGCATATTATTGCCAAATATGCAACCATGACTCCAAAAGTTTGTTTTCAATTATTGATTGACATTTAAAAGGTTATGACTGACATTTAAAAGGGTACGACTTCCAAATTGGCCATGTCTAAAAACCATGCATCATGCCTTTTCATCTTCCTTTATCCCAGCAACCCGTCCCGCCTTCCATACTGCAATGAATAATATCTCATTATTACCCTCAGTTATCTGGGCTGGGAACTTCATTATTTTTTAGCTTTTCCTTTTTCCTTTTCCAGGTGCAATAGTTACCATGTGCTAATGAATTTTCTTTCACAATCTTTCTTCCTTCCACATATGCCCATAGCTACATCTTGGTTTTTCAGTCTCCCCCTGACTCACCCCCAAATGGCCTTCTCAGCATTGCCAGATTTTTCCACTTTTCTTACACAAAAGGCGATCAATAGCATTCCAGTCTGTAAATCTAAAACTCTAATTTTCCTGGCATGTAGGATGCCCCACAATTGGGCTCCTTCTTTTTTGTTTTTTGTTTGTGTTTATTTTGTTTGTTTGTTTTTAACCTACCTTTTTACCCACTGTTCTCTAATTTAGAGTTCAAGTTCTAGCCCATCTGCATTACTCATCTTTAACTCTCCATGTGTTCTCAGTTATGGTAGTATTTCTGTTTGGAATGCCCAAACTCCTAAGATGTTGAACTACTGCCCTTATTACTCTGAGGCCCAGATCCAATGCCATTATTCCATGAAGCCTTCTCTGATCTCACTAACCAGGAGCTCCTAAATTCTTCACATCACACTTAGCTTTATGGTAGTGAATACATTTTTGTTGTCTGATCTCCTCTGTTGGATGCTATGCATTGTCATATTGTAGAAGGTGCGTGAACTTTGTAGTCAAGTAGATATGATGTCTACACTGATTCTACATCTTGGCTATGTGAGGTTGACCAAGTTTCCTTTCACCTGAATTACTGTTCCCTTTTCTGGAAGATGGAATATATAATGCCATGTTTTAGGGTTGTGGGAAGTATAAATGAGATCATGTATATCAGAATTCCTACTTGAATGTTTAGCTGAGAGTAAGTGCTCTGGTATGTTAATTTCTCTTCTTTAAGAGATCTGGACCCATGTCTTACCTATATATATATGCTTTCATGGTATGTATTGGGGATCATTCATAAGCATTTGCTTAATGAATAACTATTCAATTAATCAGCTCCCAGTTAACATGGTCTCTATACTTAAGTGGTTTATAACCTATAAAAGGAAGATTAAAGCAAGTTAGTACTAAATTGATAAATACTGGGGATATAAAAACCTAGCTGCACCAATTCCAAGTTATTCCAGATTTTGTCATGTGCAGGGTATTGTTTCTATGGCATACACATCCCACAGGGATACAGGGAGGTATATCAGGAGGCACAAAGACCTGTTAGATCAACATGGTCTATTTTAGAAGCTTTGCATATATTCAAAAATTTGAGGGGCCATTTAGGTAATTTAACCTAAGGGTAAATCTAAATGGTATTTTTTAATTAGTATTTTTATATTAGAGTAAATAGAATGCTGTAAAGTAGAACAAATTTAGTGTGAACCTTTAAAATTAAATAAAAATACTTTTAAATATTAGAAAGTGGTCCACATGTTTTTAGCTGTTAATCCCTGTGACCTCAGTAACATAAGGGTTCTCTACTCTCTGCCCTCAAATGACCTTCAGCAAAAATATGTGAGAAGCATTATGATAATGTATATGTAGATATGCATTCATTCTTGGGAATTACCATATGTAACATCTAACATACACCATAAATATTATAAGAACTTAATCACAAAAATGCTTTAAACATTTGGAATATTTGGGGATTGTACTAGTAGGTTATAAAATAAATAATTATGATCCAGAAATTGTTCTTGGAAGAGATATCTGTTGCATTGTGATCTAAAGAGGGATAATTGTAAATAACAGAGGAGCATTTCTACAGTAGGAGAGAAGTGGCTCCAGGACTGTACCCAGTGACACCCACAGTAGTAACAGAGGAGGTAGATGGTGTGGCAGACAATGAGAGCAGATGGGACTTTTCTAGCATTGAAGGCAATGACCAGATGTTTGAGAGTTATGACTCAGAAAACAATTGCTAGTGATCCAGAAGGCAGTCATGATAGGGTGATAATTAGCAGATGACAGAGCTGAAGCAGTAAACAGAAAATGAATCAGCTCTGGTATTCACAATAATTATTAATTTTGAGTTACTAGAGGCTGAAAATACAGTGAAAAGGAGCTGTCGACAGACCAGGTATGACAAAATAATAAAATGTAGAAAGGACTTGATGATGTCAGAATTTCTATCATAAGGATAGGCTAGAATTAAAAATCTTTCTAGATGATTTAATAAGGAGATAAAGGGTATGTTGTAAGAAATGTTTCTCTCTCAGTATATTAGTCTTTTATTATCTACATGTACACATTAAAGACATTCATTCATTTATTCAGTAATTACTTATTGACCATCTACTATGTGCCAGGGTATTCCAGTGAATAACAGTAGACAGAAAGCACTATCATTATGGAGCTCATTTTTCAACATAGTAGAATGTCAAATGATGACAAGGGCTATAGAGAAAAGTAAAGCAGAGAAACTGAGTGGGGATGCCTGGGTGACGTGTGGGTGTGTACCCTTACCTTAGTCATACCGTTTGGGAAATACATCATAACTAATCTTGTATTTTTCCCGAAAAGCTTGTATTGAGCACACACAGCTCCTCTTAGGTTTCCTTTCTTCCTCCCTTGGTCGTCTCATCCAGTATCCTGGCTTTCATTGTTCATTTTATGTCATTTAGCCTTGAACTACTATATTTAAATCTTGAACTCTCTGTTGGAAGTTCCGGCTTCCTGCCTAACATTCCAACATTGATTGTTCTACAGGCATCATAAACTGAACCTATCTCAAAATCAAACATAACCTTCCTGCAAAATTTCTTTTTATACTCTTCCTTTTGTATTCTTTAGTGACAGTACCTTAAACTCAGTCATTCAAGTCAGAAAATTCAGTCATTCTTGATTCTTCCTAAATCTATACTTCTAATTGGATGTCAGGCCCTCTAAAATTTTCATTCCAATTTCCTCTTTAACCTCTCTTATTCATTTATTTATTTAATCTGCCGACTTTAGTTGAATGCTTACTCTTTCCCAGCTACTGTTTCAGGTGTTGGTAATGTAAAAATAAATCAGACAATCAAGTAGTAGAGACTGAGATAGAAATAGACAAATTTTTATAGCAAAGTGTTGTTGACCCAGAGAGGATCAACAAATTGGTTGTGTTGGTGAGTATCAGAGTAGTGGCAGTGATTGTGCTGGTTCCCAATGTTAATTGGAAAGAAGGAATACCAGGAAGGCAGGAAAGAGACTGGATGGAGGCATGGAGTTTTCACAGGATTTGGAGTGTTTATAGAATGGTGAGAAAAAGTGACTTCAAGAAGTGGATTGTCAGAGCATGAGTCTGAGGATGACTTCAAGTTTCTTACTTGACAGGGATTCATTATCAGAGGTGAGTAAGAAGGACTAAAGAAACACATTTTTGATGAGTTGAGTTTGACATGCTCATCAGCTAGCCAGGACAATTTATCCAGGAGGCAGCTGCAAATAGACACTGAAGTTGAGAAAGAAGGTCAGAACTTGGGGTAACGATAGAGAAACCATCAGCATGATGGTGGTTGAAACCATGGCAATGGACAATAAAGCTTAGAGAGCAAGAACCCATGAAGATGGAGGATAGCCAGTTCCCCTCATTTACATTTTCTTCCCCATTGCTACTACCCTGAACTCTTACTTTCAGCCTCTTCTTCCACAATCTTCCTCTAAATCCTACCACAGGAAGTCACTGAGAACACGGCTCTGAGCATGCCAGTCTCCACTCCACGGCCTTCAGGATAAAGTGCTAACTCCTTAGCTTTGCATTTAAAACTCTTTATGGTTTGTGCCAAATGTACCATTTCATCTTCACTTCCAAATGTTTCACACCAGAGCAACTGAGGTTTCCCCAAACAGATCATCTACTGTGATCTCCAGCTTTGTCATGTCATTTCCTCTGCCCAGACAGCAAAAGAACATAGCTGTGGTGTCAGAATATTTTTATTTAAATACTGAAATGCTTTTCTGCTAACTGGAAGTGTTAACTTGAACACTTAATTGAATTGTCCTGAATCTTGTTTCCTCACATGCTGATGAAAGAACCTCTTGAAAACCTATTTAAATGTACCTAGTCAGATTTCACTGTGCCTTTCTTTGTGCTTCCCTAGCAGTTTATACCACTTCAAAATGTCTGCTGTTTCCTCTACCATTTTATGGATTAATTGATAGTAGACACATTATTTTAGTATCTATATGTGCCTCGCAACAGGTAGATAATTGTTTGAATTGAATTCTGAGAAAATCTACTTCAACATTTTATTTGGGGGGGAGGTAATAGTTCTGTTGAGATATAATTTATATACCTTACAACTCACCCACTTAAAGTGTATAATTCAGTGGTTTTTAGTATATTTACAGTTTTATGCCTCTATTATCACCATCAATTTTAGAACATTTTCATTACCCCCCCCAAAGAAAACTCATACCCTTTAGCTATCACCCCCCCACCCCCACCTCCTGCAACCTTTTGTCCTCCTCAGCCCAAGGCAATCTGCCTCTATAGATTTGCTAACTCACGTTTCGTATAGAATCATACAATATGTGGCCTTCTTTGCCTTACTTCTTGCACTTAGTGTGATGTTTTTAAGGTTCATGTTGTAGCATGTATATATACTTCTTTTAATGTAGAAAAATAACCACTGTATGGCTATACTATATTTTGTTTATCTGTTCATCAGTGATGAATATTGGGATTGTTTCTGTTTTTTAGCTATTATGTAAAATGCTGCTATGAACAATTTATATCAAGGTTTTTATGTGGACATACGTTTTTATTTCCCTCTGTCACTCATTCTCTCTCTGTGTGTGTATACATGTGTGTATGCATATATATGTACACACATATGTGTATATATATTCATATATATGTGTGTGTATATATGTATATATACATATACAGATATATATATGTGTGTGTGTGTATACACATATATATGTGAATATACACAAGGTCAGACTATTAAGTTTACAGTCTTGCCATCATGCACTTATGTTGGCAATGCTGTACAAACAACTCAGTAAGGTTTCATAACTTTGGTATATCTGTCTCTCACAGCTGTGTTCATCTTGATGTGTGGCAGTGTCTTGCTGAGTGACGTTCATTATTGTTGTTGTGTGTTTTTGAGTGCTGTTGCAAGAATGTCGGAGTTTGAATTAGAGCAATGAACAAACATTAAATTTATTGTTAAACTTGGTAAGAGTGGAAGTGAGATCAGGGACATATTAGTTCAAGTTTGTGGGGATGATGCCATGTAGAAAACAGCGGTGTACAAATGGATTAAACATTTTTCTGAGGGGAGAGAAAGCATCACTGATGAAGAGATCAGGGTTGTCAGTAACAAGCAGAACTGATGAAAACATTGCAAAAATTCATCAAATTGTGTGTCAAAATTGCTGGGTGACTATAAGAAGGATAGCAGACCAAGTGAAAAATCAAGAGAGAAACAGGAAAATCTTAACTGAAAGTCTTGGCATGAGAAAGGAATGTGCAAAAATAGTCCCGAAGTAGCTCACCGATGAACAAAAGCAAAGGAGAATTGAACTTTTCCAAGACCTTTTGGAGAGGCAAGATGATATTTTGAGCCGTGTTATCACTGGTGATGAAACATGGTGTACCAATGTGACCCTGAAGCAAGGCATCAAAATACACAATGGAAGTCAACCAGTCCACTACCAAATCAAGAGTCAAAACAATGTTGCTAAGCTTTTTTGATATCAGAGGAATTGTTCATTATGAATTTGTACCACCTAGACAACGGTCAACCAAGTTTACTACTTGGAAGTGCTGAAAAAGCTGTGTGAAAAAGTTAGATCAAAACCACCTGAACTTTTTGCCAACGTATGGCTCTTGCATCACGACAATGCACCAGCTCACACGGCACTGTCTGTGAGGGAGCTTTAGCCAGCACACAGATAACTGTATGGGAACACCCTCCCTCCTCACCTGATCTGGCCCCCAGTGACTTTTTTCTTTACCTGAAGATAAAGGGAAATTTGAAAGGGAGACCTTTTGATGACATTCAGGACATCAAGGGTAATACGATGACAGCTCTGATGGCCATTCCAGAAGAAGAGTTCCAAAATTGCTTTGAAGGGTGGACTGGGCCCTGGAATTGGTGCATAGCTTCCCAAGGGGAGTACTTCGAAGGTGACCGTAGTGATATTCAGCAGTGAGGTATGTAGTGCATTTTCTAGGATGAATTCAGGGACCTAATTGTCAGAACTCGTGTGTGTGTGTGTGTGTGTGTGTGTGTGTGTGTGTGTGGAGTTGCGGGTCCTATGGTAACTCTGTGTTTAACCTTTTGAGGAACTGCCAAACTGTTTTCCACAGCAGCTGCGGAATTTTACATTGTCACCAATAGTGTATGAAGGTTGTAATTTGTCTATATCATCAACAGTTACTATTATCTGCTTGTAATTGTAGCCATCCTCATGGGACAATACTTTGTTAGTGAAATGTTCTTAAGGCATTGAATCAATATTTTATTCAGTGCCGACCGTGACCAGGTACCTTTCTAAGCTATTGGGACCATTGGCGAAGAACAGAGACAGATGTATCTGCCTGTGGAAATGCATTAAATGATAAACATAGTAAATTCCTGGATAAAATGAGAATTCTTCTGTGCTGGTTAGCGGGCAGGATTTTTGTTTTCACAATCACTTAGCTTTTTACCTTAAACTCTTGTTCCAGTTTGACTTAACAATGTTGGTATGAATATGTTCAGTCTGTTAGGAGGTGATAAGCACGATAGGAAAAAGTAAGGAAAGAGGGAAGAGTGAGAGTATCAGCAAAAGGGAAGAGACAAGTGGTGGGATAAAGTAGGATAATTAAGTTAAGCCACATTAATAAGGTGAGATTTGAGTGAAAACTTCAATGCGAGTGAGTTAGTTGAAAAGATAGCAGAAAGACGAGTGTTGTGGGCGGAGGTAACGACCAGTCCAAAGGCTCTGATGGGGTCTTTGTGCAGGGCACAGCAAGGAGGGGTTGTGGCTTGATGAGAGTGAGCAAGGGAGAGGATAGAAGGCGATGAGGTTAGAGAAGCTGTAGGCCTAAATCACTTAGGGTTTAGCAAATAGATATCGCATGGAACAGAGATAAGCTCAACAGTTATTCATTGTTTATCTGAAATTCGAACTTAGTTGGGCAAGTTGAATTTTAGGTGACTACCCTAATGTAATGTAGGGCATTTTAAGGATTCTGACCTATAGGGCTAAGGAGGGGAGGAACCACTACAGTATTTGGAGAAGGGGAGAGACACCATCTCACTTAGATTTTTAAAGGGTGATTCTTACTGCAGTGTTGAGCATAGCCTGCAGAGCAAGCTTGTCCACTCTGCAGCCCATGGGCCGTGTGTGGCCCAGGATGGCTTTGAACGAGGCCCAACACAAATTTGTAAACTTTCTTAAATCATTACAAAAATTATGCATCGATTTGTCTTTTTAGCTCATCAGCTATTGTTAGTGTATTTTATGTGTGACCCAAGACAATTCTTCTTCCCATGTGGCTCAGGGAAGCCAAACATCAGACACCCCTGCTGTAGAGTTAAGGTAGGAAGGAGCAGGGAGGCCTGGGGAGCTATTGCAGTAACCCAGAAGAAATATGATAATGGCTCAGATAGGTGTGGAAGTAGTGGAGGTGATGAGAAGTGATCAGATTCTGGATATATGTTGAGATAGAGACAAAAGAATTTTAACATGGATTGGATGTGGAGAGATGGGGGAGAGAGAGAGAGCACTCCTAGACTTTTGGCTTGAACAACTGAAAGAATGGGTTGCCATGGAATGAAAAGAGAACTGTGGGTGGAGGAGGTTTGGGGAAGAGAACTGGATTTTATTTGGGGCATGCTGAGCTGATGATAGGTCAAATAAGATGAGGCATGGCTATTAGGCAGCTAAATTTTATGGTATTTTCTATTAAAATATTCCATAATATAATTTAAAAGGTCACCCCTTCATTAGGGACAGATATTTTACTCATTGTACTTTGCATCTTATTATTTAATGGGTCTTCTTCATGCTGAAATGGCTGACTGGCATTTTTTGTTTGTTTAATATGCTTCTGAAAAGCGTAGCCAGGATTGGAATGGAATTTCCTGGTTTCTTCTCCGATATCTGAACGCAAAACCAGACTGAATCCCAACATCCCATTTTACTTGGCATTCTAATTCATTTTTTTAATAGATGGTTGTCTTCATCTCCATTCATTTCCTTTCATCCACTTATCAACCTTTGAGAGAAAAGAATATTACTACCCAGATCCTTTCTTTAGCATCTTTCCAGAAACTGAAAATGTGCCCTGGGAATTGAGCAGATCAATTCCTTCCCCAAGTGCCTGAAACACAGTGGTCTACGGACCTGGACAAGCACAGATCTCTGTGGACATTCACTGAACCTTCACTCATTATAAGATATGACTCTCTCAGCTGCCTTCCCTCATTTTACCCAAGTTCCTTACTTTTTTTTCTGTCCTGATTAACAAGTGGGCCCTTTTCTTGTATAATCATTTTTCATTATTTTTCTTCAACTTGTTCTCCAGTTTGACAATTTTGGTATGGCTGTATTTAAAATTATCTGTGAAATTTACCTCTATAATAGGACTGTACATTTCCAAGCATCCATGGGGAGGGGGAATGTTAGGTGACAGGAAATCTGTAAATTTTGGCCTTTTTCTGGCAGTCTTAACATACTGTGTTGCTTTTAATCATAACATTGCAAATTGGCACACTCTCACAGAAAGCATTTTTTCCATATAATTATGATGTTTTGTTTTTTTTGCTAAGAAGTAAGTACTGATTAAATGACAAATTACATACGTTATGTTTCCTGTGTTTTGTAGGACTCGAAAGGGATAAGTTTGATAATAAAACAGTTTCATTTGAAGAGCACATCAAGTCAGAACACAATATGTGGCACTATTTGTACTTCCTCGTCTTGGTGAAGGTTAAAGACCCAACTGAATACACGGGACCTGAAAGTTATGTGGCTCAAATGATTGTAGTGAGTATCAGGGGACTGTATTGCATTTTGTATGCTTTTATCTTCTCTACCTTACCTTTCTCCCAGAATATAAAGGTTTTAACAGTCATTTTGGTAACTGAGATAGGACTGTCAATCATTGAAGAAGCCCTTTACTGGCTAAATCATGGGTTCCCAGTGGACTTCTTAGTTTACAAAGCAAATCTAAGTCTCCAGCACACAGATATTTACTGAAGAATTCTTTAGGCAATGAATAGCACCATCTGTCTTGTCTGTCATCTTTCCCCCTCATATCTCCTATCATTGCTGATGTCTCTATTCCCCAAATCTAGAATTTTCCCATTGGCAAATATGCACAGAAATGTCATATTTTATGAAATCCCTTGAATTTCAGAAATGAAGGGTTTGAGAAATGAAATTGTTTGGGGGAAGAGCATAGTGTTCAGTCTCACACTGGCTTTCTATCAGCACACTCCTGGCATAGCTTTGCCGAGGTTGGCGATGGAGTGACAGTGATCCTGCCACCACCAGTTGCTCATGACCCCTCATAAAGATCCATAGCATTGCACAGAGTGGTGTGGCCATTCAGGATGCAGAGTATCTTCGGTTTCATAGAAGGTGAAAACTAACTGGCTTAAAGAAAAGTCAAAGATACAACGTTAGTGTATCCATGATACCCGTTCAGTAAGTATCATTACATCTGATACAAATTCTTGTGTTTTTGTCATTAACATTGCTGTATGTTGTATTTTTTCCTCAAAAACCATCCTACAAAATTGTGTTAATTATTTGAGTGAGAGGCCTTAGAAAAGTCACGATCCTTTTTGCTGCTTGGACCAAGGATAACATTTGGTAAGCACCGAGGCCGAAGTCTGGAAGAGCCAGGTAATGATGGCTCTATATCCTTCCTTCTGGGAACTTGTCGTTCATTTTTGGAGACATAAACTATAGTATAAGGAGCAATCAAAGAACATTTTCAGAGGCTAACATATTAATAGATACAAGTTACTACTGCAGTAGTTTAGCTTGCCTAACAATATTTATATGTCACAGAAGAGCTACATGTAAATTGAATTTTATAGTTCAGCATTTTTATGCCTTTTATTATTGACTTGCATCCTACTGTAAGTTGTTTTCACTGCATTCTTCGTATGACAGTAGATAGGACCTAATATTCTTTTTCTCCACTTACCTTTTTCTGCCATCTCTCCCTTCTAAATTAGGAATAAGAGAGTCATTTTCAGGATACTCATTCATAGTTATTATTTATATATTCTTGATCTGAAGATATTCAGAGACTATTGTGTGAAACATTTTGTTTCTGCTTGCTAGGAGAATAAGCATGTGTAAAACTACATTTATTTATTTATTTATTTATTTATTTATTTATTTATTTATTTATTTTTTAAACAAAGGGGTCCAAATGCTTAATTTATTTTTCTTTTTTTTGACAAGTATTGAGCTAAAGCTCCATTCTGACCCATAACATACCCTGGGTTAACTAAAGGATGCTGCTGGCTAGGTTCCTAGAGTCTTGAAGTTTATGGGGCTTTTTGGTGCTGGGGTAACCAAACTGATCACAGCCCAGTGTGCAAGGTTTGCTTTTGTAAAACATTACATTTAAAATGTGACCTCACACTGCTGTATTTCATCAAAGTTTGAGTAAATTTAATTAATATATCCTCATTGAGCACCCATATGTCCCTTGAATTAAAAGATTTCAGGAACCACATTGAGGAGTCTGATGCATTCCTTCTCTGCCAAGGAGTTTAGAGCTCAGTAAGAGGGAGAGGGGAGTACCAAACCCAAAGTAGAACAGGCTGAGTTCCCTAGGAGTTGAATAGATGAAAATCTGTGTATGGTAAAGATGTGGAGTGACATCTAACTGGCAGTGGTAGAAAGGAATTAGGTTGTGTCTATGTGCATGCATGTGTGTGTTGGGGGGGGCAAAACATCACACAGGGCAGGCTTTGTGCAGATTGGCGGTGTCTGCTGAATTACAGTGAGTTCCCATTACGAGGGAGCATCCTGAGCAAAGGCACACATGGGGGTGGGGGGACACTCAAATCCTTGGGGAAATAGTTGACCAGTTTCACTGGCACTTATTCCACTTACAAGGAAGCTCTGAGAGATATGAGAGGAAAAGTAGATAGGACTTTTGAGTGTAAGTGTTGGTATTCGGACATTATTTCATCAGCAATAGGAAGCCACTGAGGTTTTAACTAAGGGAATAATGCAGCCTAGGACAGTCGTCAGGCAGTGGTACGTAGGCTGTTTGCAGAGTGAACACACAATGTCAGAGGTTGTATTTGGTAATTGCTCCGACTAGGGATGAGGGACATAGCGGAGCAGGGGAGGTGAAAGACTGCGAGGTGACAATGACACCGGACATTGAATTGAGCCTGGTCATCGCGAGAAAGATGGTGTATAGGTTTCAGAAAGTCACTTTGTCGGAAGGAGAAGCTACGAAGACTTGTTGATTTTGAAATGAAATTGGAGACCAAGGTACAGATGAGGAGGGACAATGTAGCAACAACAGCACCCTAGAGCCAGAAAGATCTGGCTCCATCGGTTCCATCATTTATTCGCTGTTTGGTCTTGGATATTTTGGGTGAGTCTTTGACCCTATCTGAGACTCCACCTCTTCATCTGAAAAGCAGAAAATTGGTGTGAGGTCAGCAAGGCAATATGTGAAAAGCGTCTAGGACAGCACAGGTCCTCAGTAATGGGCAGCTTTCACTGGGACTGCCCACATGGAATGACAATTGAAGTCATCAGGTTAGAGAGAAGTGGGAGAAGGGAGAAATGTAAAGAGAGACAAGAGAAAGCCAGGGGTGGGGAATTCCCTGATGGTGTAGTGGCTTAAGGCTCCAGCGCTGGCGCTGTCAGTGCTGCGGCCTGGGTTCGATTCCCAGTCAGGGAGCTACCCACATACCAAAAAGCAAAAAAGAAACAAAACAAACAAACAAAAAAAGCCAGGGGTAGGACCTGAGGGATATCCTATTTAGGAAAAAGGAGAAACATAATAAAATAAGTAGAAAAGAAGATAAAAAGGGCAGCGGGAGGTCCAGGAAGTGGGATGTGTCAACACCTGAGATGAGCGTTTCAGTCCGAGTTCAGTAGCACCTTTCGTTGCCAGGTCATAAAGAAGAGACAGGGTGAAGCCTTTGGCACCTGTAACGGGGACATCTCCAGGTGACTTCTGCCATTCTGACTGCTGTGAAAATGTTGACCCATCGTTAGCCTTGACATTAAAACAGGCATTTTGCCAGGCACTTATACTTGAATTTTTAAGTATCCACATACTCATCTGTGTTTCTGTCTGTCCTTTTCTGTTGGACAGGAAGGATAAGAGCTCACAAGATTATTCCAACATGAAAGGTCTCATTCTTAGCCAAGCACTGCATATCCAAGTGAACAGTCACCATTCCTGAATTTTAATGGCCAGGAGAAGGAAAAGTTATATTAAGCTTAGGACTAATGGAAACAAAAAGTTTCTCATGGAAGATTTTTCATGAACCCAATTCAGAAAATATGTTACTCCAGACTCTGAAGAGATTGTGGTTTGTAATTCTGATCTTCTTAGAAAAAGAGATTTTAGAGCACATAGCAAGTTGGAGCATGTCTACTGCTCAATTTAAAGACTTTTTTTCCCTCTGTCCAACATAGAGGGTAACTTTTTTTTTTTTTTTGCTTTTACTTTTATTAGCATTTATTTGATTTTATTCCTGGGCTATAAGTTTTATTTCTCCCCTTTCATTTCTAATTTTGGATATTTCTGTCCTTTCCTTTCGTCCTTTGATTAGTCTAGCCAGGGGAGGGTAACTATTCTTAACAGTTTGGTAGGAAACCTTCCAGACATTTCCTACCACTTTTATTTTTGCTCCTTTAAAAACAGGTCAGTTTACCATGTTGATTTAAGTGCTTGTTAATAGGGCTTTGAAAGAAGCTGTAATTCTTCATAACTAGTGTAACTTTCATATTCAAGGATTTATGCAAAAGAAAATGAGGAAGTTCCTTATATTTGTTCACAAAACAATGCATCTCAATTCTACTACACTATTTAATTAAATCTGATTTGTACCTTAGGACCCTTAGGAAAAATGCCTCCTGCCTTTTGGTAAAATGGGGGAGAACAAGAATATAACAGATTTGGGAGATGTTTCTCCTCTCTGTATATTTCTTCACCTCTAATGCTTTAACTTTATTAGTATGTAAGAAAGATATATTCCAATATGCATTAAAACATACATTGTAAATAAATTTATATATTGCTTCTAGATATTAGAAGCTAAGGAGATCATTCATGCAGTGGTATGACCAAGACTCTGAAATATTAACAGGAACTTAAATCTTTCTCACCCCTGTCTTTAAACCCTACACCAAACTGTTTTAAATATCTACTAAGTATCTGAATTAACACAAAGCATCTTCCGGGTATTGTTAGGGGAGGTGCAAGTAGATCAAGGGATTCGGGGGAATGTATTTTCTTCTTGCAAGCAAACCCTCATTTTTTATAAGAGAATTGATACTTTGAACTAGTATTTTGTGGAAACAGAAAATGAGAAAAGAAAAGGAAGGACCATGCAGGAGAGTAAAAATAATGAAAGGGAACCAAAACAAAAACAAAAACAAAAACAAAAAGAAACTAGAGGAAAGGGTGTAAGAGGATAATTCCTACAGCCTGTACTAGTAATGGCGTTTTTGCTTCTCCCATTACCCAAAGGATGATGGCTGAGGAGGAACAAGCAAAATAGAGATCATTAGAAAAAATGCCCAAGGCTTTTAGATGTTGCTCTAACATTTTAGGGTCATTTTCAGATTTTCACTGTTCATTTGCTGAGATACGTGAGAGGCCTTTGGGGATATTTATTAGTTAATTTGACAAACAGCAGGATCAAAACCAGAGGTACCTGTAAGAGAGGCACCGTGCATGTTCAGAGAATTGCTTCCTCCTCTGAGTGAGTGTTCAGGTTGTACTTGGCTGCATCCGGGACCCTCGCTGGCTTCTGCCCCCACCTTACAACCGTGGTTTTGTTGGGATCATTTCC
Source organism: Lyroderma lyra (assembly GCA_004026885.1). Lineage (NCBI taxonomy): Eukaryota > Metazoa > Chordata > Mammalia > Chiroptera > Megadermatidae > Lyroderma > Lyroderma lyra. The sequence continues at coordinate 367,014 of PVJL010000279.1, forward strand.
TGATTTTAGTGCGTGGCACTTTTAAACTCTTCTATGTATTTGACTCTTCACTAAAAACTGTTTCCTGACACTATGGCGATGTCAGCTAGGACAATTTAACTCATATTTTTGTTAATATCATAATTGCCTGTCTTGACACAAAAAATAATTGTAAGGTTCTTGAAGGCCACAACCAGGAATAAAGTAGTTCTTTGTTCTGAGTAATACCAGGGCAGGTTAATTAATATCTGCAACATGTACTAAAGCAATTCAATAAACACTGAGTCCCTCTCATATGCTAACAGCTGTGCTATGAGTTTGATATGTAAGGATAAACAAGAAATAGTCCCTTCCCTCAGGAAGCTGAAAGTGCTTATTGAATGACTCTATAAAATAATGACTGAATTAACAAATGAATGGTTTCTTCTTAGCCCTCTGGCAGTTGGACATAATCTACAGAAAGATATACCAAAACAGCTGCAAGAATTTGGAACATGTTTCTCATTAGTCAAATGTCATCTTTCCCCTCTTTTAAAATTGGAAAATAAAGATGGAGTACGAAGGGTTATGCCACCTGAACCAAATATAATAATGAACACAATGTATTAAAAACCGGGTGGCTAATCTGAGAGACAAAACGTCTCTGTCATCTCTCACACACCGCTCCTCCCATGCATGCACAAACCCTCAGGAGTGTACCTTAAGGGGGCCGGCATGCGCATCAGTAGATTTTTCAGCCCAACCCACTCTTAAGAATGAATTCTTTCTTGCAATAATTCCTTAAAACATCAGAAGGAGAGGATCCTACTTTTAATGAGATAGAAAAGAAATCTACTTACCCATTACTTTAGTTACATAAGGGAGGAATAGAACTAACAAGTTTGAGATGTTGTTTTTTGTGTCTAGAACTCAAAATAAATTTTGTTTAGTTAAACCATATTTTTGAGCAGTAACTGTTGACAGGGTGGCAGAGGGAGATGTTTGGGCTCATGAAAGACATCGAGGCTTCTACGATTTATGTGCACCCCTTCTGCATGAGCACCATTTGTCAAAGCAATTTCTCCATTATTGTTATGTGTCATCATTATGAAATTATATGTTCTGATTCTATTATTTCTAATTTACACTAATTGTGTAATTGGATCTAATTGAGCCAATTATGTAACTGCTCAATCTTTAAAATCTATTTGAAAGACGTTAGACCTTAATAAAACACTTTTCCAAATGTTAGCATTTCAAGGCAAGCCAGTGGGGTCTTTGCAGCTCCAAATGCACAATTAAGAAGTAAGTGTATACATTCAAGGAGACACCACCTTTACTTTCTACATTTTTAAGTCCAGACATGTGTCTTCAATTTAAGAGGGATCCTTTTTTGTTGTTGTTAAATTTATTGGGGTGACATTGCTTAGCACAAATTACATAGGTTCTAGCTGTACAATTCTACAGTGCATCGTCTGTGTGTTACATTACATATTTACCACCCAGAGTCAGTTCTCTTTCTATCACCATATATTTGACTCCTCCTTCCTCCTCTCTCCCTCCCTCACTTCTTAACCTCAGATAACGGCTGAACTGTTGACTGTGTCCATGAGTTTTTGTTCATTATTGCTTTCAGTTTTATATGAGTGAAATCATATAGTTTTTTTTTTTTTTTTCTGTCTGGCTTATTTTGCTTAGCATGATGCTCTTGAAGTCCATCCATTTTGTTGCAAATAGCAGTATTTCATCTTTTCTTATAGCTGAGTAATATTCCATTGTGTATATGTACCACAGCTTCTTTATCCAGTTATCTATCAAAGGGTAGCTACTTTGGTTGTTTCCATGAACAACTTGGCAACCATGAACAGTACTGCGATGAACATTGGGGTACATAAGTCTTTACAGACTAAGGTTTTCTTTTTTTCTTTTTTTTTTTTTTTTTTTTTTTTTTTTTTTTTTGGCATGTGGGTAGTTCCCTGGCTGGGAAATGAACCCAGGCCGCAGCGTTGACAGCGCCAGCACGGAAGCCTTAAGCCACTACACCACCAGGGAACTCCCAGACTAAGGTTTTCGAATCTGGAGGGTAGATACCCAGAAGGGAAATTGCTAGGTCATATGGTAACTCCATTCCTTGTTTTCTGAGGAACCCACACTGTCCTCTATAGCATTTGTACCAATTTGCATTCCCATGAGCAGAATATGAGGATTTATTTCTGGGTTTTCGATTCTGTTCCATTGGTCTGTGTGTCTGTTTTGCTGCCAATACCAAGCTGTTTTGGTTATTGACACTTTGTAGTACAGACTGAAATTGTGGAGGGTGATGCCTTCATCTTTATTCTTTTTGTATACAACTGCTTTGGCTATTCAGGGTCTTTTGTGGTTCCATATGAATCTGATAACTTTTTATCTTTTTTTGAAAGAATGTTTGTGGGATTTTGATGGGAATTGCATTAAATCTGTGTATTGCTTTGGGTCATATGGCCATTTTAACAATGTTAAGTCTTCCAATACAGGAACACGGAGTATCTTTCCATTTCTTTGTGTCGTCTTCAATTTCTTTTAATAATGTCTTAGAGTTTTCAGTGTGTGAGTTTGTTACATTCTTTGTTAATTCCCATGTATTTTATTGTTTTTGTTGTGATTGCAAAAGATATTGATTCTATCATTTCTTTTTCTGAAGTTTCATTTTTGGTATATAGAAATGTGATTGATTTTTGTACAATGATTTTGTATCCTGCAACTTTAGTGTATTCAGTTATTGTTTCTAATAGTTTTCTGGTGGAGTCTTTGGAATTTTCTATACAAAGGATCATATCATCTGCAAACAGTGACAGTTTGACTTCTTCTCTCACAATTTGAATACGTTTTATTCCTTTCTCTTACCTGATTGCTCTGGCTAGAACTTCCAGTACTATATTGAATAGCAGTGATGACAGAGGGCATCCCTGTCTTGTTCCTGATTTTAGGAGAATAGGCTTCAGTTTTTCCCCATTCAGTACAGTATTTTCTGAGGGTTTGTCATATATGGCCTTTATTATGTTGAGGTACTTTTCCTTCTATACCCATTTTATTCAGTGTTTTGATCATAAATGGATGTTGTACCTTTTCAAATGATTTTTCTGCATGAATTGATATAATCATATAGTTTTTATCTTTTATTTTGTTTATGTGGTGTATCACATTGATTGATTTGAGTATGTTGAACCATGCTTGTGCTCCTGGGATGAATCCTACTTGATCGTGACGTATAATCTTTTTGATGTATTATTGTATTCTATTTGCTAATATTTTTTTTAGGATTTTTGCATCTGTGTTCATCAGAGATATTGGTCTATAGTTTTCTTTTTTTGCATTCTCCTTACCAGGTTTTTGTATTAGGGTAATGTGGGCCTCATAGAATGAGTTGGGAAATATTGCCTCATCTTCAATTTTTTGCAAGAGTCTGAGGAAGATAATTGTTTGAATGCTTGATAAAACTTGTTGGTGAGACCGTCTGGTAAAGGGCTTTTGCCTTTGGGGAGGTTTTGGATGATTGCTTCAGTTTCTTTACTATTGATTAGTTTTTTTAGATTATCCAGATCTTCTTGGTGCAGTCTGCATAGGCTGTATGTTTCTAGAAACTTGTCCATTTCTTCTAGGTCGTTAAATTCGGTGGCATAAAATCTTTCATAATATTTTCTTAGGATCCTTTGTATTTCTGTGGTATCAGTTATAATTTTTCCCTTCTATTTTCTAATTTTGGTTGCTTGTTTCTTTTCTCGTTGTCCTTTGGTGAGCCTAGCCAGGTGTTTATCAATTTTATTGATTTTTTTTCCCAAAAAACCAGCTCTTTGTTGCATTAATTTTTTTCTATTGTCTTTCTGTTCTTAATTTCATTTAGTTCTGCTCTTATTTTTATTATTTCTTTCCTTCTGCTGACTGAGTTTTTTTCTGTTCTTCTTTTTCTAGTTCTTTAAGATGGGATGTTGGGATGTTAGAATATTTACTTGTGATTTTTCTCGTTTCTTGAGATAGGCCTGTAATGATATAAATTTCCCTCTTATTACTGCTTTTGTTATGTCCCCATAATTTTGATATGTTGTATTTTCATTGTTATTAGTTTCTATGTAATTTTAATCTCTTCTTTTATTTCTTCTTTGATCCAGTCATTTTTAAATAAGATGTGTAATCCAGATGTATATGTGATTTTTTTTTTCTGCTTTCTTTTTGCAGTTGACCTCCAATTTCAAAAGTTTGTGGTCTGAGAATACACTTGGTATGATTTCAATCTTGAATTTGCTGAGGCTAGTTTTGTGTCCCAGCATATGGTCTACCCTTGAGAATATTCCATGTGCACTAGAAAAGAATGTATGGCCTTCTGATCTAGTATGAAGTGTTCTGTAAATGTCAATTATTTTCAGTTGGTATAGTGTATCATTTAAAGCTGATATTTCCTTATTTATGTTTTGTTTGGATGATCTGTCCATATATGTTAAGTGGGTGTTTATGTCCCCTACTATAATTGTGTTTTTATCAGTTTCTCCTTTTAGTTCTGTAAGTAGTTGCTTTAAATTTTGGTGCTTCCTGATTAGGGGCATATATATTAATGAATTTCATGTCTTCTTGTTATTGTACTGTCCCTTTTATCATTATGAAATGTCCATCTTGGGCTCTTTTTACCTTTTTTATCCTGAAGTCTGTTTCATCAGATATCAGTGGCAACTCCTGCTTTTCTCTGGATGCCATTTGCTTAGACTATTGTTTTATATCCTTTCACTCTGAGTCTGTATTTGTCCTTGTGGCTGAGGTTTGTCTCTTGGAGACAGCACATGAATAGGTAAGAGGGATCCTTTTCAGTTCCCTTCTCTGGATTTCATTGTCATCATGGGACCAATTCTCTCCATTAATCTAATTTTCTAGTTAGTATTCCTATGTAAGATGTATGAGTAGCCACATTTTTGCACATGTATTAACATCTTTTCTAACCATTTTTTAGTTTGTAAAATAGAGACAGAAATGGTAAGTACTTAACAGTGTTTCCCTACACAGAGTCTTCATCTCGAAGACTTTATTCCAGTGCTTAGGCTACTAGACCACAGTGTTGGAAGTAAGAGTAAAATGATTTGGGCCAGACAGTGCTCATGTGAAATTCATGGATTTAAGGATGGGGAAATGACAAGGACAGGCAGGTGAGTTGCTGACTCTGAGATGCCATCACCTACATCCTGAATTCATTAGAAACTCAATTTGCTCTTGTCTGGGTGATAGTCTTCAAGTTCAAGAAGCAAAAAATGAGTTTTGTTAGTTTTTCTAATCACTGCCTAAGGAGAAGCTCAGTGTAAAGGAGTAAACCTAGGTGTTAAATTCTGAAATTTGAAATTTTAGGATTTCCACCTATAAGATTGGTGGAAAAACTGTGCTTATCCCCTCTATGCTTCACTTTACCCATTGATGAAATAAGTGTAATCGGCCATTTAGGACTCAGAATAGTCCATCTGACCTGGGTCTGGATTTGGAGGCTTTGTGCTCTGCCAGGCCCTATGCCTTTAGTTGCTGGATCATGAGTAGAAGAGGAATCCCAGGGAAAGGACCTGAGAAGAACACTCCTCATGGTTGCAGAGGGAGGGGAGAATTTAGAGGGCTTGGGACAGTGGCTAATTTGGCAACTAGGAAATACTGCAATAGTTTTAGCAACTAGTATGAGCACCAGTTTTAGCAACTAGTATGAGTACCAGCTCAATATTGACCCTGGTAATAATAAGACTTTCCTTACAGAGTTGCCATGAGGTTTAAATAAAATCATGCATACTAACAATACTACTACCAGTTGGCTTGACATTTGATGAGTGTTGACTGTGTCCCAGAGGATGTGCTAAGATTTGGTGGGTGTGATCTCTTTTAAAGCCTTGTAACAACTCTAAGAGGTGATCTGTTATTATTATCTCCATTCTACACATGAGGAAACTGAGGTTTATAAAGGACTAGTAACTTGCCCAAAGTTGCACAGCTAGAGAAAAGAGATGTTGCATCCTTAACGTGCCAGACACATGGACATGGTCAATAAGTGTTCTGTTGTTATTTGATGCTGTACGATGATATATAAAGCTAGAAGCAGTGGTTCTTTTAAAAGCAAGCTGGGCCACTAGACCCATCACTCCCAACAGCATACCTCTTGCTCTACAGAAGAGAGACTATACACATTCAGTCCTGGGCAGGGAGGAGACCTGGCTGGACGACAGGAACTCAGCTGACCACCCTACAATGGCAGGAAGTCCCAGAGGAATTCACATAGGAAAATTATACTTGTTCACAGCTGGTGAGCAAATGCAAGCTTTCCACAAAGATTAGAAGTATTCCAACTACAATTAGTACAATTAGAAAGACAGAGGCTGCAGGGTGTTCCTATTTAACTTGACAAGCAATGCCCGATATACATAGTAGGCATTACTGGGGAGCACTATGCACAAGGCACTGATAGAAACAAGAATAAAACATCACCACTGCCCTCACAGAACCACAATTTAATAGAAAGGATAGAAGTTGTAGTGCAAATTAGAACTCTGGTGAGAGATAATAATAGACATACAAACACTGCAACTGCTGAAACCTCTAAACAAATTCTACTGTTATGCCCCTGCTTAAAGCCCTTCACTAGTACTTACACTCTCATCCAAACTCTTCCCTATACAATCTGGTCTCAGCCTACTACATCAGTCTCATTTCATCCCCCGTTTCCTTAGCTAACTACAGTCAACCACATTAACCCTTTATTTTTCCAGAAAAATGCCACACTTTTTCCCTGGTCAGAGCCTTGGTGTCTGGGTGACTTTTGTTTGTGCTTGTTCCCACCCTGCCCCCGCCCCCCTAGCCCCTTTCATGCCTAGCACCTTCTCAGACACTCCTGTTTCAGTTACTTTCTATCCTGTCACTCTTTGGAGCACTTATACTCATCTGACCTAATATTGTTTTTATATTTACTGGTATATCTATTCCTCTCCATTATAATTTAGGCATTTACACGTATGTTTTGTTCACTTTTGTACTTTAGAACTTAAATTAATGCCCAGTACATAGTAGGCACTCAGCATTGATTTGTGGCACAAAATGAATAAAACATCGAGCCAGTGGAACCCAGATGACAGAACAGTTCTTTCGGGCTGAAGGCAATAGGGACCAATGCACAGGGAAGAGGATAAGGAACGTTGGACCTTCATAAATTAGGAGGATTTTATCAGAAGGAATGGAGGGGAATATATTCCAGGCAAAGTTTGTATCTTGAAAGGGTGAGAAGAGAAAAAGAAAGGAATCTAAATTTATAATTTGAACCAGCAATTTTGCATGTTGTCTTAATTATACCCATTTTATGCAAATCGAGGCTCAGAGAAGTTCACTATTTATCCAAGGTGCTCAGTAAATATGTGCTTGAAACAGGATCCAAACAAATTTTCCTGAGGCCAGTGTCTGTGATTTTACAATTAGCTATGTCTTCTCCTCAAAAACAAATCAGGTAAAAATGTGACTAAGATCAAATATATGTAAGGCAAGTGTTGGAGAAAAGGTAAGGAACAAAACACCTAACATAAAGCCAAAAGACATCCTTTGGAAGGAAGAAAGCTCTTCCTGATTCTCCAGTATTTGAAGTATTAGACGTTTTGGTCTAAGCTGCAGTAGTTAAGGCGTGATCTAAAATGACATAAGAATGCAGACCAGTAATTCATTTTCCATCACTTAAAGACCTGTGCATCCAACACACACAAGTTGAGTACAGTTGGTGCTTCAGACACTGGGCTGCCTTGGGAATCAAGGCTGAGGCAGATACTGTAACTGCCTTCAGGAAGCTCTGGTGAAATAGAAGAGACAGACAACTCAAGTAAAGGAGTGGTGATAGCACAGTGCAACGGTGGAGCCGACCTTAGAGCCGATGGCCTGGGAGGCTTTACTAGGTCATGCCTGGATGCTTGAGTGAGTCAGGGAAATGAGGGTGCAGCAGGTGGAGGGCAGTGAGGCCCGTCTAAAGAAAGCATGAGGCTCCCCAGGAGGACAGGAGGTAATGTGGTAAGCAGGAGCCAGTTCACAAGGGCCTTGTGTGCCTGGAAGTTTTTATTTTACCATAAAAGCCAAAGAAAGTCCTTCAGAGATATTAAACCAAAGAGACAAGGTCAGATGTGTATTTTAGAGAGTGTGTTTCATGGCAGTGTAAGAAATGAATTCAAGGGGCCATCCTGGGGCAAGATGAAGAATAGGCAGAAAGATTCCATTACCCAGTGACAATGATGCGAGGTGATGTGAAATGATGGGTATGAAAAGATTCAGGTAGAGGATTCACTGAAGGTGAAGGAAAGGTGGTTTAGGTCTCAGGCCTTGCAGATTTGGGGGTGATGGGTTGCACAGTGGAGCTCAGCCTAAATCCTAGCGGTTCCACGGGATTAAGTTGAGGAGATATGATCATCTCAGTTTGCCTGATAATGTGAAGGTATACAGGTGCAATTTGGGTGTCCAAGTACATATGTCCACTAAGAAACTGAATACATGGGTCTGCAATGCCAACACAGAGTTGGGAAAATTAAACCACCACAAGAACAAGATTTCAGTCTCTTTGTACACTAGGGTATCTAAGCACAGAACAGTGGTGTAGAGTAGATAACTCAATAAAGATTTGTTAAATGTTCATAAAGATTTATAAGTCACTGGAGTATACTTGATACTTGAAATCACAGATTGGATGAGGCTGTCCAAGGGAAACTTTATAGACTAAGTTAGAGAAAGCATGCCCTTTACCAATAATAACTACTACTAATAATACCAAGAGTCCACCATCCAGATATTACTCACCAAAAAGTAGAACCAGAAAGGAGAACACTTTTCATAGGAGAGCTCTGAAAGACAATTTTAACTTTTCATTAGCCAGTGAATTTAGAGATGTTTTTGGTCAGTTTGTGGATATCTGTGACCCAGCACTGATTAAAAAGTTTAGTATGGAATTATGCTGTAAACCCAAAGGTCCATAGAGCAAAATGGTTTGGATTTTGTAGAAGCCTCTTTGAAATGGTGACCCATGCTAAGTCATTGACTTTAAATGTATAAAGGGATGTTCAAGTCTCCGATTCTCATCACCTTAATAAAAAAGATTTTTTTCCCCACTGTGCCAGGAAAGAGAAAAATCCAGAAAGAAAGAACTCCAGAAGAAAGAGAAAGAAATCCAGTTCTAGTCATTACCATAAGATCTTGTTCAATTCTCAGCCAGCTTTCTGTAACAATAATAACCACATTGTTAGGACTGATAGATTTTACTCAGAAATTCTGGCTTTCTTCCAGAGAAATGCCTTCAAAATGTAGGTTGTGGGAATGAGAACTCTCTCCCGTAGAGCCACATGACTTCTGTCTAAGGATTTTTAATAGGCTGGCATAGCCCGTGCCATATCATGAGTAATTAGTTAAGATGGTAATTAGGCTGAAACACTACTCCTGTGTTAGGTAGGATTATCAGACAGCTAATTTTCATAGGATTTTGGACTAGTTTTAGCTAAGGGAGTTCCTGCAAAATAATTGCTGAATTTTCCAAAAGTGATTCAGCATTTCTATTTCAAAGATTAGTCATTTGATGCCATGTTAGTGGAGTCAGTTGCTTTTATGAGGATTTGGAGATCAAGGTGTTTGGAAATTATCACATATGAGGTTTGGTCACTCCTGCTCTCTGAGCCCATTTCCTCATCTGTAAATAGGGATAATACTCCTCTTTACTAGGGTTCCTCTGTGGATTAAACAAAATTTAACACACATCTAGAGCCTAACACAGTGTCTGGCTGAGAGGGTTGTTGCTCAACAAATATTTGGTCATTCTACTTCAACTTGAAATATTTGTCTACCTAAAATAATAGGGCTAAATTTAAACATGACTTTGATTCAGAGCATTCTTAAGCCTTTGAATGTTCAAACACATTACTGATTCTGCATAGTGTTCTTAGAAGTTAGGAAATGGTCAGCTCCCATTTGTTGAATAAATACTACCTATGACATTGTAGGCACTGGGCTGGCCCCTGGAAAGGAGGACAAAGGAGATCAAGATGGGCATGGCCTGTCACAATTTCCTGTTTAGAGTATAGGGCAAATCCTAAAAAGTCACCAGTTTTTACAAAGTGAGTGAATGTTACCATTGGGACAGATCGGGCAGAGGGACCTTGCTGTCTTGTAGTCTGACTCAGACTCAAGGCCATTTGGCCCTTGTTGCTTTGTTAAACCAAAGTCAGGTGCTCACTTAAACATTTGAATTGCTTAAACCATTGAATCCATTTGAGTTTTACAAGTGATTTTAGGACAGATCTTACCACAAAGAGGCATGGTGTGATACTATCATTAGTGTCCCAGAGAGGACATGGGGCCAGGGCTATTGTAATAGGGAGTGGTAAGGGCTACTTCTGAGCCAGAACAAAAGTACATAAGAATGAATTTCATCTAGTTTACTTATATCGGAGGGGTGGATGAGGGGGCAGCAAGCTCTGCCTTTATCTTGGCTATGTGATAGGAACAACAAAGGAAGTCTATTTCATTTTCCAAAGAGTACATTTTTGGCTTCTTCAAGTGAAGAACTTCCAGCATTTTTCAGTCATGTAATCACCTTTTTCATTTTTTCCAACATTTGAAAAAGTGCCAGTATAAAGCACACATTTTGCTTTAGAAAGAATAGCTTGGCTCTCTAAGTCTCCTTCTGTTGGTGTTCTAGTGTCATCATTAACTCTTATGAGAGGTTTCAAAGTGTTTTAAGTTATGCTGTGAGATGATTGATCAGCATTTCAAACACGACTGACATAAAAAACCAACCAACAAACAAAAAACACCAGTTAACCAGAATTTGTAATTCATAGTCAAATTCAGGGGTGGTTTACAGGCAAAGGTACCTGTAACTAGACAAAGACATAATCACCCAGGGTTTTCCTCTCGCTTTCTGGGTGCCAAGTTGGGATATAAAGGCTCTTGGCTCTTGCTCCACCTGTGCCTTTGAGACCTGACTTCCAGGCACATCGATTCTTCACCCATAAAGAGAATTTAAATTGTTTCCAGAGTCCATTCTGTGCTAGTTCTAAAATTCTGACACCTCTAATATTGAACTTTTTTCTTTACATCAAATTTTGAATATAGTAATGTTTATTTTATAGTACACACCAGAAATAATTTTGGCAGGACTTTTGGAATGGTCAGAATTTGACTGTTAACATTTTTTCACTAGAAGGTCATATATGATTTGATAACTACGGCACCCCTCACCCCCCACCAACCCTGGCTGGAGTCTGGCTGTTAAATCCCAGTGGTCCACATGATTACCCCTCCATGCTGCTGACCTTCCCCATGGGACCAGACCAAGAATTTTCCTCTAAAGCCTAGAGCCTAACCTTCTGAAACAAAATTAAACTATGATTCTGTTGAGGTGGGGAAATTTCTACTGTTTCAGGTTGCACCTGTGCTGGAGGGCCTCGAAGAATTCCTGCTTCCTGAGCTGAGTACCTAGTACCACTTAGAAGCACTAAATCCACTTTTAAATATCATTTTAGATGACAAAGACATAGTGGCAGCAGAATTATGATAAGATAACTCATTTTATTGGTGATGATAAAATTTATTCTTTTTTGAAATCCTTGTTTTCCTTGCCTTGTTTTCTAGAACATAACTTACTCATGCCCAAACAGCCCAGAATGAAATAAGAGTGTTGAAGTGTTGAAAGGGTGTTAGTGGAAGGGTGCTGTGTGTGAGAGAGAGCAATACAGTGTCACATAGTGTGTTATGGACGTCTGGGGGACTTTGGGTGCCTTGGGCAGGCCATTTAACCTTCCTGTGCCTCTGTTTCTTCATCTTTAAAGTGGGTAAACATCCCTATTTATACAGTTTTCGTGAAGATTAAACAAGTTACATTAAATTTTAAAACATACATGAGGATTAGATATTTAAATATATTTTAAATTTTAAAATATATTTGAGGATTAGAATAGCTTTCAGAGATCAAGAAAGTATTATTTATTTAACAACTTTTATTTAATGCCTACCATGTCTGTAGCAATGGGTTAGGTAGCCTAGGGGAGCACAAATACAGGATGAACATATTCCCAGCCATTAAGAATCTTGGCTCTTTCAAAAAAATTGAAGAGGAAGCAATACTTCCTAACTCATTCTATGAGGCCACCGTTACCCTAATACCGAAGCCTGGTAAAGACAACACAAAAAAAGAGAACTATAGATCAATATCTCTGATGAACACAGATGCAAAAATCCTAAAAAAATATTAGCAAATGGAATACAACAATGCATCAAAAAGGTCATACATCATAATCAAGTGGGATTCATCCCGGGAGCACAAGGATGGTTCAATATATGAAAATCAATCAACAACATAAACAAAATAAAAGATAAAGACCATATGGTCATATCAATCGATGCAGAAAAAGCATTTGACAAAATACAACATCCATTTATGATCAAAACACTAAATAAAATAGGTATATAAGGAAAGTATCTCAACATAATAAAGGCCATATATGACAAACCCTCAGCTAACATCATACTGAATGGGGAAAAGCTGAGGCCTAGTCCCCTAAAATCAAGAATACGACAGGGATGCCTCCTGTCACCATTGCTATTCAATATAGTAGTGGAAGTTCTAGCCATAGCAATCAGGCAAGAGAAAGGAATAAAAAGTATCCAAATTGGGAGAGAAGAAGTCAAACTGTCATTATTTGCAGATGACATGATCCTTTATATGGAAAAGTCCAAAGATTCCACCAAGAAACTATTAGAAACAAGAAACGAATACAGTAAAGTCGCAGGATACAAAATCAATGTACAAAAATCAACAGCATTCCTAATATACAAACAACAAATCCTCAGAAAAAGAAATGAGGGAGTCAATTCCCTTTGCTATCACAACAAAAAGAATGAAATACCTGGGAATTAACTCATCAAAGAACCTGACAGACTTATACAAGGAAAACTATAAGATACTTTTGAAAGAAATTGAAGCAGACACAAAGAAATGGAAAAGCATTTCCTGTTCATGGATAGGAAGACTTAACATTGTTAAAATGGCCATTTTGCCCACAGTTATCTACAGATTTAATGCAGTACCTATCAAAATCCCATAATCATACTTTCGTGGAATAGATAAAGGAATTATCAGATTTATATGGAACCATAAAAGACCTTGAATTGTCAAAGCAATACTACATAAAAAGAATAAGGCTGGTGGTATTACACTCCCTGACTTCAATTTATTTTACAAAGCATCAGTAATCAAAACAAATTGGTATTGGCAGAAAAACAGAAACATAGACCAATGGGACAGAACTAAAAACCCGGTAATAAATCCACAAATTTATGGACAAATATTTTTTTTAAAGAGGTGAAACAAAGAGTTTATTGAAGAGAAAGTAGACTCCAAAGAGGTAGGAGCGGAAAGAGCAAAAAGAGTGGCTCAAGAGCCAAATAATTTTTGATAAAGGAGAAAAAATATGGAGTGAGGAAAGGACGGCCTCCTCAGTAGGTGGTGCTGGGAAAGCTGGAAAAACAGAGGCAAAAGAATGAACCTGAGCTGTGAACTCTCACTATATACAAAAAGTAACTCAAAGTGAATTAAAGACCTTCATATAAGACGTGAAACAATAAACTGTATAGAAGAAAACATAGGTACTAAACTTATAGATCTAGGGCTCAAGGAAAACTTCATGAACCTGACATCAAAGGCAAGGGAAGTAAAAGCAAAAATAAATGAATGGGACTATATCAAACTAAAAAGCTTCTTCATAGCAAAAGAAATCATCAACAAAGCAAAGAGACAGCCAACTGAATGGGAGAAAATATTTGCAAACAACGCATCAGATAAGGGTCTAATATCTAAAATATATAAAGAACTAATACGACTTAACAACAACAACAAAAAAACCCAATTAAAAAGTGGGCAGAAGAACTAAACAGACACTTCTCCCATGAGGAAATACAAATGGCCAGCAGACATATGAAAAAATGCTCATCCTCATTAGCTATCAGGTAAATGCAAATCAAAACCACAATGAGATACCACCTCACACCTGTTAGAATGGCTGTTATCAATAAGACAAGGAATAACAAGTGCTGGAGAGGATGAGGAGAAAAAGGAACTCTCACACTGCTGGTGGGCATGCATACTAGTACAACCACTATGGAAGAAGGTGTGGAGGTTCCTCAGAAAATTGGGAATGGAGTTAGCATATGACCCAGCAATCCCCATTCTGGGGATCTACCCAAAAAACTTGAAAACCTTAGTCCACAAAGACTTATGTACCCCAGTGTTTATTGCAGCACTGTTAACAATGGCCAAAACATGGAAACAACCAAAGTGCCCTGAGACAGATGACTGGATAAAGAAGCTGTGGTACATATACACAATGGAATATTACTCAGCTGTAAGAAAAGATGAAATACTGCCATTTGCGACAACATGGATGGACCTGGAGATCATCATGCTAAGCAAAATAAGCCAGACAGAAAAAACCAAAAACGGTATGACTTCATTCGTATGTGGAATACAAAACTGAAAGCAACAAAGAAAAACAAACAAAAATAAAAGATTACCAGCTCAAAAAAAAAATCTTGGTCCCAATTGGGGGAACATAATATACAGTCATGAAGGTTGAATGATAACACCAGGTGACAACATTTGATGAGCTACAGAACAGGCGCTGTCCTGCAGATTGGGGATATTGTGTGTAAAGGAAAGAAGCAGATTTGAGTTACTGATCTGAAAGCGTAGCTGGACCCATCCTCTGGATTAGGTTGGGGATAAATGGCAGCAGAAATTAATTACTCAGGGTAAGGATTTTTGGCTTGGTTCTGTGAACAAAGGAGAGACATTGACAGCTTTTAAGTGGAGAAATTACATGATTTTTAAAAACGGAAGTCTCATGTAGTGCATCATAAGATGTTAGTGAAAAGGCAAGAGGCTGGAGGAAGGGAAATGACTGTCGCAACAGTGAAAAATGTAAGGGAAGGAACCAGAAATAGAAAGAAGGGGATGGGTGTGGTGGAGCAATGATTTGACCAAGAACATGGGTGCCTGTTATCCTCATTTTGCTGCCATGAACTAGGTGAGCTCACCCCAACTCCCTACCTGTCTGTCTTCCTGTGCCCAGCTTTGCTGGATTTTTTTTTTCTGAAGTTCCCTATTATGCCAACTTTGTTTCCTGCTGTTCTCTTCACCTGGAGTTATTATCTTCGGAAACTAAAATCCTCCACGTCTGGCCAAACCTGCTAAAGAAGACCCCAGACCCTTTAATAAGCGCACCTTGTCATATTTACCTAAAACTCTCAATAGTATTAATATCTGAAATTATTTGCCTGTGGATTCATTAACTGCTTTTTTATCTTTGTTTCCTTGAAAACTGGACTTTTGACTGTTCTGGTTACTGTACCTAGAACAGTTTCTGAAATAAAAAAAGGTTCTCAGCAAATACATATTGAATAAATAAATAAAGTAAGTGACCTCTGAGGTCCTTCCAGCACTAACTTTTGACTCTGATTCTATATGGAAGATAGAGTAAGAAAACTGCTGACAGTGGATTTGTGGGAAAGGAAAAGAAGATAACATTTTCAAGCTGCATTACTAGAATACATTTTTACTGGTATATCAATAGTTAACCCCCCCTCCCGAGGAAAAAAACATTCAGGAAAACAGTGATTTTGGTTTCCAGCTTGTTCCATGTCCTCATGTGATGACAATGGGCCATTCAGAGGGCAGTGATCCCGTGGTTCCTGGAGATAACAAAACTGGGGTTCAGGAGAGAAGATTGACCAAAATTAAAGATGGAGTTTGGAAATCATATATCAGATTCATGTTTGCTAACTGGCCATAATAAAGATTGTTCTATTTAAAACTGTAAGTGAAGCTGTTGATATTTGAATGAAAATTACACATGCGAGAAAATAACCTAAAGAAAAAATCTTAAGAGATTTTAGCTTCATAAATTAATTTTAACATGTGATATTTACATGGATTTACTCACTTTAGGACAGATTGGTGGTGGGACTAAAATACTCCCTTCCTGTTGACAGATGGCTGTTAATAAATCCTTCTCCCCAGGTCCATTCTGCCTGTGTAGTGACGGTGACCTGGCATGCTAGTCTGTCACCAACTGGTATTCTGCAAGACAATACCCAGAGTTAGCTCAGACCCCACAGGTTAGAGGGCATGGTCCCCAATAAGACTACCCTTATTTCAGTAGGCAGTTGTGCTTTGGGTGTCCCCAGGCTACCTGCACTGCTGACCAGCTGGCTACAAATTCAATGTGTCCCATGACCTCTCCAGGTCTGATAATTCTCTAGAATGACACATCCACTGAGCTTCAGTGTCCAGAGTTTTTATTAGGGTTAACTATATGGGCATGATTGACTTCATCATCCGACACACGATGGAACTCAATCTTTACCCTCTGTCCCCTCCCTGGAGGCTCAGCTGACTCAAAGTCCCAACCCTCTAATCACGTGGTTGGTCTTCCTGGTGACCAGCCCGTCTTGGGTCGTCTTATCATTGAACATAAATTCAGGTGTGATCCAAAGGACTCATGAATAAAAAGGCGAACTTATCACTGGGAAAACTCCAAGGGTTTTAGAATCTCCCTCTCTAGAATCAGGAATAAAGACAAGTCACATCGTTTATTATACAACAGATATACTCCCTATTTTCTACACATGCATTTGTTACTTTTTTATTTTTAAGCATTTAATTGGAAACAAGTTTTAAAGCTTAACTGGATGTTAGGAATCCTCATTCCTCTATCTCTCTTACATGCAACATAGACTCCATCAAAATAATCTCATCTACACTATCCGATGAAAAAGATATGCATCTATTACTCCTAAAACTTCTACCACCCTTGTCCAAATAACCTTCAGCTCTCACCTGGACTGCTGCAGGGTCCACTAAATTGGTCCTTCTGCTTCTATATGTGCCCTTTACTGAGTCTTCCTCGGGGAACAAAGTGGTAATTTTTAAAATGTAAATCAGAATATTTCACTTGGTGGCTCAGAACCTTCCACTGGCTTCCTAGAACACAGAATAAAATTCAAGCGTCTCGTCTAGGCCTATGCACTCTGACACCTGCCATCCTCTCCCTCTCCCTCATTCATCAACTCCAGCCACACTGACCTTGCTGTTCCCATAATACCTGAGCCTGTTCGTACCTGAGGGCCTTTGTGTTTCTCTCAGCCTGCAGCCCCCAACTTGGTCTTTAACATGCTTCATCCTTCATGTCTCTGCTTAAATGTTACCACTTCAGGCAGGCTTTCTCTGATTGCCTTTTCAAAAGGGATTTCTTCTCCTCACTATATTGTTCTTAATCCTCTTACCCTGCTTTTTTATTCTCCCCACTTACTGAAATCTGACATGATATTGTATATTTAGTTTTTTATTGAAAGCCTTCCTCATTTGAGTGTAATGTGCATTAGGGCAATGACTTTATTTTGTTTATTGCTATATCATCAGGACTTAAGAGCAGTGGCTGGCACTGAATAGGTACTTAAGTAACTATTTGCTGAATGAATGGATGACTGAATGAACAAGCAATAAGAAATGGTGTATCTTTAGTGACTTAGCTTCTTAATACACAGATGATGGCTAGTGATAAAAAAAAGGCATAGGAAGAAACACACAGGTATTAGACTGAGTTTACATCCCAGCTTGGCTACTTCCTAGCTGTGTGACTTTGGGCATTTTGCTTAACCTCTCTGACTCAGTGTCCTCATCTGTTAAAAAAGAAAGATAATATTATTTTAACTTAACACTTAAAAATTATGTGTAAAGCCTTCCAGTACTGAAGAACTTACTCCCTCTCAGTAGTTACAGATCTTCAATATATACACATTCAAGTGGAACCTCTGATTAGATCTAAAATTGACCTCTTGGACATGGAAGACTGAGATAGAAATTAAGAAATGTAAGAAAGCTTGTCTAAGTTATTTAACCTCCTCTTCTTTTTATAAAAAAACAAAGGGGTTGAATTAAATTTATCAAAAGGTGCCTCGATCTCTGGTATTCTGTGGGATTATAATCAAAACCACATGTCTGGATAGACTTGAAAGGAGCATTACATATCCAACCTTGAAGAAAAGCAGTGGAACTCTCCTCTTTACAAGGTTCTGCACATTCAAATGGTCACCAAGTAGTCCTACAGTGTCCCCTAAATTTACTTTGCAGGACATAACCAGTCCCTGAAAAGTATGGTTCCCCTGGTTATGACTAGGTTGCCAGCTCTGGTCTGTGTGGGAAAATGGCAATGAAAATGGACTTAAAGTGGAAATCAGAGTCAGGTCAACAGCCCATGTCGGTCACCATTTTTCTCTCTTCCTTTTTCTCTAATAAAGTACTTCCTAAGAAGAAATAGAAATTAGTTTATTATCATCAGTGAAGGACAGGGTACTGTCTAAGGAGAATTGGTTAGAAACAGTGATAGAAATGGGGGCTAACGTTCATGAGTGAAATTTCTCCACCTGGTAACATGCAAATTATTTGATCTGTTCAAACCTTGGTACCACAGTGAGTCTTCCCAGAATAAATAATTTGTTCCTACTGCTCATTTTTATTTTTTTCAGGTATATGGCTTAGTTTGATTCTATTGCTACATTTCTTCTTTTTGTATAACTTCATTGTTTCATTAATCTTCCATATCTGCATTATGAGGTTTTTGTCAGATTTTTATATTTGGTTGCAATCTTCTTTGTGAAATCTTATCCTTTCCTAGCTTCATCTTTACATCTTTCTCTTGTTCTGAGGAGTTTGGTGGATATGAATGTGATAGAAGCTAAGATTACATCATCTTTAATAAAGGAGAAAATGTAGAGTATATAGAAGTTAGGTGAGCTATAGAGAAAGAAATCAATCAGGTTAGCAAATTGCATCTAGGGAACAGTGCAAGTTGCCTGTTTTATGCACTATTTATTGAATGAGTTTGTGGAGAAGATGGTTAAAGTGTATATGGAAAAGTAAGGAACTGTTTTGTTCAATTTACATGACATTGATGCATTTTCTTTTTACATTATGAAATCTTTCAGTATTTCCAACAATCCTTGATATAGTATTTTACACGGTTGCCTCAAAAGATCTTCAGATAAAAGTATATATCTAAGATTGCAAATTGGGTGCATCCAAAATACACATGAGGGCTGTCCAGAAAAAAATCAGCCGTAAAGATGTCTAGTTTTTATATTACATGGCTGGATACTTTATGGACAGCCCTCATATAATACAAGGCTCTACAGTCACTCCACAGAATTTAATAGATCAAAAATTGCAGTGTAGCTTGAGAATTTGAGGAAGGTTTAGGTTTTAAATAATCATCGAAGCTCAATGACAAGGAAGTAAATTGTCATTGTTTGCATCAGTCCCAGTCCAATGGGTATGGGTGTTCAATCCAGTTCGATGGGCACACGAATGATTTAATGGAGAACCAACTAGTAACTTAGGTGATTTTCTCTTCACTGTGGTGCAAAAGTCACCATGCTGATCTCATGGAGCCAGAACATTTATTCTTCCAGAATTAGCAAAAATGACAGATGACTTTTCTTTCCTTACGGTTATTGAAACTATCCATATAGGCATGCTGTCTAGAAGTGACTGGATCGTGGGTTGTGTTTACGGTTGTTTCTCAAAAGAAAACATTCAAGCAAAGTGTGCCTTCCCAGATCTAGTGGGTGCTTTTCTCTTGTGATAAATGTAAGTAGGGCTATAGAACAGGAGGAGGAATATTCTGATGAAAAACTTGCACTCTCCTTATCCTAAAAGAAATCCTAAAACAATAATGGAAAGAACAGGTTAGATTGTTTTGAGTTTTTCCAACAACAACAAAAGACTATGTCTTACTTTGAAAATAGAGCAGCAGTAGGACTCTAGTTGTGTGATTTCTGATAAAGACATCCCTTCTTGTGAACAATATAAACATAATCCAAATACACTACATCAAAATATCAAACTAAAATTAGCAAAAAAATTATCTACAAAGACTTTATTAAAAAACAAATGCAACAGGGTGTAAAATTGTAGTTAAAGCTTACAGAGCCCCTCATTACTTATTTGCAATTTAGCTGAATTTTCTTATTCTCCCCTCCTATTGCTGTAATTAGCCATTAAGCTAGCAGAAGCTACATTTTTTACATCACACAGATGATGTCTTTAAAGTTTTCAAATAGGAAAAGGAAAATAGGCTGAGCTGTTTCATGAAGAGACCAACTAATATAGGAAGTAATATTTGTTGTATAATCCCTGAAAACTTGTCTGCAAGCAGAAGCAGACATTTAACTGGTAATTAATTTAAAATAGGTTTCTCTTCTGGTATCTTTTTAAAGAAATCCTATGTATTATTTTTATTTTCTAGTCTAAAATAATTTAGTTTTCATGGCAAATCAGAAAGTGTGCAAGAATGATACTATCTTACCTAAAAATGCTCCAATCAGACTGGTTTCAATGCAGGCAGTACTTGTGGAAGGAAACTCCTTGCACACTCACTATTGTGTGCCGGTAAGGAACACCTTAGCTGCCCTCATCATTTCACATTGTCTTAATCAGACAAAATTGTTTTTAAGAGACATCCTATTTAAGCCCTTTAAATGATAGATTTGCCTTTTAATTAAAACATTTTATTCCTTTAATGGGGTGCAAATATTTTCCACAGTTTACTTTCCATGGAGAACATCTTTTTTGCTTCTTACCTTCTAGAACAAATGCACAGATGAGCACATTTATTTTAAGTTTTAAAACTGTAAATATATATGAGTATATGTATATATATAAAATGGTAAACAGGCATGAACAATTTAAAGTTTCAAGGATGTCATGTGTACCTAATGAAAATTCTGATCTATTACTTCTGAACTCATATGTCTTGAGTCTGGGGATGTAATATATCAAGGAAAAAAAAATAACAATTTCATAAAAAATGATTCATGTAATTAAGTTCCAGAAGCCATTTCTTGAAACCTTGCATGTTTGGGGAATGTACAATGCTCTACTCTTATATTAAAAATATTGTTAGGTAAGCAAGCTGCAGAAATTACTAAGTTTTCAATTTAATTTTCATCCTATGTAGTTGCATTGTTCATTTTTCTTCCCTCAAGTCTTCTGTGTTCAGGCATGAAAATGATCTGACTTGCTTCAAATTTCTAGTTTAACCTTGCCAGTAAACCCTGAAATAAAACTGTGGCTTGCTTTTGCACTCCAGCTGAACCAGCATGGTGCCAGTATGCTTCGTTTCACAATGTGTGTTCATCGGTACCATTCCCGTGTTACACCAGATAACTGTACTTAGAATACTGCTCTGCTAAAAACACTTCATCCTGCATCAAATGGGAATACAATGGTATTGGACTGCCACCTGGGGAGGCTGACCGACTGTAGGTCACCAGACAATTTCTCAGGGACAAGGATCCAGACAGGCCTTTCCTTAGGTGATAAATTCTAGATCCTGTGCTAAACAGTTCACGGGCTCAGATTCTTGATGCCATCAAGGCATACAGAATGAGTTGGGGCTGGGACATACTAATCAGAGTCAAAAGACAGATGTGGATAAATCAGAATGCCTATGCATTGATTTAACAAGGTAAATTATAATGTCCAAGAGGAACAGCCATGGATGATGGCTGGTCAGTGTATTTTTTTCCCGAGACGCCAGATTATAATCAGAAGGTTGCTTAATGAGCAGGGGTTTGGAGCAAAGGAATTAGTTGGTTGCGTGAGGTGAATGTTTAGTGGGTCAGACTGAGAGAAGCTGATGTGACGTATCACTGCGTACAGCTACAGACAAGAGTGTGAAAAGATAGCTTGAATCTTGTATGTGAGTCCTGGCTTGTACCACTTACTAGTTCTGTGACCTTTGGAAACACCTAATCACTCTGTGAAATCAGTTTGCTTCTTTGTAAAATAAAATAGGACTAATTGCCTACCTTAGGGTTATTATGAAAGTTCACTCATGTATTCATTCCTTAGCAACTATTTATTAAGCACTTTCTATGTACTGAGCATTATTTAGGCACCGAGGAACAGCATTAATCCAGACAAAAATCCCTATCCTCTTGAAGTTGATGTTCTAATAGCAAGCAATCAACAAAATAAGTAACATAATATGCTAGATGGTGAAGGATGCTGCAGAGAGAAATACAGCAGGGAAGAGAAAATGACAAGGGCAGCAGAGTTCCTTTTAAATGCAATGCAATAATAAATGTAAATATGAGAGCACCTGGAGCATTATATTTTTTATTCTAACTTGTACTGTTACTACTACTCTCCTTTTATCTTTCATGAGGAACGTGAGGAGTCTGGCCACATACCCCCAGGAGAGTGCTAGGCCCAAGCCAGGTCTGTGGCCTCCATTTATTTCAAGCTAACTGCCTTCCCCCTGATTGGCAGAGTTGCCTTTGCATGTGTTAATTCCACTGATTAACTGACAATTGGGTCTTTCTTTGTTCTGGAAGTCCTTTGGTCCTTCAGGTACCCTTTCCAGGGGTATCCAGTCTTTTGACTTCCCTGGGCCACATTGGAAGAAAAAATGTCTTGGGCCACACATAAAATACGCTAACCCTATTGATAGTTGATAAGCTGAAAAACAAACAAACAAAGAAAAGGTTGCAAACAACATCTCATAATGTTTTGAGAAAGTTTACCAATTTGTGTTGGGCCACATTTTATGCTGTCCTGGGCTGCATGCCGGCCCCCGGTTGGACAAGTTTGTTTTACACATTTCATTTACCAGGAGTTGAGTGTTTAAGCCTAACTTCAAGCATTTTAGAGGTGTCTATATTCTTAGAGTGATTTGTAGGACTCTTTTCTAAGATAAGATCATCATTAGAATCCTTTGGGATTCTAATACATCATGATCCCCAGAGAAAGGATCTTGGAACCTGGAAATCAAACACATGTATTCTAGTTCTGACTTTGTCATTATCAATGTGACACTGGTTAAGCAATGACTGCTGTGTACCTTAGTTTTCTCTCTTGTGTTTGGGGACAATTGGGGCCACCTTTCATAGGGTTCATGAGAGAATCTTAATAAAATGGAATAATAAACATGAAAAAGCAATGGACTATTTAAAGCACTATGTGATTGAAGTAGTACCAATTTTATTAATGTTACTAATGATTTCTCCTTCATTTTTTTCTTTCATATCTATTCCAATATTTTGCCCCCAAACTTAAGGAGGAGTTGGGATGATAAAGCATGGGCTTAGAGAATATTAGAACTAGTTCAGCCTTCCATGCCAGCTCAGGAATCCCTCTGCCAGGGGAGGATCAGAGAACAAAATTACTCACCTGAGACCAACTGGCAGTAGGCTCCCTATCTTTGATCCCCCGATTATGCATTCTGTCAACTACATTACAAACAGGTGATAAGAAAGAGTGAAGCAGGAAGGTGCTGACCAGGACACAGGAGAAAGTACCTGTACATGAGGTTAGGGAGGTATATCATGGTTGGGGCTTTTGTGTTGTACTGAGAAGCCAAACAGATTTGTTTGATAGGTCAGAAAATGGTGGTATTTGAGCAGAACAGCAGCTTGTGAGGATGGTGTTAAGGAGTCCTGGCAGCACTGTAGTAGAGAAAAAGGGGTTTGATATGAGAGACATAGTAAAAATATAATTATACACGTAAGTAATCAGGGACTAACTAAAAATAGAAGGCGTGGGAGTGATGATCATAACTGTCTATTCAGTTTTGCATGGGTGCATCCAGACCCAAGGATCAGAGCACTTGCTCGGCTCATGTGCTGGGCACTAAGCAGAGAAAAATCTAAATGGTCCTTGGGTGAAAGTGACATCAGGAAAACATGGAAGGACGTGTTCTGAAATGGTATGTTGGCATTTCAGCTCTGGCAGTGCTATGCAAATTGTTTCATTTTTGATAAAGAACACATCCTTGTGAGCTCTGGGTTTGATCTGCAGCTCAGGCTGGAGATAAATTGACAGTGACCACGTCTGAGGGAGAGTCTGTCCAGTGCTATCAGTGAACTGGACCCAGTGGAGCTGCTGTGTACATCATTCAGTGACTTGTGACTTCTTGTGATTCCAGCCCCTTTGATGGAGGTTTTGTGCTTCAACCCCAGCTAGAAGCCCAGGAATGCAGTGCCCTGAAGCCCCTGGATCACAAACCACTTGGAAATTGAGTGTATCAGAAATACCTCATTGCCTTGCGCCACCTGTCATAAGTGTCTTTATTGCAGTGGGAGTCTATGCAATAAGGTGGTGATACTGTAACTCGGTCAATAGCTCAGACCGTGTATTGAAAGCTGGATTTGGCTGGTAGAAAGTTTGCACTGCGCACTGCATCAGCTACTTTCATCCTATAAAAGTTAAATTTGCAATAAAATGGTTGTCAGTATAAATAACGTTTTTCTAAATTAACTGCTTAACCTGATAGTACACATCAAAATAGTCTCTTCTTCACTTTTGCATTAGGCGTGTCATTGGAATGTTGCACATAAATGTATTTTGTGTTGAAAATTGAGTCATAATTCCAATGTTCCTGGGGAAATTGTTACTTAAAGAAATCTTATGATTATTCCTTTAGGAAAGAAACCTTTTGAAATGAATGTTAAATAATTTATTTCGTTTGGGTAGTTTTATAAATCTGATCTTTATATATCACATTAGCCAAAAGGCACCTGTATCTCACATTAAAATAATTAGATTTTTTTCCAGCAGTAGTTGGAATTGTGTACTATTTAAACCAATGCAATCTGCATTATATAGTGGTATTGCCAAATCATTTCCCACATTTTTCAGCAAATTAAAGAAGAGTTATGTGACAAAGGGGCAGGAGGGACAAAGATTACTCTAAGGAACAGAAATGTGGGGAAATTATGCTTATATGGTACATAAATCATGACCAGGGATGTAAATAATAACCAAATACCTTAGTAATGTTGACTAAAAGTTGCTCTAATTCCATTAGATAATGCATTTTCCAACACAACACAATTAAATGTGAGGCCTTTGGAATTGAATTCTGAATAAGGACCCCAGGTTCTGAAAAGGTTACTAAATTTTGAGGTGAATAACTACAATGCCTTTTAAAAATATTTATAACTGTCACACAAATATGTAATCAAATTACATTAAACTCTTAATTATTAAGACTTAATCGAAAGAAAAAAATGTATTTTTATCTGCCTGGTAAAATTTATTGGCTATAACAGAACATCTATTGGACAGCTAAGGATGAACTTGAGTTCTCAACAAGACCTTGGAAGTCTGGGCTACTAACACTGGCACAACCATTACTTTTCCATTCCTGGTGATAAATTTTAAATACAAATAAATCCTGTTTGCAAGGGCACTAAAAAGGCCTGGTCAGTTCCAAAGTTAAGTAGGCATGCGTTCCCTGGCAGCATATCGAAGCCACAGACCAGGCCAAAGTGCACACAGCTCCTATATAATCTAATTTTCAAGCACAAAGTTATGGCAAAGCCAGAAGTTGCTCCAAGGGCAAGGCATCTGTAGCACAATTCATAGTGTGACCATGGGCTTGGGGACCAGGCAAAGTGAAAGGTCAGCATCACTTCTCCAAAACAGTGAGCCTTGAAGAAGGGTGATGACAGGGAAGGAGATAAACTAGATGTGTTGAAGTGGTTCTCTGTGCCCCCGTGGATAAGATAAATAAAGGAGGAGGAAGTAAAAGAGGAGTAATAGTGTGTTTAGTGAAATATGGAAGGGCCAAAATACCCTGGGAAAAAACCCTCATAGCTCTCCTTCGAAGTCACAGTCCTGATCCACGAACAGGCTCGGCTCTGCGTGGGCCCCGCCTGTGGAAAGCCTGACCACAGTTCTTGCAAAGAAACTGAGACAAAAATAGAACTCTTCCGTCCTGAGGTGGCCTCCCTTTTCTCTTTGTGTGTCAGCGATGTTTAAACAGTAGATTTTGAAAGCCATGGCAACTTGAGAAATTTGCATGTTAAAAAGTAGACATGTACAGGCACGGGTCGTATCTGGGGCTGTGGAGCACGTGAACGGGGCCTCCCTCTCAGGAGGTTACTAAGCAGTGGGATGGGGCAGAGTGCAGGGAAAACCCGCTGAAACTCCCGCACAGCAGTGGATGGGGGCACATTTCAAAGCTCACGTCAGGGTGACTCCGTCCTTGTTCTCGTCCCTGAAAATCTGTGGACTTCAGGGACATCATAGTCTCATGACACCAGTTTTACACCACTCATCCCCTCCCTCACCCTCTGTGCCCAGCCGTACATTCCCACATGCCACACCGGTACTGCCCTGCCCTAACTCCCGTTCCTTTTTCCTCCCACCAGCAGCTTGTCATAAACGTTAGCTCTCTTTCCCCAAAGGGAAAGGCATTGCACTAGTTGTTCTACATCATTTTATCAAATGCTAACAGACATCCTAATGGTAGGTGTTATGATCCCCGTTTTCAGAGGAAGAAACTTAAATAATAATCTCTGATCACGCATACCTAAGGAGAGGCAAAGCTGGGATTCAGAGGATGGGCAGCCTCCAAAACCCCCTGTTAAATCATAGCCCGCTTCATTGGGTCCCTGCACACCTAAGCATCCTCTCATTTGGGGACTTGGTTAGTGCTACACAGAGAATAGACCTTCCCTGCATGGTACAAGTTACTTCAACTTTTGCCTGAATATGCTTCACCTCCAGACCCTTGTAAAAGCTCAGAAGCAGTGACAGAATACCTCTCTCCTTCTGCCTCCTCCATTTTGGCTTCTGCATTTGTGCAGCTAACGTTTATCTAACAGTGCCAGACAGTTCTAAGCGCTGAGAACCATGAAGACAGTCCTGCTCTCCTAGAACTTGCACTCTGTTATTGGAAGCAGACAACTACATGACGCAGGTCGTATTGCAAAATGATGAGGGAAAACCAAGCAAGGTATATATTGGGTTGCATTGTCAACAGTGGCCTCTGTGGAGAGGTAACATTTGAGCAGAGACCTCGATGGCGGAAGTGAGTAAGCCATGGAAAGATCTAGAGATCAGCAACAGCCAATCCCTGACAAGAATGGGTGGGACTTGAGGGAGGACAAGCAGGAAAACCCCCATGGCTGGAGCTACTGAGGAAGGCAGATGGTGGCCAAGGATGCGGGAACTGGAGAACAGAGACTGGATCATGAAGGGCCCCTTGGGCTGAGAAGTTTACATTTTAAGCTAGTAGAATTTATTCTAGAAAATGAATCTGTGCTTTCAATTTTTGATTCAACATCATCAATTACTTGTAGTACACAAAATTCATTCCGGATAAGAGAATGTGTAGAACACTAGAGTAAATAGTTTAATCCACAGGAAATTCATAGGCTGGTGGAGTTTCTATTGTTCCTAATCCCTCCCTCAGGCAGAACCGGTGGATGATACAGAGAGAACTTATATAAGATCATGATCAAACCTCATCTTTTTCACTTTATTCTTTTGCCATAAACACACCCTAGATAAACCCTTCTGCCTTGCAGAAAGAGTGTACATAGCTGCATTTCTCTGAGTGTGTTCTGTCTTCTGTAGCTCTTGTAAAACAGTCCAAGCAAATAAATATCCAGTATTTTTAGGTCTCAGACCAGCAGCAAAAGCAGGCGCCCAACTAGTCCAGTTACCTGATTGCTTGTCCTTTGCTATCGTGGCACCCTGCCTATCTTGCCATCTGCAGCAGCTGATGTCCACATGGCTCACATCCAGAGACAGTGCCTATTCTGACTTCAACTATTCCATTTCAGCCCTAACTAAGGGTGCTGCAGTTCAATTCTGGCATAACCACCCAGCATTAGCACAGAACCCGTAAGTTAGAGGCCATGATCCCCAACACGACTGCTTTTAATTCAGATACCAGCCATGCTTTGGATGTCCCCAGGCTACTTACACTTCTGACAAACTGGCTAAAAATTCCGTGGTTCCTAGCAATCCTCTCAGGTTCAATAATTTGCTAAAATGACTCACGGAACTCAGGAAAACATTATATTTATGATTATGGTTTTATTATCAAGGATACAGATTAGAAGGAGCAGCCAAATAAAGCAACACATGGGACAGGGGCTGGGAATGAACATAGAGCTTCCACGCCTTCTCCTGTGGAACCCGGGAACGTCACCTTTTCTGCACATCAGTATGTTTACCAACTGGGAAGTTCCACTGAGCCTCAGTGTTCAGAGTTTTTATTAGGTTTTTATCACATAGTCCCGACTGATTGAATCATGGGCCACATAATTGAACTCAATCTTCAGGCTTCCTCCCCTCCCTGGAGGTTGAGCTTCCTCGAAGTCCCAAACCTCTCATCACATGTACTTGGTCTTTCTGGTGACTAGTCCCCCTCCAGAAACTAGAAGTCCACCAGGAGAGACTTCATTAGCATAAACTCAGGTGTGATCCAGGGAACTTGTGAATAATAAAGACATTTCTATCATTTGGGAAATTCCTACGATTTAGAGCAAGCTTGTCCAACATGCGGCCCAACACAAAGTCATAAATTTTTAAAAACATTATGAAAATGATGCACAGACTTTTTTTTTTTAGCTCATCAGCTATCATTAGTGTTAGTGTATTTTATGTGTGGCCCAAGACAATTCTTCCAGTGTGGGCCCAGAAAGCCGAAAGGTTGGACACCCCTGGTTTAGAGTACTCCCCTAGGAGCCAGGGACAAAGACCAGTCTGATTCTTTATTATACATTAGTACCCCAGCCAGGGAGGGTGATGGACCTGGGAGTGGGCACTTTGCAGTGGGGAAGAGGGTATTGGAGGAAGAAGCAAGCTGGTAGAGAAACGTGAAGTGAGAAATCATCCATGCTGTTATGGGAGCCATCAACATGAATATATACATTGTTTGAACTCTCAAGATGTGCACCATCTTATTTATTGAGGAGACAAGATGTGTATTTAAATTAGGAAGCAATTTACAAGTCAGTCAATATTCCAACTTAAAATTTATCTAGGGTGTGTTTACGGCAATTATAAAATGTCTCCAGGCAGCATCCGAGTTCTCACCAGCATGAGCACTGAGTACACCAGCCAGTCATAACCCGGCTTTATAGTATTTCATTGACTGGCTCCATCGTGTGTCAGAAACAAGTTTTACGTGCAGAAGTCGCTTCAGCATCTGTTGCAATTTTTTCAAGTCTCCTGTCAGATTGCTATTCCATAAAAGCAAATAATGAGAGAAATGTTTTAAATATGGGAAAAATGTGTAAAATGTGTAGAACCTTAGTAGTGTTAGTTGACTATTTGGGGAATGTATTTGTGAAACTGCACAAAAATTAGAAATGCAGCAACTACATTTCCCATATTGCACCTGTGCTCAAACTCATGGCTGCAGCTCCTGTTTATGAAAACTTTGTGCCTTTTATGTCCTGGCTTCTTATCATTCTAATCAGCAGGAGCCATGATTCAAAAAAAGAGCCACCATGCTCTGGAATTAACAGCACACTGTACTCTTCTTTCAGCCTCACTTGTGTCCTCAGAAGCCCATAGCTCTGCTTTGTCATTTGAAGTTTGCCTTGTTCATCCTACTTGAAATTACCTCATCTCTTCTCACACGTACCAGCCACTTGGCAGAGCTGTGCAACATCACCTACAGCTTCTGGCTCACTGTCTCAGGACTGTGTTGTCTGTGGGCCCAGCTAGTCAGCTATTGGTGCATTGGCAACCTTGATGAGATTCTTTTCAAACCATGTGCCATCCTATCGTTGTTCCAAGTCCTGGAGTCAGCTAGACAGTGGTCACTGCTATACTCTGCACAGCTGCAATCCAACATAGAGTTCAGTCCCATTTTGACATCCCATTATTCCAGAAGAACATACTTATTTGGACTCAATTCAGAATTTTTAGTTTTTATTCAGCATCCCTCAATCCACATGATGCCCTATTCGAAGAATCTAGTGAAAAAAATTTTAGCTCTTTGAGGCTAATGAAAAGTTGGGCCTTCATGTAAGATTTCTTGGGTGCAACCTGGCACATGCATCATTTTGGTTAAAATTTGCATTTATTGTTAGGTCTCTGCTTTGTGGAAACACACAAAAGCCACAGCAGATCTTTATCAGAACCAAGCCCCAACTCTTGGTGATAGACTTTTGAAACAATTCAGAGATTGGTGGGGAGACCAGTGATGATTAAAAAACAAAAAAAAACTAGGAAAATTTTTGAATTTTTTAGAGGTCATTGGAATTAATGAGAAGTTTCAAAAATTTCAGGAAAGTATTGATATCCATCTACTTTATAAGAGAAAAAGAATGAGAAATAATGAAATGAGAGTGGTTGGTATAGACTACTCCCTTGAGGAATATGTCGAAACCCATTTTTATAGGCAATTCGTAAGTCACTAAAATACTTATGACTTCCTACTAGATAATACCATAGAACCATTCTGTCAGCAATTTATATACATAAATACTATTTTGTAATCTACAGACCCTGCCAGAATACTGGTACCAAACACGTTCATTCTCCTAACTAATTGGTGCACACACCATAAATGATAGTGTAGCTTTAATGGAAACCAGAGGGGCCATAGTTTTGACTGGAACTCCCCCAGTCATGTCCTCATTGTCTCTGCAAAGTTTTTAATAACATTCTTTTCTGCTCAAATGTGTCCCTGTTGAGCCGCCAAATTATATGATTAATCAGTGTGTAACATGAATCCAGTTGAAGATTTGCTTTAAGGTTCATTCAATCATTGGTGATGTTAAGATATCAATGGTGAGGTCTTGAGTTATCTAGCATGATTGTTTTCAAACTACAGTATATAGTAAAATCACCTAGAAAGCTTGTTAAAACACAGGTTACTGGGTCCCAACCTTAGAGTCCCTGATTCCATAGATCTGGTGTGACCTAGGAATTTGCATTTCTGACCATTTGTGTCGGTTGGTGCTGATGCTCCTAGCCAAGGGAGGACCACCAACACCTTTCTTCTGGTTAGGCATTTTGAAGGCAAGGGAAAAAGACTTATGGTAGACCAAATGGGTGAAAAGAAAATTTTGATAAAATGTCCTAATATCAGGGACCAGTAAAAGAGCATCAGCTGGTGAGCTGGCCACCTGCAAAGTCAGTATAATCAGATTATGACAGATAAAGCTCTGTGATGATGACCACATGTTGGACTGGTCATTGAGCTCCCCTGAGTGGTTTCGAGGTTTGGTGACCATTCATTGAATAGTTGGCTTTCAAAGAAAAAGAAAACAAAGCAAGCACACTCTTTTCTTTTTTATTCCAAAGGAGGAATTTAAGTAGTCTTTTAGATGATTTACCCATTTCTTTGTGCAGGACAGACCTATGTGTGCTTTATACAAGGTCCAGCAAAAGTAATGCCGGACGCTGTATGTGAATGTCTCACACGAGATGGACAGCGATTTGAACCTGTTACCTAACGTGTCACCTAAAGTGTGCCTGAATGTGATGTTGTTGTGTTACAGAATTGCATGCTTATGATTTTGTAATTATCAGCTCATAAAAAAGGGGCGATATTTGTGTCAGACCCTACACGTGTGCATACAAATATGCATGGGAAAAAGCAGCGAAGTTCAAACAGTAACAAATGTAGTTTCTAAAATGGATTTTAATTTCATTTGTTACTGTATTGCATTTGGTGTTAAAAGATTTCTGGGAATGTTTTTTCCTCTATAAACTGTGTGTGTGTGTGTGTGTGTGTGTGTGTGTGTAAAATTTTCCTTGAGCTCTATGTATAAATTTATTCTTTTTTTATAAATTTATTATTCTTAATTCTCCTAATGTCACATATAATGGAGACAAATGTGATGATTGTATCTGAGAGAAATTTCAGGGGAGTCCTGTCAAAATATCAGACAGTACTTGCAGAAAGCTGTTTCAATTTACATTTCAGAAAGAAATTTATCATTTATTTGTCAGTCCAGGAATAGTGTTTTAATTTCAAAAGATACAGCTGAATCCTTTTTCTCACCTGTAGTCCCTCATGTTTGTCAGAGGAGAGTGTGTTTTCCAGCTCGCCCTTCCTTCCTCATGAACCCAGGGCCTGCATCTGAACCCCTGTGAGAACAGCCTTTCTGTTGCTTTCAGTGAGCAGTACTTGTCAACTACATGTGGCATACTCACTAGGAATGAGGCCAGAAAGCCAGACCCCAGTGTTGCAGGTGTCCCTTAAGTTTCCGAGATAAGGCCTAACTTGCCAGCAGGCCCACCGTGTGGGGCTGAAGATGAGAAGCCCACCATGCCCCTCTCAGATCACAGACTGGGGTAGGTACATGAAGCACCCTCCCTAACCAAAATGATGACTTTGACTTCAGAAACGGTGCTTGTTCCACATTAGTTCCCTAAAGCTGATGTTCCAGGAAAGCAGAAATGATGTCTTTCCCTCAGAGACCTTCCAGTAAGTGCATAGTATGAACATTGCTAGTGTGTGTGTGTGTGTGTGTGTGTGTGTGTGTGTATTTTTTTTTTTTTTTTTGAGAGCCATTTCTGCTGACTTCTTTAAGCCAAAAGTGCACAGAGAGGAAGGCAGGAGGTCATGCTGAGGCTTTGGGGAAATGGTTATGCTTGTCAGCCCAGGAGGCTTTGCAAATGATTTTAGAATGGAAAGTGCAATATAAACATAAGGCTTAGAAGAGGATGGCAACCAAGGAAAACCTTAGCAAGTGGTCTTGTGACAGCATATTCTAAGCATAGTCAGAGACTGGAAGCAGAAGCGAAGACATATGTAAAGATTTATTGATATTGCATTCCAGTATAATATAATACACATTACATTCACTGTGTCACCCCCCCGTCAGCAATATTTTGGAGCACCCTGCAAAATTGCACTGGATGTCAAGTGCAGATGTATTTTCATCAGCACCTGCATTTGCATCTCTGATACAATACCTAGAGAGTTTGTTTCTGAATTTTAATAAATAAACCTTTAGCATACCCCAGAAAAAGTAATCAAGGGAGTTCAAGTTGTAAAATGTATGTGTGTGTGTGTGTAATATATATATATATATATATTTTTTTTTTTTTCACTGTAGTCTGTTTCCTTTGGCAAGTTCAGACACTAAGCATTGGTGTCTCTCGTAGATGCGGAGAAGTCATCCGGTGCACTGACAGGATCACAAGATTCCTAGTTGCACAAGGTGGAGACCGAACACCTCTGTGACCTTAGACAAGTACCTAATTCGCTTCGTGCCTCAGCGTTGTCATCTATAAAATGAGGATGATGATAGTTTCTACCTTCTGGAATGATTGTGGATGATGGCCGAAGGGCCTGACACGTCCTAGGCAGCCAACAAGTGGGATCTATGACTGTGACGTAGAACTATAGGGCTTGCTTTCCCTTTTGCTTACATGCAGGCAACTTTTAATGTGTACCTAGCAGAGCTAAAAAGACATAGTTTCTCCAGTGTTTGGCTCACTGAAACCAGTCTCATTACTTCTTAATCTCATTATGATGTGGAGAGAAATTATTACAATCTTTATCCTGTAGTTAATGAAGCATCAACGGGGATGGATCATTTAAGAGCCATTTTACTACTAATATTGAAGAACTTGCCCAGAAGTGGAAATCAAGTGCAAGGACATCTGTGACTCTCTTGTAAGACCTCAAGGAAACCTAAACTTTCTAGGTTTCAGGCTGGGCATTTGTAATATGCTGAGCTTGGGTTATGTGGTTTTAAGGTCACTTCTAGCCTAAATATTATATTTCTGCTTGCTCACTTGGCGAGCTCAAGATTTGTCTCAGCAGTTTGATTTTTTAAAGCTTTCCTTGAATGCATAGCTGGAAGAAAGATAGAGACCACTTAGGGTAACATTTCTGGTTTTATAGATGAGGAAACTGGAACTCAAAGAGTTCCTCACTCTTATATTACATAGCTGGTTTTTGGCTGTGCTAAAACCCAGGTGTCCTGACTCCTAGGGCAGTACTCATCACATTATACCACATTGCCTCTTTCCCACAAATGGGATATCACATTTAAGAGCCACATGTGAAAACAAAGCACAGCTAAGCTTTGACTGACACTGAAAACCTAGTCATTGTATTGAATAACTGCACAATTAAATAAGTAAAATTGATCTGATTGCTGAAGGGACTATTTGAAAGATTTTTACATTTTCTATCTATTGATCTTCTGGACACATTATTGTTATTTATTAGAATTTAGGGATAGTAAGAGGATTATGGATAGCATGTTTTGTGTGTCCCTTTTCAGAGACATGACTAATTCATCTCTCGGCTTTGCATTTTAGAAACCCCAAGACGCTCTGAATTTCCACTCACCAAGTCTCTAGGATCATACACATTGTAACCTCAGCATCTAACAGTTAATCTGCCACTTCCTTGACTTTATACTACTCTGTGGTCAAATATTTTCATTCCTGGTGAAATAAGGAAATGATTTCATATTGACTAATCAAAGTCAACATGGGAATCTACTAATCATGTGCATGATCACAAGATATACACTGCATATATGAGTAACTGAGAAATAACAAGTCACATCAAACTCCTTTGTTAGATGGCAAACATGTTACAAGTTGACATGGTGAACAGGAAGTGGTGTCCTGTCCATCGGTCTCTGTTCGTCGTGTCTATCCTGTGGTTCTGGCTTAGACTCAAGTCTGGGTGTCAAGTTTCTCCTCATCCTCAGACCAAGCTTGCCACGGAAGCAGTTCATTGGTGCCATGAGAGCAGAGCGAAGAAACTTGGGGTATTTAATCGGGAGCCACTTTTGATAAAAAAAAAAAAAAAAAAAAAAGCATATACAGAACTTACTCCAAGAACACTGTTGTATTTGAGTTAATTTCAGTGAAGAGAATGTCCTTTCTGCACTAATTTGAAGAAACATCAGTTTGCGTAAATTAGTCTTAAAAGACTGGATTTATTTGTCAAAAGAGGAACAAAAACAATCTGGGTTGGTTATTTTTTCCCATTTTACTGGGAGATGTAAGGCATTCAAATCAAGTTCCTTAAAAATTAAGAAAAGGAATCCTAAAGCATTCAATATTGAAAAAAAACTGTCATTACACGTTATGTATATAATATGTAATTACATATTATATATGTAATTATATATATGTAATTAGTCTCAGATTATGGTCAATTGATATGACAAAAAACACAAAAGAGAGAAAAGACTGAGAAACAAGTAAACAACAAAAACAGGAAGATACAAGCAATGAAAGAAAAAACGAGGAAAACCAAAGGAGGATTAGAAGAGAATGACTTTTAGGGACTCAGAGAGAGAGGACAACACCACCTGTAGCTCTCCCACCTAGCCCTTAAGCACAGGTTGTTTGTATCATCCTTTGAGGTCTCTGTCCCCACATGGACTGTCAATGTCCTGAGCACAAGAATTGTGCTGGGGTTTTGTGCTATTGTTTTCCCAGTGCCTAGCACAGACACAGTAAACACAGTAAGAATTAGTAAATGAATGCATGAACAAAGGAACAAGGAAAAGAATATGCAGGGGATAGAGTCCTGTGGCCCCAAGGCTGGGGTCATGGTCCCCTGAGAGGTGCCATTGTTTCCTCCAGGCCGGAGACCACGAACGGTGCTGACCCCGGCCCTGGGAACCGGCAGTAGTTAGTGTTTCTTTGGCGGTCGTTTCACTGTGTTCTTTTTGGCCGAGTTGTGTCCAGTAAGCATTAGAACAACATTTTGCCTCTTTTTTTTGGCAGGGGGCTTTCTGGCAGGTGAGAATTCTACCACTGAACCACCTATGTGCCGTTGTTAGGGGACTTTCTGGAAGTTGATGTTTTCACCGCCCACACCTTGGGTGTCACCATGGCACCCAGTACTTTCTTTGCCCGTCTGAGGCCCTCAAACTCTCCTGTTCCGTCAGCACCCGGAGTCCGTCCTGTAACAGACCAACCCTTCTCCTCCCAAACTCTGCCTTGCTTGCTATCCCAAGGGCAGCCCCATCTCTCTTAGCCCACGGGCGGCCATTGCCTATGCTCCCAACCCCTCGGAACTCGGGGCCCTAGAAGAGGGTCAGCATCCTGGGCTGCCCTTTGCTAAGACATCGTCACATCTTCACCCTTGATTGGAAATGCATTTGTCTTTCCCATCTTTGCTCTCTAGTACTTCCGGGTCACCCCATGCATTCATCACAGAGGCTGGCCTGCGGCTGCCCACAGCCTCCTCATCCATCCGACTCCCGACCCGCTTCGGGATGGCTTCAGGGACTCTGTGCCTGTGTTACCCAAAAGATTAGCCTTAGCAAATGCAGTGATTTTTTTAAATTGTATTAAAATATGCATAACATAAAACGTACCATTTTAACCATTTCAGTTCCATAGTTTTAGGGCATAAGGTTCATCCACATTGTTATATAACCATCACCACGGTTCCGTCTCCAGAGAATTTTCATCTTCCTCAACTAAAACTCTGTACCCATTAATACTAACTCCCCAAATTCACCTATATTTTTTATCCGATTTAAGGTACTCGCATCCTACAACTTTCAGCTAAACCATTTGCCAGCCTCAGTTTCTTCATGTGTAAAATTCAGCTAATAAAAAATACTGTAGATAATTCAGACACTAAGGAGTTAAGAGAACTGAAGTGCATTGGCTTGTTGAAAGGATTTGGTGCTCGTGGAGCCTGTCGCACAGCTCTGCTGTCCTCCGTCCTTCCTACGGGTTCCCACACCCATTCACGTTCCTCACTTGGACCATCGCTGTGCTGACACTCGTAGCTTCCCCACGCCTTGTCTTTCTGACGCCCGCGGCGGGGGCGCGCCCGCCTCTCCCAGTCCAGCTCTCTGCCTCACCTGCACGTCCACTGTTGGTGAACAGTGGTCTTTGCCAGGATCCTACCCTGCAGGCATTTAATGGGCTTCTGTTTGGCTTCCGGTTCCCCACACCAGCTATTTCAGCACGTCCTCACTCCATTTCCCTACCCTGCCGCCATAGGGGTTCCTATTTATCTTCTTTCTCTTCACAGACCAGAGTTCTTAAACTTTAGTGCACGTAGGATCATGCACGCCCCCCAGGAGGTTCTGATTTGGAAAGAGGTAGTGGGTCTGAAGTCTCCAGTTTTAACAAGCAACCCCAGGGGATTTTGCTATAGGCAGTGCACAGTCCGCAGGCTGTCCTAAGCCACGAGCACCTTGAAAGCAGACATCTTGTCTTATCTGATTTTCATCTCTAAATACCCAGCAATAGATGTTGAAGGATTAATTGAATGAATGAATTTGGCTGTCACTCTGCACTTCAGAATAAGTTACCATTTTCCTTTGAAATGCTAATTAGCTACAACTGATTAAATGCAGTTTAAAACACTTTAATATGTTTTATCCTTAATCCTTTATCAGCCCTTTTCATTGCCAGTGGGAATAGGGAATAACAATGCATTTGTTATCCTCAGACTAGGACAGCTTCCAAAAAAGAAAAAAGGAAAAAAAAAGAAAGAAAAAGAAAACCCAAGGGCTGGATAAGATTGAGACAAAAGTGCAGAGATAATACATTGGGCATTTCCACTGCACCTTAAGGGAGGACAGACAGTATTCTGTTGACTCTCCTTCTGGGGATCACCAGGCAGAAGTCTTTGCAGCTGCTGTAGTGGGCATTTCTGGGGTGGCACGAATGATAAGCATGAAGTCACTGCTGGGATGTTGGGAGACGAAGACTTGGAGAAATAGATGGGTAAATCGGGACCCAGACTGACAGAGCCAGTCAGTGGTAGGAAGACTCATCTGGCTTCAGATCCTCTCTCTCCCCTTTCCTAGCTTCTGCTATGGGTAATTAGACAGTTGGGGCCACTTTTTCCCTCTTCTGTCAAATGAGGACAATATGACTTACCTTGCAAAGAGTCAGAAATGGAATATACGTGATGCACAGTGATTCTATGGTGTTAGGCAGTCAGGAGAGCTGGGTATCAGGTTAACCCTGTGTCTCTATCACAAGGGGAAGCACACGCCTGTGTGTTCATGCACGCGCGCGCACACACATGCACCCTACACCCTGTTCACGTAGAAAAACAGAAGTGGGACCAGCTCTGTTGCCCTCCGGGGAAGTCTAACTTTGAAACCTCACCCCCTCTGTAATAAAATGTTTCCAGAAGGAGCAGAAAGAGTAACCTAAGGCCACGTCCTCCCACGTCCCTCTTCCCTGAGCCCAGCTCGGAATCTATCTTGAGGAAATAGGATGTAAACGAGTGTGGGTGGCTAGAACTGAAGCATTTCTTTTACCTCTTTCCTATTCCTTCACCCTTTTCTCTTTTGGCAAGGAGAAACAAACAGCTCATTCCTGTACTGTACCCACACGTACTTGAATCTGCTGCCATGGAGTCCAAGACGCTGTTCTAAATGCCTTCTCTGGGACCTCCCTGGGAGCCTGTAGGAAGTGTGTTCCAGAATTTAGGATCATCCCTGAGCTTATGAGACCAATGTCTAAGCCCCACTTCATTCCCATCCTCAGCCCCTCCCCACCCCACCTTGTGCTTTGGGTGCTAAGGAACTTTGATTTAAATGTTAATAATAATGAACACCTATGACTGTTCTTTACAGAACTTGAGGCTCCCATCCATACTTCCTCCCTTGTTCTGAACATTTATTTGCTTTTAGGAGAAGAATTTGGACTGGTTTCCTCGGATGCG
The DNA here is from genome assembly GCA_004026885.1 of Lyroderma lyra. Taxonomy (NCBI): domain Eukaryota; kingdom Metazoa; phylum Chordata; class Mammalia; order Chiroptera; family Megadermatidae; genus Lyroderma; species Lyroderma lyra. The sequence goes on from PVJL010000279.1 coordinate 405,476, forward strand.
AGCCATGTCCCTTGTTAGCAATGAAGGTGACAGTGAGCAAAATGAAATTCGGAACCTGCAGGAGAAGCTGGAATTGACCATGAGTCTGGTCAAGCAGCTGTCAGGTCAGCTGGCAGAACTCAAGGAGCAGGTCAGTGTGCACAGGGCATGGGGGCTGGGTAGGGTGGGATCATTCACTGCCTTGTGTAACAGGAGACCCAGGGACTCCTGGGGGCAAGATTATGATCCACAGAGACATATACATCACATCTTGCATGCCACTTCTTCTATGGAAGGGGGAAGGAAGGCGCAAATGCCAAAATACAAAGACCTCTTTGCACTCTTTGATAGAAAATCATATTTCCTACTGTCATTGTAATTACTAAACTCATTGGAAAGGCAGATCATCATTAGTATCTGTCATTTCAATGCTATAATCAACCCCTTCATCATGTAAAATTGCTAGCATCTGTAAAAATAATATCAAAAGTAACTGTGGTAGCTGTTAAAATGACTATGGTGATGGGGATGATTATGTGACAAGCAAAGGCTGCTTTAAAAGAACCGTGGTTCCTGTTTCTTAACCACAGAGAGGGGTTTGCTTTTTTTTTTTTTTTTCTCTGTTTATGGAAATTCACTTAAAAATATTTTCCCTTTTTTGGATAAATATATTCTATATGATGGCAGACAGACTGTAGGTGTTGAGAAATGTTAACCCCAAACTGAGTGGCCCACTAGCATGGGGAAAGAGTGAGGAAATCGGCTCAACACCCTCTGTTTCTTCCCCCAGATGACAGAACAAAGGAAGAATAAGCAGAGACTGGGCTTTCTCGGATCAAACACACCCCATGTGAATCATCACATGCCACCACACTGATACCATGGGGGAAAGCCGTGACTGGCCTTTCATCACTATCCTGCCTGATCACTGAATAAAGAACTGAGATGAACGGGAGTGAACAGTGCCTATTGTTGAAAAGTTACAAACAGCCAAGTGCCAAGATGTTGAGTGCTTTAGCTCTGAGAACAATTTATAACTATGTTTTCACGGTTGAGAAGACCAAACTTAAAATGCAGCCGCTAGAAAGCACACATCACGCATTCTTAATGCAATGTGAAGCAACTTAACTCAAATGGACGGAGGGGGTAGGGAGAGGCAGGGTGGAAGGAGGTGCAGTGCAGAGAGAATGACCTTTTGCTAAATCAGTAAGAGTCAGTTTGGTCTTAAATGCTGACTGAAACCTTCGTCATGGTTGATTGGAATGTCTTTCTTTTAATTATGGCATATAGGTTATGACACCGGAAGTCATACTTGGGTGGCTAAATTTTACTAAAGAAAATAACTGAAAAGATTAAAAATGAGAGTTGCAAGGAAAAATGCTCATGCTTGCAAACCGTAGCTGTCACAGGGCAATTTCCTTATTTATAACATGCACCACAATGGATTTACAGCTCTAGGAACTAGTGCTTTGGCGAGTGTGCCCCTCACACTGACAACATGACTGGAATGTGATTGCTTCCTCCCCGACTCACAGAGGCTCTGTTGCATAGAGCACAAAAGGAAATTTTCATATGACTTGTTAAAAGCATGTTTTAAGTCATGTGTAGGCTAAGATTTTAAAAGATTTGGGGAAGAAAAAGCTGACAGGAAGCCTCAGGGAAGAGTTTTTTTGAAAACATATGTGTGCTATTAAAATATATTGAGATTAATAAATGAAAAGACTTAAAGATGACAGGAAATACTGAGAAACTTATGATGGTGGCATTGCCTTTTATAAATATGGAGTAAAAGCCATTTGATTCATGTTTGCTGTGCTTAAGGACCTGAATGGTTTTCTTCCTGCAGTTAGGAAAAATAATCCGAGAAATTTATTGAATACTCAAGAAAAGGCAACAATCAAAGGCATATTTTAAACTGTATCAGTGAGAGCTTTTTGAAATGTAGAAAGATAATAATCTCCTCCCCAAATTGTTTTTATGTTAAATTATGCAACCAGAATTTGTGAAGGGAGAAAATAACCTGCCATACTCATGTTATTCTTAGAAATGGTGCTTTTAGAGAGTTAAAACAAAGTTCAGATAATGAAAGTGTTAGGGTCACCACTGTGTAGCCAGCAAGCAAGGCACGTGACACCCAGCTTTGGGATGTCCTTTGCAACTTGCTCCCGTAGGGACAAAAATTGCCTCCAGAAGTTACTACCAAGCTTTAAGGTCTCGACACGGTCTGCCATGACCATTTTAATAGAGTTTAAGCTATTGGCTCCTAAAATTCTCAAATCATGGTCTACATAGATTATAAAGACTGCCTGAACCAATCCTGCTTCTACACACTGTTAAAATGTAGACTTGGAGTGAAATCGTTGAAACACAAAGCAACAAAATTTTTAATTGAATCTACTGGTACCCACCCCCATCCCCAGTCTCTCCTCAAGTTAAGAATTCTTCACTGTGACATGATAATATGTTTCCTGACCAGTTACTGAAAGACCATGATCCAAAGAGACAAAGAAGTTGGGATATATGAGTACTATCTGCACGCAACACAAAATTTTGAACCTAATAGTCTATTCAATAAACGTATGACAAATTCCACTGTCATTCAGTCACCCTTAATTCTTCATTAAAACTTTAAACCATATCATAATTTAATTTTTTTAAATGGCTTCACTAAAACTGTAGTAGACCAAGGCAGCCATTGTTTTAATCTAAGATCATCATTGATACAACAGTATTAGATCAAAAGTATACTTTTAAATATTTTAATTAGGAAGAGAGTTTTGTAGGTAGGGAAAAGAAAAGTGATAAATGTTGATCACATTCCAGCATAAAACCTGTACCAGCTTCAGCACAAAATAAAATGTTTTTGATGTCTGATCATTAAGAAAATAGATTAATTCGTACAGATGAGAGCAACCTGTCTTTTTTTAGATGATAAATTGTCTAGTCTTTCCTGACACTGTGATAGTTCTTTTTTACAGGGAATAACCCATGGGGTATGTAACTGCTATTGAGACATGGCCTGACCCTCTGCAACCATTATTAGTGGCAGCTCGTCATTTCACAGCATATTCTGCCTGTGGGAAATAGCCAAAAGAGACTGGAACTAACAAGATGCTCATTCGTTCAAAATTGAAATATTCCTAAATTGTGCTGCTTTTTCTTTCCTGCCTAGCTAGAGATTATCAGGCAAAAATGAACAAAAACAGGCAAACAAAAAAGGCATTTTGCAGTCTATTAAATTCATGATGGAGAAGCTAGTAATATAGAAATTTGACATGTGATATAAGTTTATATTTGTTCTGTATATGTTTGTAATGCAACTGGAATATTTGACCTAGGTGAGTATCAATTAATGTTCTTATATTTATATAGTGATATTAAATACAACCATCCTTGACTTTGATGTTAAGGAAAATGTGTTACTATTCAGTTATTAAAATTCACATCAGGTTGAAAGTATCAGTTTCTGCTGAATGTAATTTTTAATCTCAAGAGAACTTTCTCTCTCTACACAGTTTATTCTTAGAGTTAAATGAAAGTGTGTTTTCTAAATATGATTTTTAGATAAGAAAGTATTTATATCAATAAGACTATAACATTAATAAATAAATTGTATACATGTACAATTTATCATATTTTTTAACCCCTTAAAAAGTTCCTTTAGAAAAGGGCTTTATTTTCTCATCTTGAAATTTTTCTGTTGATGATGAGAATGCAGTGTTACAATCCAAAACAGAGTGGAGCAGGCATCTGAAATACAACCACAGATGCCTACAGGAGCCAGGCAAGTCCCTAAATGGGTGAGATTGTGGGGTACGCACCACATATAAGGGGAGGCCACAGTAAGCTTTCTCTTTGCAAAATTTGATGACTGATTTCAGTGTTCAGAAAAATCCCTAAGGCCAGTGGAGGCCCTCCAGTCACTCGTTTGCTATCTCTGAAATAATTATTTGCAAAGCGCTTCCATTTACTAGAAGAAAACACACAATACCCGAAACAAGCTGAGGACCTAAAATGCATGTGTAACTTGAGAAATCTGAAAACAAATCCAGGTATCATCTCTGAATTTGTGGGTTTCCACAAACTTGAATAATTTATAAAATTATCATACCAGGACTTCTCGTATCACCAGTAGAAGTTCTTTTCATGCAGTAGGGGATTACTATATTTGCCTCAAAAAACATGGTTCTAATATAATATGTCAGCACCAGATAAGTATAATTTATAAATTATTATTAATAAAATTGGATATGTATAACTTTAGCATGCTTTATTCATTTTTTACCATGTTTTTGAATAATATATCCATTAGCATGAGAGTCATTATTATTGCTATTTTATGTAACGAGACGTAAAGGACAAAACCTTTGGTGACTTGAACTATGCTGATGAGCTAATTCACATGGACCATTGTGCCTGGTGTTTATTGGGAATTGGCCAAATCCCCAGTTGGCCAACACCTACATTGTATCTGATACTCAGCATGGGCTCCATGGATACAGGCCATTTTGTCATCTAGGATTTCCTGGTTCTTAATGCCCAGTGCTTCAATGATAATTCCTCTCAGAAAAGAATAAAGCATGCGACAGCTGGAATCAAAATCAGTTGCATGAATCACATGCAAACCATGAGTGGAATTCTTAGCTCATACGGGCTTTTTCCAGTGTGTCACAGTTCCTTGAAGCCGTGTGGCAAGGATTGTTTTGGTTTTTGGTTTTTGATTTTTTTTTGGAATCAGAAGAAAGGGTGGGGGAGGCAAATTGGACAATGAGTTCCACTTCCAGTGAGAGTAATTGGCATAAAGGGCAGTAGTATGTGTGTGGAGGGGACTGTGATGGACATCTGCAAGTCACCGTGCCTTTTGACTGGTCAACCAGTGCTTTGAGTCTTAGAAGGCTTAGTGTTCAGGACACAACCACAGGCCAGAAATCAGTGTACTTTATTTAGCCTCTGCTGTGTCCTTCCTCGACAGCGGAGGGGCTGGCACATCACGTGGAGTCAGCTACGTGCTAAATAAACACAGAAGCCAAACTTTATGCAAGTAGAAAATTTATAGGAACAGAGATTAGCTGTTGAACTCAGTTTGACTCAATTTAATAGAAAATTCTGGGTTTTACACTTCAGTGTGGATTTTCCCCTAAAGAAGCCTGTTTCCTTTTAACTCTTGTCTTTGAGGTAAAATCAGCTCCAGGTTGAGTTGCCCTCCTCACAGCTGTGGATACAGGTGTGGAGTTCCCTGCAGTCCACAGCGGCACATCCTTCCAAAATTCTCCCCTAAAATCGATTAGCATAGAGAAAAGCTTCTTCCGAGACTGCTCCCTGTACTCATGATGGTGCTTTTAGTTTTGCCTTTATAATTATCTTCACTTTGGACATTTTTATCTGCCTTTCTCTATGCCATAACCTGTTCTTTCTGCTCCAGTGTGGTCCTGGTCTTCTTAGCAGTATATTTAAATAAAAATTCTATAAAGACAATACCTTAAAATTAGACTCAACTTTATAAAAAATATTAGTGTAATTGATGTCAGTTGGGTTTTATTAGAGAAGCAAAATCATGATGGGCACATGGACTGAGAGATGTAGTTCAAGGATTTGACATCATGCAGTCCTAGTGAAGAACTGATGAAGAACTCTATAGAAGGCTGGCATTTCTGCATCTGGTGGTGGGTGTGAAGTCACTGTAAGTCAGTGGGACTGATAGGAAGAAAAGCTGGGTGTGAAGTAGGGAAGAGTAAGGACACACTGAAACTCATCAGGACAACTAAAATTTACATCTGGCTTTCCCCATCTCCAAACTCCATAGCACATGTGACCTAAGGAAGAAGCTGATGCCCTTCACCATGGAGTTGCGTGTGCATCTGACCCAGGACACAGGGAAGCTGAAGGAGGAGATCTGATAGGGGTTGTGGACTGTGGGCTGGCTGCTGCTCCACACCAACCAGGAGAGCCAGCAGGTCAGGCTGTGAGCTGCAGTGGCGTCTCTTGCCTACTCCTGAACTTAATGGCTGTTGCTTCCCTCCTACCTTCTAAATCTCATGAACATAGCTCCTGTGGTCAAAATTAACCTGTAATCCCTATGAAAAAGGGGACTCTGGGAAATGTAGTTCCAAGTAAGCTAAGTTGACATAGTACAAAGCCACTCCACTGGAGTAGACCTTAATGCTCACTAATAGTGATGCTCTTTTTCATACTGGACACAGAGAGAAGATATATTTCCCCATATCCATTGCATGGGTAGAAGCACATGACTAGTTCTAACCAATGGATTGTGAATGCAGTTGACAAGCTGAGGTAGTAAAAGGTCCTTGGACAGCTGCCAGCTCTTTCTCTACTGTGAGAATCATGGAGGCCAAGATGGAATCTGAATCCTTCAGTTACCTCTTTGAAGGCAACTACCCTGGACAGCCTTGATACACACAGCAGAACTGGTATGAGTGAGCAATAAACTTTCATGTGTTCAGCCATTGAAATATAAAGAGGGTTTGGTTGTTGTTAAATAAATGAGATTGTGGGGTATGTGATTGTTACTGTAGCATAACCCAGCCCACCTGACTAAAACAGACACAAATTCACAACTTCTGGTATGTATCCAATAAAATATAAAATAAAAATCTATATGTGAAAAATATTTATCATATTCTATATAATTCAAAATTGAATGCAGTCGAAAGGTTCAGTAGTTTGTGTTTAAAAAATTATGATTCAGTCATAGCATGGAGTGATGTGCAATCTATGAGAAGTTAGAAATTGAAGCAACATTGGAAACAGGCAGTTTAAACTTAAAAGGGGGCAACAAATTATATGTACACTATTAACTATAGAAAAGAATGTTTCTCCAAAAGATTTGACCAAATACTCTATAATGATATTTGTCTTGAAAGAGCTGTATGATTACACATTATTTTCTTTTTTTGTTACTTTCTAAACATTTTTAGGTTTTTATAATAAATTGCTTTTATAGTTTAATAATAACATGTTTGTAAAGGAAATGAAATTTGTATTAAGTCCAGCAAGTGATTCCTATAAATAAGTTTTTCCAAACTCATTTACATTTCTATAGGATCATTGGAATTGTAGGTTAAGTGAATACCATAGCCACAGTTTATATTGATTTCAACAAGACATTTAAAAAAATGTTGCATGATATTCCTATGGGCAAGAGAGAAAATTTTGTCCTGGATGAAAGTAGAGTTCCGCAAGTGAACGATTCCACTTAATGTGAGATTAAAGTAAAATAACCTTGGTCTATTGTTAGATCTCTCCCCTTGGCCTTTTCCTGACCAACATTTATTTCAATGTCAGGAGTAAAGAAATAGATGGCAAAATGATCAAATGTGGAGATGACATAAAGTTGGGAAGTAGAGTGAACATGATGGATGACAGAGAACAATAATGTCAGAAAACTGGAACAATGAACAAAGCTATTCTGATGAACTTAGACTGGGAGAAATTTAAAGTTTAGCTCCAAAAAGCTCAGTTGCATAAATACAGGATAAAGCAGAAAACCATTCGTGTAAATATCAAACCTTGAGATTTTGAATAACCTCTCACTTCATATTTATATATTTATTTATTTCAACATATGTTGATTGAGCATTTATTATATTTAAGGAATATTGTAGAGATCAATCCAGACAAAATATTGTATCTAAGAGTAAGCACTGGATATAGAAAGAGGGGATGGTTACAATAAATATTTCAAAGGGACAATCTATAGAACTTGGTTCACAATTGGGTGAAGAATAGAAAAAGGGAGGAATCCAGAATGGTTTTTTTGGCTTGCTGAATGGGAGAATAGTGATGCCCGTTGAGATAGGGAATACTGGAGGAGCAGGCTGTTGAGGGGGCCGGGGTGTATAAGATGAGTTTATTTTTGGACAGACTGAGTTTTAGTTCTTTAAGAAACATCCAGGAAGAAATATCTGTTAGATAGTTGTATATAAAGGTCTAGAGTCCATGAAAGAACTCAGAGTTAGAGATAAAAGATTTGAGAGTTGTCAAAACATTCATGACAGTGAGACCAAAGGACTAAACACATGCTAAAAGACAGAGTAGACATTAAGAAGAAAAGATCAAGGATGAAGCCCAAAGAAAAGGAAAAAAAAAAGGAAAAAGAAAAGAAAACGGAAGGAAGGAAGGAAGCTTTGCAAGAACAGAAAGGAATGATGTTTTAGAATTCAAAGAAAGAGAGTTTTATAAATGTAAGGAACTTTCTATCAAATATGCTAGTAGACTGTCAGAGCCTTACATTTCTCTTCTTAACTTTCTATTCATAAACACATAAAAGAGAGCAATATCACACTTAATAATATAACATAAAAACAAGATACCATAATCCCACATAAACTAGATAATACCATTACAAATGCTAAGAAAAACCTAGTAAGGAGTTTTTGGAGCTGCATGTAGACACTCCATTCTCAGGATCAGTTGTGGACAGCGTTAGGTAAGAAACTAGGAGCAAACTGACTCACTTTCAGTTTGTCCTTGATTCCAGGACATAGGCCACTCTCATCTGAAAACAGGTGGCTGCCCCCTTTTATATGAACAAAGTTCTGGGTCAGTTCCAATGTCAACCTTTCTTTTTTCCCTTATATTTCCATAAAATCTTTTCATTCCACCTCCAGAGGTAAACTTCCTGTAGATGACACTGCAGGGAGCACAATGGGATTGGAGAGAAGCAAGGTGCATCTTGGCATGTCTAATCAATGGAAGACCAAACAGGGCGGCCCCTGGGACTAATGCTTACGTGGCATTGTGGTTCTCCCTGTCTATTGAATAAAAGATAATGCACTGCATCTGACCCTAAGAGAATCTAGAATCAGGGTAGAAGGAAAGCACTTCTTCACGCATTGATGGCTGGGCTCTGCAGTTTGGGCCGCCAGCCCTACATTTTACCATGCCCAAGAGGAATAAAGTAGGAGTGAACAAAGGTTTTCTGCCCAAAGGAGCTCTGTGTTCTCCCTCCTCCAGCACTGCTGATGGAGGGGAACTAGAAAGGGGGCACGGCACTGGCTCAAGGAAGCACAGGACCCCCCTAAGGAACCAAGTCCGAGTCACACTTTCAAGTCAGCCTTCACCTTGTAGGATTAGAGTGGAATGCTGAACTAAAAAGAAGTGCCAGAAAAGCCTTCTCTGTCTCTGGGGGGTTTTTTGTTTTTTGTTTGTTTTTTTTTTATTTGGTTACGTGAAGAACCGCAGATGAGTATAAGCTGGGGACCACTTTTAAATGCAAAGCATATGTGTATTATTACCATCACCAGTTCAACCTCTCTTTTTAATTGTAGGCTCCAATTTTCTGGCTTCAAAAAGACTTGAACTTTCATGAGTTTATTGTGAAAAAAAAGTCACAATTAATGCATATGTGTACATAAAAATCATTGTCGTCACCCCACCAACACCAACATTGGAAAAAAAAGATCTGAACCTAGGTGGTCTGATTCTAAAATCCATACTCAGCCCACATGCCCTCCTGTGCCACGAAAAACAAACAGGAGGCAAGGACAAGTCCTGTGGGAGGAGAGACCGGCATGGAGCAGTGTTGTGCCGTTCAACAGGGAAAGGTAGAGGCAGCAGGAAAGGCAGGCAGTTCTCGGACACGTGCCTGAGAAAGAGAAAGTAATGCAGACAAGCTCCACCTCTTCCCAACACATTTTATCCATCACACATCTGCAGACACTTCTTCAGGCACTGAGCTGGGCACTGGAAATACAAAGATACTAAAATCTACCCACTGTTCTCGAGGCGCTCACATTTCAGGAGTGCACAGGTCGATATTTCAATCCAGTGTCGTAAATGCAATGGTCAAAGTATCGAAGGAGCCATGGAAGCTCAAGAGAAGTAAGTTCAATGTCCAAAGTGCTGGGAGAGGGTGCACAGAGGAAGCAACTTTGAACAATTGAAAAGGAAGTTAGACGTGGCCAGGGCAAGGGCTCAGGGAGAAGGAGCGTTTGAAGTCACAGGAGGAGTGAAGACAAACAGAAAGCAAGCAGAAAAATGTGAATGGTGTTCATGGAATGGCCAGAGTCACACGTGGCCCGTGTGTCGTGGAGTAGCAAGAGCCAGGCTGCGAAATTATTCCGGGTTGTTATCCTAAGGAGCACAAATGTCAGGGGGCAGCAGAAACTTTTATACCTGAAGCAGAACATGATCAGACTTAGTAAAGACATTCGTAATGGATAGTGGGTATTTGGAAACAATGAGTTTCCTGAACATTACGGATGGAGCCGTAATCATCTGAGTGTGTTTTGAGTTCAGTTCAGAAGAACCAAGATTTGTATCAAGTGTTACAGTGTTTTGACATATGTTATTACCTTTAACCACTCCCCTCAGGAATTCTAAAGGTAGATATTTAATAGCCTTCTGAAGTAATATTTAGTGTCCTTGTAATTTTACAGATGAGGAATTGTCTTAGTTATCACAGAGCTAGTTACTAGTGGAGCCAGGACTGCACCGTCTTCCGCCCAGGCCTGTAGAGAGAGGCCTCCTCGGGAGACCGGTCGTCGTGAGCCCCGTGCGGATCGCACTGAACCTCCACCCATTTGTGCATGACTAAATGGACGCCACACATCTAACATTCCAGAATTCTTCAGTTGTTTAAATAACATGACTACATTCCTAAATAAATATTTTCATGGAAAAGAAAAATTAAAGGTATTAGTTAGGCGTTGGTGATTTCACTTCATGTGAAACAGCTTGGAAGAGTGGGTAGAATCTATTAGCTGAATTAACATACGTGGAAGACTTAGTATTTTAAAGAGAATATGTAAAAAGAACTATTTCCCTGTGATCTAATTAGCTTCCCAACCCCCTGGCGGGAAGACCCTATCCTGCAACCCACCTGAACAAGCATTTTTGTTGCTTATTTTCCAACTCTCCTCGCCACCTCTGCCTGCCTCTCTATTTTATTACGTGACATTTTCATTGAGCTATTGAAATTGGATGTGTCAGACACATTAAAAGCAATGGCAGTTGTGGCAAGTTAGTTGATATATTTTAAAATAAACCAAGGGAGCCATGTAGATGTCAGGGGAATAAATTGCTCTGTTTAGCAACAAGTGATTTATTTAACTACTGTGGACGGGGTCCGAGAGATTGCCAAGCTGCATATATTTTGGAAAAAGCTGAGCTATTTTCTCAGAAATCTCTCATGTGGGACCGAAACAAGAACGGGAGGAGTTTATGAGAAGATTAATTAAATTCTTGATTTGGGAATGACCCCAAGGAATGAGTTTTATTTCCCCTGTGCTACAAAATTGACCTCATAGCGTTTCTGAAGGTGAGACACGTTCTAGAAGCATCATGTATGAGCACTGGCCCAGCCTGCATGGCCTTCACTCAAGCTGCAGCAGAGGCGTTTCTCATAGCTTGCCTTTGAGGGCACAACCTGGTGTTTCTAGGAGTATGGTGAGCAGAAAGGCAGACGTCTGGGCTTCCACTCTCTCTTCATCTCACCATTCCACCTTGGTTGGCGATGGCTAGGCACAAAGTAATCAACATACATGTGAATTGATGGGAGCCTAGAGTTGCACAAATACAGCACAGCAGCTGACGTCACGGACTGTGGAAACAGGAGGCCTAGATTTTCATCCTGGTTTTGCCCCTTACTCACTGGGTGGTTGTGAACAAGTTTCTGGCTTTTCTGGGCCTCGTCCTTCTCATCGGTAGATGAAGATAGTAGCCACACTGACCCCCTACAATTAATGTGAGGTTCCATGAGTTACTGCAACTGCAGAGAGGACCAGCTGGGAGTGTCCCTTGTCTTATCACTGATCTTCCCTTCTCCTTTGGCCCATCCCCTCAGGACACACACATGCTGTAGTAGCCATTTTAAAAAAGAATCCCGATTTTATATCCTTCTCTCTTTGGACCTTACTCCTTTTCTGTCATTTACATCAAAACTCCAGGAAAGAATTGGGCATGTCTTCCTTGATCCAGTCCAGTCAGAGATTTATCTCTATTATTCCAATGAAACTGTTCATCAGAATCCTACCCGTGTGCTGTGCTCGCTTCGGCAGCACACACACTAAAGTTGGAGTGACGCAGAGATTAGCATGGCCCTGTGTGAGGAGGTCACGCGCAGTATTACTAGTGTGACCTCCGTCTTGCCTAATCTAATGGTCACTTCTAAAGGTCTCTCAACTTGGGGACACAACTTTTCAGCAGTTTTTGACCCATTCTTGACTCCCTCGTTCTGAAACACAGCTCTTCCTTGGTTTTCTTCTTGTTCCACTGGCTACTCTTACCTGGTCTCCTTTGCAGGCACCTCCTCCCTGGAGTGCCCCAGAGTCCAGTCTCTAGAACGCTTCGCTCGTTTTTTTTACAAAATGATTTCATCCAGTCTCATGCTAGCTAGAGACAGATTCAGATACATGGCCATGACTCCAGCCCCAATATTTCCCTAGGATCCCCTAGGCTCCGACTCAACTCGTATTTCACCCCTCCACGTGGGTGAAGAACAGGACTCCTAACCTTCATACCGTCAATGCAGGAGGTACTGTGGGACATACTCAAATTATGAGGGGCTCCAGCCTGAGCGTCCCCTCACACTGCAGAAAGTAGAACAGATACGGACAGGGCTGCAGTGGCATTACTAAGCCTGCCACCTACCCTGGGCTACTCGTTATGTGAGACAACATCTTCTTTCCTGGGCCTTGCAGACTGTTTGAGGTCAGGTTGGCTAATATTTGCAGCTGGGGTTGATATTAAGCATATTTGATCACCTATATATTGTAAATAAACATGTATCAATTATACAAATGTAAAATTCTTTAAAATATATTTTCTTCATCTCTAAATTATTGTTATATGTATATATGTATTAAATTGTGTATTCAATTACATATATAGATATGTATGCATGTGTGTAGAACTGCTTACCATATGGTAAAAGCTTATGAAAATTGTTCTTCTAATTATTCTAATAATTTCCAAATAATTATTGATCTTTAGAAATATTTGGTGTTATCTTTCGATGCAGCTCTCACTAGCTAAATGATACTCCAGTAGGAGCTATGATTTCATGGGCAGAACTGCATAAAACCCTTCCGACAACATTTCCCTTGAAATAGTTATTAGGTGGCTTGGGATGTAAATAAGTTTTCAATTTGTCTTAACACCAGCAGTGTCATTCATGGTGCTGATTTCTCAGTTCCCACTGATCAAAAAGTGATCCCATTTAAAGCATTTCTAGTAAAAAAGATTTGTAACACTTAGAATTTTATATCATCAGTGTACATATCATCAACAATCAAATAGAAAATAACATTTAAAAATAAGACAAAGATAATCAAGCCAGATGCAAGGTGGCACTTAATGTGTGCTCAGGTGTTGAGTTGCCAGATAAATTTTAAATGGTTTTCTGTACCTCAGTTTTCTCATTTGTAAAATATAATGACTTTCTTAAATGAACTAATATACTTTTAGAATATCACCTGACACAGAGAAAATGCAAAATATGAGTAGCATTTTTATTGATGAAATTAACATTAATGTCCTTGATCAATGGGCATTCAGTGAGTTTCAGTTAATTCGTCACATTAAATGGAGGTGATATTGAGAAGTGGTACCCATACCTCAGGTCACCCTTGACTCCAAACTGCCCCTAAGAGCGCTGTCTTTTCCTGTATCCTCCCTCCTCTGTGGGGAGTGTCTGCAAGGCCAGCAGAGAGTACAGAGCTCTATCTATCCATGCTTGCATTTGCCCCTACTATGACCTGCCGAACTGAGGTATCTGTCCTTGTTTTGCTCAGAGCCACAATCCTACTGAGGCTGCACAGCTGAGGGTATTCAATGGGACCCTAAGCAGGGGTCCCTATGTGGATCCTAGGTTTTTGACACAAATTGCCACCATCAAATCAGAGTCTCTGTCTTCCCCACTGGGCTTCACTAAGGCAGAGAGGCCTTGCAGGAGGACATATGGGCTAGACAATAGGTACCAAGGCCCAACCCACTAGTGAGCGACAGGGACATCAACCAATGAGAAAGGACTCTAGTCACAGTTCTGAAGCAGTGTCATTAACTCTTTAGTTGTTTGACCCTAGGAAGGACTGGGAGGTGCCAGAGAAGGACTCAGGATGCTTAAGGCTGCAAGCAAGAGAAGAGACTCATGGGCTTAGGTCATTGGTTCTTTGCTTATAGCCAAATTATTCAGTTTTGTTTTTTGTTTATCGTTTTGTTTTTTGTTTTTTTTGTGTGTTTTTGAACAACTATTACTTACATCAGTACATAACAAGGCTTCTTACAGAGGGAATATGCTTGAGGATGACAAATATTAATTTACCTTTTAAACCTTTCATCATTCTTCAGACTGCTGATTGGGAAAAACCTGTATTATGGGAGATATTCTAGAAGATCATGTGGAGCTTAGCCTTGGTCACGTAATGAAATTTTTATGTCTATTATTTTATTGTTTATTTATATTTTTTAAATAAAAGAAACCAAATGTACAGACAAATTTCATATTTGCAAATTTGCCTATTTGCTAAACATTTATTTGCAACTCCAAAATCATGGTGCTGTCACTCATTTGTGCAGATGTGCAGAGCTGTGAAAAATTTGAGCCACCAGACATGTACGTTCCAGCTGAGGTCGAACAAGACAATGCTCTGCCTTCTTGTTTCAGCTCTCCTTATGTAAATAAGCATCCTTTCAGGATCAATTTAATGCCACAGTTTTGGCATTTTTGTGCTTATTGTTGGGGATTTCACTGTTTAAAGTGTTTCCAAAGGGTTGTGCTAAAGTACTGTCTAGTACTCTTTAGTGCAAGAAGGCTGTGATGTGCCTTATGGGATATACAAGTGTTAGGTAAGCTTCCTGAATTCTAATGCTGTTGGCCCTGAGTTCAATGATAATGAGTGAGCAATACATATTAAGTAAGGTGTTTTTAAACCGAAGCATATATAAAACAAGATTGTGTATTGATCAGCTGACAAAGATATTTGTGATCAGGGGCTCACAGGAAGCTAACCATGTGTTTCTCCTAGGAGCAATGATTCAGTATTCTTTAGTTCAGTGCTCCTAGTGACCGTAGAAGAGCCTAACTATTGTGAATAATGAGAATTGACTGTATATGCAAAACTTAATTTCAAATTCCTCCCTCCCTATTTTCATCTCAGATAATAACTATACTTTCAGTTGTTTAGGCAATTACCTATGTTCATCCTTTCCTCTCACCTCCCATATCTAATATATCAGCCAGTCCTTTCATATCTTCCTTTGAAATTGCTGCACTTCTACTTTCATTGTGTCAAGCTTGATCTAACTGCGATCACCTTGATGATGGCAATGGCATCCTAATTGACTACCGTGCTCCCTTCTATGACCACGCCCATCCTTAACACACAGGTGAGTCATATCATGTCACTCCTCTGCTGAGAACCCTCCAGTGGCTTCTCATCTGATTCAGAGCAAAGGCCAAAGCCCTTACCATGGCCTTTAGCTATTATGAGGTTTTGGGGGGACCGATTTTTGTCTTTTGATTTTTTTTTTAGCTCAGTTCATCGGCTGTCGTTAGTGTTAGTGTATTTTATGTGTGGCCCGAGACAATTCTTTCAGTGTAGCCCAGGGAAGCCAAAAGGTCAGACACAGCTGCTCTAACACATCATGATGTGCTCTCACATCAAGGCCTTGTGTTGCCATTTTGTCTACTTCAAATATTCATCCCCTAAGGAGTCACCTGGCTCCCTTCCTCACTGCCTTTGTGTCTTTCCTCAAATGTTAGCTTAGCAGAGAAAACACCCTGAGGTATTCCATTTAGAATTACCTCTCTCATATTCTTGGTCCCTTTACCCTGCCTTGTGTTTCTTCATATCAATTATGACCCCATGTATTATAAATCAGTTTTTTGTTTCCTCTCAATACGGTGTAAACTTTTTGAGGGCAAGGACTTTGTTATGTTCTCCCCTGGTTCCCCAGTATCTGAAACAGTATCTGACACAAACTAGATGCTAAATAAAATGTATTAATATTTCGATGGATTCTTCAAATTATGTTACATAAACTAGAGATAATATTACTCCTATTTCACACTGTGACTTGCCTGCAATAGTGTTGGGATAGAGCTTAGACTGCCTTCGTGCTTACTTGGCGGGCCCCGGGGCCATCTTCACCAAATCTGCTCAGGGAATGCCGTGCTCTCTGTTGACCCCAGCAGGGCAAATGACACACTGTCAAAGCCAGACACCAGGAATGCTGAGATCATCTGCGCCCGCCTCTCGGCTTTAATAAGGGCAATTAAGACTAGCTGTGTTACTTTAGGAACTATCACCTTGAAAGCTCTATAGATTATCTCATAAATCACCTGTTTTCTTCCCGGTATGAATTGTGAAGGAGAATGTTTCCTTCTCAAAGGAAGATGTGCGATTTGGAAAACTTTCTTCCCCTGCAGGATGCACACAGGTGAGGACACCACCCAGCCAACCGCGGTATTGTGACACAGGACACTGGTGTAGAGTTAATGCTTAAAAAGTTAACTGCAGGATTCTCAAGTGTTAGGACCCCTTACCAGGGCTTACTTAAGTTTGAAAGAAAGGTGTCCTTTGTAACATACTTCCTGTTGAATGGGAGCAGGTGTTGCTTACTAGACATTAAACAGATACAGAGTGAACCATGGGCTTCTGTAGAGGGGTTAGCTGCTTAGACAAATTCAGTCTCCACTCTTGGTCAGCAAACCAGAATGTTAGGGCAGTCGGGGCTGGAAGCCACATGCATGGAGGATCTAAGAAACCACCCACAGAGTCATCATTCTTCTAGGCTCAAGCTCCTCAAACAAAAATCCCACTCTGTTCCCAGGCAGGAGAGCCTCCAGGGTTGGAATTGCTCAAGCCTCGGTTCACAGATGTGTCACTGTACTCACTTGCTCCATAGGTATGCATGCAGTTGGCTCCACACCCGACAGTCCAAGCTACCAGAGACTCGGGGCATTGATGTTTATGGCAAAAACGAACACACGTTCATTGTGAAAATTTTGGAACATGCAGGAAAAATCATGAATAAAAACGGGGCTTATAATTTTAAGACCCAGAGGCTAAACGCTGTTAACAATTTAGTGCATATCCTTGTAGCCATTTGTCTATATGTGTGGGAGTGCATATAGTTTGAAACAAGTTGGAATATTCCAAAGATGCTGTTTTGTAATCCTCTCCTATTTACTATTCGATTGTGGACATTTCCCCACATCATTAATTGTTTTGCTAGTAATTTTTCTGAATGGCTGTCCAGTATTCAACCATATAGATGCACCATATTTTATTCAATAATACTTTACAGGTTAACATTTAGATAATTTTCAGCTTTTCATTATTAAAGATAACACTGTGATGAACATTATTAAACATAAATATTTGGGTGCATCTCTATTTTCTAAGAATATAGTTAATCAAGTGAAATCATATAATCAAAATATTTGAGTATTTTTAAGGATTCCAAAAGATTTTGTCAGTTAATATTCCTACTCCTAAAGCATTGAAGGGCCCCTTTTCCTGATGGGGATTTTGGAGAAGACCACTCTGGGAGTCCCTCTTAGGGACCCACTGTCCCTGATGGAGCTAGCATGCACTCCCAGAAGCTGCCCCAGGGCAGCACTGCACAGAAGGCTGTCACTGCACCTCAGGGCCTTGTGGGCCACACTTACTCATCTCTACAGCTGGGCCAGCTGAAGCATGTGGAGGTCAGGTGATGTGCGTGGGGTCAGCACCCAGTGGTGACTCAGCCCAAACCACTCCAGCTCCTAAACCTTGCTCAGATCACAAGGCTGAAAGCACTCACTTCCCTGAGGCCCATTATTCCCATATGATGTTTAAAAATTAAAAGAGGCCACTTGCACTTGAGTGTGTGGATATTAAGTTTTGAAATGACTTTGGTCTAGCCCTATGACTTTGCTAATGGTGATACTAAATGGTGTATAATCCTGCCTTCTTTTTCCTTTCTGAAATCGATCAGAGAATGATTTGTAGAGTTTCCCTTCACAATATAATTTGCAAGAAAGCTGTGTCATGGGTGTATCCAGGTGTCCATCTGAGACTTTAAGACTTAGAGATGTAACTGCTGAACTGGATCACAACAAAAATTGTGATTTGTTATGACTCATACATAAAGTCCAAACTGCCTTGTAAAGCACTAGAACACCCTTGCCAACTAAGAAAAACCCTGGTGACATAGATGGCCCTAAGATGAAGGCCATAGTCTACTTCATCCATATTCAGTAAACCAAATAAAATTCAGGTGACCTGTAGTCTGCCAAGCTAATAAGACTGAATCTCTGCAGGTGGCTGCTGAGCCAGCACAGGGCTAACTGCAGCTGGTCCGTGGTGGGGAGGTGCTTCTATTGGTTTACTGTCCTGGATCCTCCCTGGAATGGTGCTTCTGAGTTCAGGTCCTCCATGGACACTGTGTTTAGCTCTGATCCTTAGTGGGAATTGAAGCTAAGATGATTTTTTAGGTGCCAGCATCACTTCACAAGGGGTAAGAGAAAGTGCAAGAGCAGTGACTCATTCCCACAGCAGGGCGATTGACTCCTGACCTAGGAGGGTAGGTGAGTTTCATCTTCTGCATTCACAGATGAGCCTAATGTATAAAAGTAAAACAAAATAAACAAACTGAAGAGACTTAAGTTGTAGCATAACTGTCAAATTAAATCTCTGCCTATATAAATAACAAACACATAACGGAGCTTATCACAAACATTCTTTCAGTAATACCTAAAGGCTAGGAACTCCTTTCAGTACCTATTTGCAGGAGGTTAAGTTTTAGGAAGGCTTTTGGATGATGGAATTTGGGGAGGAGGCCCTGAGACAGAGGGCAAGCTGGGAGGGATGAGGGCAACAGGGGGATGGCATGACGTTGGGTTCTTGTAAGAACCTTGAGAGTGCTTTTGAGCTCTGGGAAAAAGAGGGATTCCCACCACTTCTACTGGGAGTCTGCTCTGCTCTGACACTCTGAAGATCAGCATACTTGGGACCTGGGAAGCCTCCCCTTAGCATGGACCCCGGCGATGTAATGCAGATCTTGCCAAAGGCAGGCACAAGATTCCTTCAAAGGGTGTTGTGAATAGAGGAGGAGCAAGAAAAATAACAGGGCAAAACCCACATGTGATTGTATCCAGAAGACTGACTCCTGAGTTCCTGTGAGAGAACATTGGGAACACCCCAAAACACTTGGGTCAGAAACACTTTACGCCTGGAGGGCAGGTTAGGGCTAGAGCAGGACACCTAGTTGTAAATGCTAATGTACCCATCACACCAAAGTCCTCTGTTTTAGTGACCAATCCTTTATTGCTTGCCATTTAGGTAGTGTCCAGTTTTTCATTATTAAAAATAACACTGTGATGAGCATAAATATTTTTGGTAGATTTTATCCATTGGAGCAGTTTTAGATTCACAGAAAAATTGAGAGGAGGTACAGGGTTCCCATATACCCCTGCCACCACACACACGTAGCCACCTCCATTGTCCACATCCCCAGCAGACTTGTTACAGTCGATGAAGCTACAATGGCACACACCTTATCACCCAGGGTCCATAGTTTGTTTTAAGGTTCATGCTTGGTGCTGTACACTCCATGGGCTTAGACAAATTTTTAATGATATGTATCTTCCACTGATATACAGAGCAGATACCACCCTAAAAAACCTTGGTGCTCTGCCTATGCATCCCCTCTCTCTCCTTCTGGCAACCACTAATCTTTTTACTATCTCCATAGTTGTCCTATAGGAGTCAGGTTTCTCCAGAGAAACAGAACCAATAGGAGATATATGTCTCCTACTGATTCTGTCTACTGGTTCTGTGTGTGTGTGTGTGTGTGTGTATAGAGAGAGATTGTGTGTATCTATATATTATGTATACATAATATATACTGATATAGACATGTGATTATAGTAAGATGAAGAGTCCTGTGATCTGCCATCTGCAAGCTAGAGACCCAGGAAAAGCTGGTGGTGTAATTCTGATCATGGGAGCCTAGAACTTTCTGTTTTAGAAGGTTATTAATTCAATTTGTAAACTACACATAGGCCTATTTAGATTGTCTGTTTCCTCTTTGGCAGATTGCACCTTTCAAAGAATTGGTCCATTTCACGTAGGTTATCAAATTTGTGGCCATAAAGTTGTTCATAGCATTCTTTTAGTATACTTTTTATGTCCATGGGATCTGTGGTGATAACCCCTTTTTAAATTCTGATGTTAGTAATTTATGTGTTTTCTCTCTCTTTTTTTTTTTTTTTTTTTTTTTTTTTTTTTTTTTTTTTTTTTTTTTTTTTTTTTTTTTTTTTTTTTTTTTTTTTTTGCTTTTTGGTATGTGGGTAGCTCCCTGGCTGGGGATCGAACCCAGGCCGCAGCACTGACAGCGCCAGCGCCGAAGCCTTAAGCCACTACACCACCAGGGAATTCCCTTTTCTCTTTTTTTTTATTAGTTGGCCGGGCTAGATGGTTCTATTGGTTCTATTGATCTTTTTTGGCTTTATTGTTTTTCTCTATTAATTTCTCTTTTCAGTGTCATTGATTGCTGCTCTAATTCTTATTTCCTTTTCTTATGCTTCCTTTGGATTTAATTTGCTCTTTTTCTGGTTTCTAAGGTGGAGTCTTAGAGGATTGATTTTAGCTCTTTCTCCTTCTCTGATATGCACATTCAATGCTACAAATTTCCCTCTAAGCACTGCTTTTACTGCATCCCACAAATTTGATATATTGTGGTTTTATGTTCATTTAGTTAAAAATATTTAAAAAATTATTTTTGAGATTTCTTCTTTGACCTGTATATTATTTAGAACCATGTTCTTTAATCTCTAAGTGTTAAAAATAATAGCTGGAGTTTACAGCTGTCTTTCAGCTATTGATTCCTAGTTTAATTATATTGTGTTCTGAGAGGAGACTCTGTATGGTTTTTATATTTTTAACTTATTATCATGTGGTTTATGGCCCAGAATGTGATCTATCTTTGTGAATATTTCACATGGCCTTGAAAAGACTATATATTCCACTGTTGTTGGATAAAGTAGTCTATAGAAGACTACTATTATATCCAGTTGATTGATAATGTTGTTGAGTTCAACTAAGTCATTACTGATTTTCTGCCTGCTGAATCTATCCATTTATGATATAAGGGTATTGAAGTTTTCAATTATAATAGCAGAATCATCTATTTCTCATAATAGTTATATCAGCTTTTGCCTCACATATTTGACACTGTTATTAGGCACATGCATGTTAAAAATAGTTATGTCTTCTTGGAGAATTGACACCTTTATCATTATGTAATCCCCCTCTTTATCCTTGAGAACCTTCTTAGATGTGAGTCTGTTCTGTACGAAATTGATATAGCTATCCATACTTTCTTCTGATTAGTGCCAGCATGGTGTATCTTTCTCTAGATATTAATACTTTTTCATCCATATGTGTCTTTATATTTCAAGTGCGTGTCTTATAGATAAGACATCTTATACAACTATACGTATATATTTGGGTCTTGTTTTTCGATCCCCTCCGACAATTTCTGTCTTTGAACAGAATTTTTACATGGCTTTCTGGTTAAATTCATATTCGTATACCAACATATTTAATATTATATCTATCCACTTAGAAATAAAATGTATTGTGTTATAAGTTGTATATTAATATGCACATATATGAAGGCTGTCTGGAAAGTATCCAACCATGCAATATGAACGATAGATGCCTAGATT
The DNA here is from genome assembly GCA_004026885.1 of Lyroderma lyra. NCBI lineage: Eukaryota > Metazoa > Chordata > Mammalia > Chiroptera > Megadermatidae > Lyroderma > Lyroderma lyra. Next base: position 427,131 of record PVJL010000279.1, read on the forward strand.
TTTTCTGTATAGCCCTTATGTAATTATACAATTTGATAGCTTTTTACAAATGTATACATCATGTCACAACTTTCTCAATCAATATGTAGAGTATTTATGTTTACTCAAAAATGTCCCTTATCCCCTTACAATCTCCTCTTCCTTCCTCATGTCTCCCTGGCATTCACTGATCTGATTTCTATCATGATAGACTAATTTTTCCAATTGTAGAACCTCATAGACATGAAATTATACTATATATAATCTTCTGTCTCTGAGTGATTTCACCCATAAAAATTTATTTGGATTTACCATATTTTGCCATGTATAATGCACACTTTCCCCCCCAAACTTGTAAAGGAAAAATAAGGATGCATGTTATACATGGGTAGTACTAATTCCCTATCTATATATATGTTTTTAATTCTTTTATTTATGCTTATGAGTTAAAAGTGTAACTGTAGAAATCAATAATGATATTTGTATGCAAAATAATACCCTGGAATATGATAATTTTTATATAAAAATCTTTATATATAAAATTTCTTGTATCTGTTCTTGTGTTTTATAATTATTTGTTACATAAAATTTCTTATACCATAATATGTTAAAAATAAATGAAATGGGTGGGAGTGGAGGAAGTGGGAGCCAAATATATGGTGATAGCAATGGAACTCACACTGGGTGGTGAACTCATTGTACAACAAGTTGACAATGCACTGTAGAATTGTACACCTGGAACCTGTGTAATTCTTGCTAACCAATGTCACCCCAATAAGTCTGACAATAAAAAAAATTCTAGAAAAACTGAAAATTTAAAAAATGCTGAAGTTCCTTTATGAAAAAACAAGTAGCTAAATATAAGTAAATAAAAGTTTGAATTAAAAAATTAAAACAAAAGTTTTTTTCTCTGGAAGTTTGGGCCCAAAACGTAGGTGTGTATTATACACAGGAGTGTATTATATAAAGGAAAATACAGTATCAATGTTGTTTTATATTTCAGTAATCTCTTTCCAGTGCTTAGAATTTTATTTTATGGATATACCCTAACATGTTTGTTCATTAATTTGTAGATGGTGATTTGGATTGCTTTTTAAACCTGCCTGCTGAGTCCCTTACAGAGGGGGATTTGAAACCCAGGCTGCTCCAAGAATCTATTACCATGTGATTGAGGCTATACAATAACAGAGTAACTACATGTTGAAAAATAATTATGTTGTTATTTATTTAAAAATACATTTGAGTGGCAGTTTTGAAAATAATGTATAAAAGTGGTCTTCTACTACTTTTATGTTGGACAAATGGTTGGTACTAATCTAGGCCTTGCTAATGCCCAGATAAAAGACAGATAGTGTCAGAGATGCCACAAGTTCCACTTGCTGTAAATGTTATCAGTTTGCTACAGAAGCTGGAAGCTTTCTACTAGCAAGTAGACAGGACATTGCCCTTGGGTTTGGATTCAGTTGTTGTTTTTGTTTGTTTGTTTGTTTTGTTTTGTTTTTTACTTTCAGCAAATAAATGACTCTTTCTGAGGCTCTGCGTTGTGTGTGGGTGGGTATGTATATATGTATGTGTATATATATGTATGTGCATACCCATATAATATTTATAATGCTAATATACGTAATATGTATAAGAATGCTATCTTTCATGGTTGTTGCAATCATTAAATGATGCAACACATGGAAATATCTAACACCGGTTCCTATATTATCTATACAGGAAAAAATAGTATTATGTTTAATCTGAGTTGTATATTCAAGGTTACTATGTAAACTAAAGGATTCTATTAATCTACCACAGGCCATTGGCAACCTTATCCCAAGGTAGCTTTTCAGACTTGCTTGTCACCTAGCAAGGACCCTTTGGGAATGTACCACCAGACAGTCAGTTTTGAACAGAGAAAAAGCCATATCCAAGAATGAAGAAAGAACTAACCAAAGACATAAGGCATTTCTCAAAGTGGTTTTTGTCTCTTGGGTGGGGTTTCACTTCTTTTTTTTTTTTTTTTTTGTACACAGCGTTGACAGCGCCAGCGCCGAAGCCTTAAGCCACTACACCACCAGGGAACTCTGGGTTTCACTTCTTGACTGAAGTGTCACACTAGGGGAGCCAGAGTGGATTATGTTGCCTGGGTACACTGGAGGGAGAGAAGAAACCCATAAAGAGCACAGTAAAAGGAAAAGGAATGCCAAGTCACCAAGTCCATGTTCTCTGATTTCACATTCAGCTCTTATCTTAAATCATATATTGTTTCAGCAGATTTTTCCAAATCACAATGGGTCTAGCATCCTGCTGGATACCACAGATAATTCAGAAACTTGTGCCATATTCTTCAGTAAATAAACCATATAGATTTAAAACAGTGATTCCAAGAAAAAACTACTGGTATAGACCAGAGGTATTCAGTGTTTTGGCTTCCCTCAGCCACATTGAAAGGATTGTCTTGGGCCACACATAAAATAAACTGACACTAAAAAGAGCTGATGACCAAAACAACAACAACAACAACAACACAGGTCCATGCATAATTTTCTTAATGTTTTAAGAAAGTTTATGAATTTGTGTTGGGCCGCATTCAAAGCTGTCGTGGGCTGCATGGGTTGGACAAGCTTAGCATAGACTTTCATGGTTAATTATGTGTATCAACTTGACTGGGCCATGGGGTGCCCAGATAGTTGGTCAAACAATTTTCTGGGTATTTCTAAGTGGGCATTCTGAACGAGATAAACCTTTAAATGGGTGTATTGGGTAAAACAAATTGCCCTGACTGATGTGGGTGGGCCTCATACAGTCAGTTGAAAGCTTGAGTAGAATAAAAAGACTCACTGATCCTCCTCCAAGTAAGAAAAAATTCTTCCTACCTGATGTCCTTCAGACTGGAGCATTGGCTTTTTTTCCCAGCCTTCTGACTTGATCTGAAACATGAGCTCTTTCTGGGTCTAGAATCTGTCAGCTTTCAGACTAGAACTTCACCATGGACTGTCCTGGTTCTCAGGTCTTCAAATTCAGACTGGAACTACACCATCACCTCTCATGGGTCTTCAGCTTGCTGACACTTGCAGATCTTGGGACTTGTCAGCCTCCATAGTCATGTGAGCCAATTCTTTACACACACACATACACACACACACACACACACACACACACTATTTGTTCTGTTTCTCTGGAGAACCCTAGCTAATATTTTAGGAGGTCTAAAAGAGGAGATGTTATTGACAGTAGAACTGGCAATGAAGGCCTTCAAAACCAGTCCCCATAAAATACCTATGACATCTCAAGAGTATGGGCTGGTGAAGGGAAAGATGTTACATCTGAAAAACACAAAGGACACAGGGTTTCCTTGGGCCTTTGGGCCTTCAATAAGCCTCAGTTCTAGCTCTTTTTGTGCTAATGATTTAATTTCTTCGAAAAGAGATGGATAAACTTGGTATCTAATGCTATGTTCCACTCTCATATCTCCAGATGTCATATGGGTTCTTAACCTTAAAAAAAAATAGCACAATATTATACCATTATAATATAAATATTATGTGGGCAGGCTGATAAATTTTGCCTCCACTTAAATAAAAAATGAACATGAAAGGAAATTTTAATGTAATAAAAAGTAAATATACCTACATAATTTATTTTCAAAGCTGCATAATTACTTTTGTACAAAATCAACATACTTTTCAATACATTTCTACCATCTTGGTGAAGCTGATCATTGGCAGTCATAGGCCTTCCTCTTTGTGGTTTGTCACTCACATCTGCCTGTCCCACTTCTCCATCTTTGAACTGTCTTACCTAGCATGTTACTGTGCTCACAGCAACACACTGATCACCATAAATGGCTTGCATTCATCTGTGAATCTCAAATTGAAGGAACTTTTTCTGCTGTTAAGAATTTAATAATAGCACCCTGTTTGAACTGACCATCTGAACACTCTTCCATTTCTGTGTGTGCTGGGTGAAAAATGTCAGCATCTGTGTGTGCAAGGTCAAGCTTGATGGAGGGGAGATACCACATGACTACACAGAAAGAGTTATATTTAAATATTTCTAATGTAATAAAAAATATTACAGTGGAAGCAAAGTTTGTCAGCTCACTGTCATGTATTATTTAGGCATACCAGCCTTTCCCATGGCCCTGGTATGAGAAAATGGGTTTGGGGGAACTAGAGATAAGATAGAGGGGGCTAAGCCGGTATGACATGATTTTAGAGCAAAGAATTTGTAGAGTTCAAAATGTTCTCTCTCCTGTGACACTAATTCAATGCTCTTAGACAGCATTTATGAGCTTGTCTTCCCAAGACTGACTTACTTTCCAAGAGGCTCTTCCATCTCTCAAACCAGCTGATTTTTGATAGTCACTTAATGATCAGTCCCCTAAATACATTGACAATTTCAAGTTGGACAAGGCAAGAGCCTGAACACCCTATCTTCCAGGTAGTAAGTAGCAAGGAACCCATGGTCAGCAGCTTCTCAGTATCCATCTAGTGGTGACAAGGTAGGGGTCGTAGTGGAGTCATCATAAGGGATCATAATAGGAATTACCTATAAGCACATAGGCTTGTATCATGTAAAATGATTGAGCCCAAGAGAGGAATGGAGAAAATAAGGGTGAATGGGAAGAGAACTTCACTATAGATAAAGACCAAAGCAGCATGTCTCAGATGCTGGAAATGAAATTTCCTTCAACTTGTTGGTTATACCCATCCCTCACAGCAGAAATCTTCTAAACTGCACACTCCAGGGAAGCATTTACTTGACTAGTCCCTGACCTATGAGATACTTTCTTGTTGCTAGTACAAGTTAGTGCTCTGGGCATATTGTCCTTTGTTAGCATCCATTCTTGCTTATAGAGCTTAAAGATCCTGCAGAATTAGGACAGATGAAAAACAGCAGTATGGGTAATGGTACAGAGTTGACATTAATCATGGTTGTGATTAAAAGATCAGCTTTATCAATGGGGAAGATTTTTAGAAACAATGCAAGATTTGCTTATTAAGTATTTGCTAAGCACATGCCATGAGCAGTACTACTTGGAAGGGAAATTACTGAGAAAGAAAAGACTAAAGACATGGTGAAGAGAGTGGATCGTAAGTCAAAAAAGGATAGGTAGGAGTTAAAAAGTGAACACATATCCCTCTGGTCCCTAGATGGAAAGATGGAAAAATGGAATGTGAGGAATAAATAATTCAAGTAAATGCTGGCGAGTCATTAAGACTTGTATGGAGCATTCACTTCTTGTCAAGCAGTTTACTATGAGTTACATGGGGGCCGTGGGATGAAGGAGAGTGGAGAGAGAGAAAACAGTAAGCAAAACACAATCCCAACACTCAAGGAGTTTGAAGTCTAATAGGAGAAATAGGCAATAAAGAAGTAATAAAATGATAAATTACCAATACTGTAATAGAAATCGAAATCCCCCTAGATATGTCAGGGTCCCAAGTTTTCCCAAGCAGGGTCCTGACTTTGGTGTAAGAGACGTGCTTTGACTGGAAGTTTAACCATCTTAGAAGTTGTCACTCAAATCATCAGGCCTTGAGCCCTTCCTCTACTGACAGCTGCGGGAGGTGAGGACTTACGCACGCAAACAACGCGCCTGCTGGCCTTCACGCGTGGCTTTCAATGGCCTGTTACTTGGCTGTTTCTTATGTTTCTGCAGAACATCACTGGTCTTTAGCAGTAGTTCTCCAATATCGTTATCCTTATAGCTACTATTTCTTCTAAGACTCAAACGCCTGATACGGTACACCCTCTAGTGCATTCTTTTCCACCATTACACCTTCCCAGTTCACTACTGGTAGAAGTTTTAACCATTGGCTAACCACCTTGTGCCGGGGGCTAAGTGATTCACTTTCCAGCCCCAATAGTCTTCTCATTGTCAATAGCAGTCAAAACCTATTATAACTTACTATCTATTTTCTGGCAACAACCTAGGTTGGGTTCTTCAAAAGGAGACACTGGGCCACCGTGTGGGGTCAGGATATGTATTAGGGATGAACACCTGTAGATGAAGGATGAAAGTGCAGGGTTAGATAGAAAATGTTAAATGTGGCGGGGAGTCAAGAACTAGGATTCCTCATCAGTCATCCTGCAGTGGGCTGACATAGTGAGAAGTTTTTTCACTTTTCTTAGTGAATAAATGTGGGCCACTCCTGTAAGGACGTGAGATCAGGCAAGGTGACTTGCTGCCTCTGTAGCTGAGACAGACCCTGAAGAATCTGACATTGATGACTGTCAGAAGATCACATTGTCCATAATGGGGCAGCAAGTTATTCCTTCAAGGGGGATCAGGACAATGTAGCTCTGTGTCTACCATGAGGCCCAAGCCAAGACAAATGAAGGAAGGAGTTAGAAATGGATGGTAGGTAGATGACATATAGACGATATAGATGATAGATAGGTAGATGATAGCTGTATGCAGATGCACACACATATGCATACAGAGAGAGAGAGAAAGGAAGAAAAGGGAAAATTATTGGATAGCATAAGTATTTTCTATAAATTAAGAAGAAAAATTAATTTGTGAAGATTAAGGGTGGTGTGGCTGGAGATTTGAAGAAGATGGAGCATTTGGAAATATTTGCTGGGAGGAATGTTTTAAGTCTTCTGACAGAATCTTTTAATTGCCCTGCTGTTGCAGATCAGGTGAAGCTTAAAGTATAAATTTTCAGAAGACAATCCCATAAGATTTTGAATCTTTATTCCACAGTTGCAGATTGTCAAAGGTAGGTCCCAAGAACATAGTGGGTACAGGCAAGGTTTTGAGGGCATGATGGACATGGAAAACTGTCAAATGAATAAAGGAATCTAAGATAATGAGTGCAATGTTATAATAGCTGACCATGGAGCCCAAGCTGAATCGCGCATCAAGCAGAATTAGAATCTGTGCTGTAGTGATAGAAAGAATGGTGAGTGATTGAAGCTCGTGTAGGGGTAGAAAAGAGTTTTTAGTACTTAAGAGTAAATGGAAGAGAGAGTAGATGAGGAGGTTGTATTAATAATAGAAAGGTGCAAGGACCAATTTGAGATCTTGGTTGGGAAATCTAGGAGACTTCTCAATGAAGAGACTAGGATAGAGTTAGGCAGGTGGGAAACTGGTACAAAATGGAGATGAAAGCCACTCAAGTCTTAAAAGGCAGGTGATGGGAGGTCAACGAGTTGTCACTATCATTGTCTTTAAGAAGATCTTAGCAAAGTCTGCAATAATTTGAATTTTAGGTGTTGCACAGAGCAAGATAATAGACGCCATGTCTGGCCACGAGGAATTTATTATCTAAAAACCCGTGGGAAGAGATGAAAACCACTTTTCTCATTCCTGGAGAAAAGACCTCACTTGCCTTTTCCAAACTCAGAAAAACTGAAACAATGATTTGGTGACAAGTATTAGGTCTAAAATGCTAAAATATGTTGAAATTTACTGTGGTGGACTGAGGGGTCAGAATACATTCTTTAAAACCAGACATTGAGTGGCTTCTTCTTCTTTCACTTTCTGCCACAGTGTCTGCTAGTCAAGGAAAATGACTCATTAATAAATTTAGTGCCAGAGGCCTGACTAACTCAGAAACCTCTTCACCACCTCACCCAATCTTACTATACTCCAGCTAATGATATTCTCCAGCTTAGGCTGTCAGAATTATGCCTCACACATGGGTAATGGGTTTTGTAGCATGTCCTAGAAGTAGGCTGGCAGTATTAATTCCCATTTTAGCAATGTAGAAGCTGAGCTAAATGAAGCACCTTAGGCTAGACATTGAATAAAGGGTGAAACGCTACTTCTTACCATCAAACCCAGCAAACTAGCCACAGCAAAACACTTGGGTCTAGAGCAGACTCTCCAGGCGATAGTTTGAGGTCTAGAACCCAGTGACCACACATAAATAACTACCAAATTTGGAGAACTGTTAGCAAGTCTGCTAATGAGCAACTAGAGGGCAGGAATAATTTCTTATTGAACTTCATATTTCCTGTGCCTAGCACCACGTGTGGTAGTAAGAAGTTAAAAAAAAAAGTGGGGTTTGTTAAATGGATAAATGCATTAACTATCTTAAATATCGATTTTTGTGATCACTGTTTTTCCTGAGAGACATATTATAAAATGTCTGCTTTGTAGCTAAGGTGAACTTTTTCGTTCTCAGCAGTGAAATGCACTCCTCTGCAAGTGTCAAGGATAAAGACAACTATTGTATTACAGAATTTTCAGTTTCCTTGGTCTCACTCTTTGGATCAGTGTTGGATGCTAATGCCCATATAGTTCCTGGAGTAGAGGTAGGGAAGGAGCACATCGTGATTTCGAACAGACCTCCAGCTTTCTGGGCTTGGGCTCCCCAAAGCCTTGCACTTTTATGTTTAGCATCTGAATCTTAGAAGCTTCCATTGGATCCTCTGTGGTGCTAGTAAGGTAGCGAATGTAGGTCATTCTCAGAGAAGTCCAATCCAATCAATCAATATTTACCGACATAACTAACAAGGAAGTCATTTGGGGGTTACAAAATATAAGATATCGGCTTTGTCTCAGGGAGTTTGCAATCTACCTGGGGAGAAAAGATATTAAAAGGAGCGAGAAGGTGACAATAAAACGTATAAATAGCAACTCAAGATATTAGACACTTGTTATAGGGCAATCTATGATGATACATCATTCATCATTCCCTTTCTTGATTCCTGCCAGAAACCTGTTTTGATTCAAGTTCACTCCTCCCAGGTTATAGGGGGGACGAGAGCCCCTCCCCAGACCAGGTGTAAGTCCTAATTACTGAAGACAATTCACACGAGGCGTTTCCTGTGCTACTGGTACTGGTCGGCAGTAGGCATGTGGTAAGTGCTGGCTCAACTAGAATGAAGGGAACTGACAGCCACTGCTCAGGAAGGGCCTTCCCGCTCTCTGGCGCTAGATACAAATGAAGAAGGCGGCCATAACTGCTTTTGGGCAGCCGTCTTATGACTATGAAGAAACCAGACATGGGATGGCAGAGTGGAGAAAACTCGGGTCTTCAATGACATATTTGAGTCCCTGAATCAACCTTGGAGCCTGTCCTAATTCAGGGCTTCCTGCTACATGAGATAATAAATTTCTTTATTGCTTAAGTTGGCTTGGTGGGGATTTGTTTCCAAAAGGATCTCAAGGAGACAATGACCAATTGCCAAATGTGTGGGCAGATAATAATTACAGTGTGAGTTCAGAATGGGGAGAGTTCACATCAGGCTGGAGTGGTCAGGATAGCATTCAGAGAAACACAGGCTTTAAAAATGAATAGGATTTTTACAAAGGAACGGCAGGAGAAAGGCATTCCAGGCAAAAACCAGAAGATAAAAGGAATCTGAAGAGCAATAAAGGAACAGAGAGTGAAAATGAGGAAGGAAAGTTCAGATGGGATTTTAGAAGACCTTGAAGATCAAGGTCAAGTACTGGGACTCTGTTATTTAGGCACTGAGGCTTTAATAAAGAGTTTTGAACAAATGAATTATCTGTCCTTGCCTGTGCCTTTAAAGCCAGGTCCACCCACCACAATAGCGTACTCCTGCTGGTCCATAGAAACAAGTTTTAAATAGTAATGGGTATTTTTAAGCAAATGGCCCACACCACTGCCCCTTCACCCTGACCTATTTCCTTTGACCTACTTCCTACTACCTCCACTTTGGTTTCATCTCTCAGGCTCCATATTCATGGCTCTGGGTTCCTGGCTTTGCTCCTGTGACTTTGGCTTCTGCAGATTAGTCTCTCATCCTGCTCCCCCCCTCATCTAGTCCTTGTTGCTTCTCTCTCATGAACTCTGGGGTAACGAGCTTCTCTCCTATGGAGCCCCACTGTGTTCTTGCTAGATGCTTTGCTTTCTCATGGGCCAGTCTCTATCCCAGGTACTCAGAAAAGAAGAAAGAAGGGGAATGATTCAGATAGAAATGTCAGTACAGAAGTGAGGCAGTCATGGCCATGCCCTGGTTAGAACCAAGGTTGTTTTAAGGAAAGTCTCATAGGAGTGTATGCTATAGAAATAGGCCTTAGAAGTTGACAAGAATAATATAAATGACCCAATAGAAAAACCAACATGAAAGAGTGCTAAAATTTCTTTAAATTATGGGAATTCAAATTAAAGAAACAATAAAATTTTACTTCACCTACACCTGTTACATTGGCAGAAGTTAAAACGAGCTCTGCTACCTATTGTTGGTGGGAATGTAGGGAAGAGTATACTCTCATATATTACTTTGGGAAATATGAAGACTTATAGCCTTAATTGGTGACAGCAAAATGGCAATATCTCTTAAAATAAAAAATACGTATAGCCTTCAATCCAGCAATCCACTCCTGTCTTAATCTCATAGAAATAAAATCATCAATATAAAAGAGATACATACATATATATTACAATGGTAATTTGTATGAGGGAAAGAAACTGGAATAAAAGAGAAGAGGGACTTAGTAAATTATAGAATATCATGCAGCCATTACAGTCAGTTAGTGCTCTGCCAGTTGACATGAAGGGATTTACATAGAGAATAATAATGGTTCAGATTGATCTAGAGCTTATTAAATGCTAGACACAGTTCTAAGTGCTTCTCATGTATTAACTCATCAATTCTCATAATAATCCTATGAACTAGGATTATTAGAGAGGAGTTGAAGAACTTGTGCAAGTCAGTAAGTGACAGAGCTGAGATTTGAACCCCTAAGGGTGCAGGGCTGCTGGTATGGGTGGTGTGGGGAGAAGAAGAGCGGGAGTCCACTTAGAAAAAAAAAGCATCAGACTTTACTTTTTAAAAATCAAGTAGGATGTAATTGCATTTATGCATTATAAAACTACATAATTGTGTATATAAAGAAACTTTTTTTTTCTTTAATGAGGAGTCATGGAATCATAGAACATTAGGGTTAGAAGGGAGTATGTCATGCAACATAATCACCCAACTGAGTCCTAAAGTGCCTCCATAATATCTGTACTCAGTAGTTGGTAAACATACCAGGATGAGAAACTTCGTATGTTCTTCAGGTAGCCCCTATTTTGTTTGAATCTCTGATTTTTATCAATTAGTTCTTGTTTTATCACTTGATTGTATTAGAGAATAAGCCTATTCCCTCTCCTACAAGGAAGCCCGTTGAATATTTTAGGGAGGATATTATATTCCCCCTAGGTATTCCCTTTTCCATGTGCTTAGTGCTTTCAGTGAACCTTCAACATGATTCTGAGTTTCCATTAAATTGGCCATTCCTTTACAAATGTAATCTGGTTTGTTTATGTATTTTTTCAAGCGTGGTATTCACAATGGGCACAATGGCTGAGACGTATGGTGACCATTCAAAATTCTGATCCTATGTTGATGCAAACTAAGATAATGTTAGTTGTTCTGATGACCAAACCATGATCTTTCTCTCAACTAAAAACATTATCTTTATCACCGCAATGCTCTCTTTCAGATATATTTTATGTCAGCAGTTGTTTTTCAGATGCAAGTGACATTGTGGAATGACCTTTGGAGAGAGACTGACCTGGTTTGAATCTCAGATCTGTTATATTCTATGAGACTTCAGGAAAGTCTATTACCTTGTCCAACTTCAGTTTCCCTAACTATAAGGTAAGTGTAAGAATTCCACTTACGGAGTTGCCTTAAGGACCAGAAATGAAGTGTATAAATATTAATCCAAATACATAATACAATATAGATTTTTTGAAATCAATTTATTGGTATTGGTAGGTTTACCATACCAACATTTGGGGCCAGTTGAGATTGGGATTATAACTTCTTTATGTTAATCCTTCACTCCTGCTTCCTGTCAACTGCCACCAGAAATCTCTTCTGATCAACTAATCTTTATCCTTTGGGTAAGGTCAACAATTATTTATTTTTCCATCCAGTTATCCTTTTCTCCAGTAGTCCTTTGGCTATTTTGTAGAAAAAAGAAAATAGCTTCTTTCTTTAAGTCAGAATTTTTACCTATGGCCAATATTACTTTATTTTATTTTATTTTTTACAGTTCTACAAAAATCATCAATAGTGAATTCAGTGATCACATGAGCCAGAGAATTGGGCTCATTTACAGCAGTTAAGAGAATCAGGCTATTTTTTTTCTCTAAATTCTCATCAATTTCACATTCACCAAGATATTCTTCCTTGTGAAAAGAGAAGCTCCCCCTGTCTCTTTCTTCACTTACTGATTGATGATTCTGTCAGCAGAGTAAGACAAGAATTTGTCAGATGCTCTACTTTTAGCCAAATTAAACTCCCTGCAGATGCCCCCCTGGTTGGAGTAGGCTTCTGAGCTGTGTGGAGATCTGGGTCAGGAACGTATCTTCTCTGCCAGCTGGCCCCAAGTGTGGTCTCCTTCTTAAAACCACCCATATGCCTGTCTGGTGTTCTCATCCTTATACATTTCCACACAGGTGTGTACATCTTCTTGACATGCAGCTAAATTGCATCCTCTCCTACAGGGTTCAATCTTTTTTGTAATCTATTGAACTTAGAAAATTTTCACTATGCATCATGCCCCTACCTGTCCCCACTTCCTTCCTTAGCTTCAGTTCCGTCATTGGAATGTCACACGCATCTCAAATCTCTTCCTTTTCCCCCTCCATCATACTCAACTGGTTAAACTCTGGTCCTGACTGCATCCCATATTGTGCCTGCATCGTTAAAGTCTTAGCATTTTCTGGAAAAAATATTACATAACCACATTGAGTAGTCTCACTTCAAGTTTATAACTGCAAACCTCAAAGGGGCACACAGTGCTGCTTGGCACTAACACTTCATTTCTCTAATAGTTGGTTTGCCACTCTCCCAGTTGAATTTTTTCATGCATCTCTTTACTCCTCAAATGTCTAGCACCCACTCCTCCCACTTCTTCCTGACCTTCTATATACTAATGCCTTTTCTGTTCCTTTCTGTTGGTTGTTACCTCTGCCTTGACTGCTCACCTGCACTCCCCCTTCTTAAGTTCATACTCCTTTATTTTATCCTTATCTCTGTTCAAGCCTTCTCTAGGCACCTTAGCTAGGGTTGCACCCTCCCTTAACAACTCTTCTTTCTTCATAGTACTTATATTTACCATGTGGCTTTATATACTTTTTTCTACTTTTAGTCAAATATATATTTCTAGTTTTTACTTTCATTACTTCCATATGCAATTTTTAATTCATCCTGGTTGGTCCACCACATTACCATCCATAATATCTACCTTATTAAGTCTGGATACCTGCCTCCTAAGCTTACCATCCTGCTGTTCTAGACTGTACAGGTTGCTCTCAATGTAGGTTGTATAGTTATTACCTTAAGTTCTTTCTTCCTTCTTCTCCTAAGTTGAATCCACTCCTTGCTAGATAACATGTTTTTCTCATTCTTGGTTTATACCTTCTTTGTGTTGGAGCACTTCTTCTGGGAATTAGGACTTCTAGACTCCCTGAGCCCAGAGTTGTAAAAACAGGAAGCACAAATTTCCCAAATGGATCACTGGAAGTGATGGTAAAAAAGATCTCTTTTACTTATCCCCTTGTTTCCTAGATCCATTTATTCTACTTATTAGAGGCACAACACAATATAATGGGAATTGATTTATGGCAGCTATTCTTATCAAGGATGCTCCTTGGTAATCAAGCCCTCTTGCCCTAATACATCCATTGTATGGAACTAACTTTCCTCTTGAGAGCCTAGAATTGTTTTAACTAGGGACCATCCTTGGGAAAATTGAAAAAAACCATTCAAATAATTTTTGGTGTGGCTTAAATCCCTTATGGAATTCTGAATGAGAAAGACTGAGAGTATATTCTATACCTTAGAGGATGGTATCTCATCCATACAGGTGGTATCTTCAAGCAGGCACAATGCTTTTAAAAAACCATTTTGTTACTCTTCCAGTATAATAGATTTTTGGTATGATAAGACCACTAGATATTTTCATATGCCCAATGCCACATCTTCTTTGTTATAAAGAAGTGGTTCTTGAACATTAGTGTGCTTTAGAATTATTTGGAGGGCTTGTTAAAACACAGACTCTGGGCCTTACCTGAGACTCTTTCAAATTGTTGGGCAGGACCCAAGAATCTGCTTTTCTGATAAGTTCCCAGATGATGATGGTGCTACTGGTCCAGGGACCACACTTTGAGAACCACTACTGTCAAGGGAGTTCCTAGGCCTAATGTATTGCTATACAAGATCCCAGAACAATGAATCAAACACTCTATAAGCCTTTGGATAGTAGTGGAGGCTGAGGCTCTGGGAAAGACAAACCCATACCCAGAATATGTGCCACTGTCCTCTCCAGGTGAGAAGAGGCCAGTGTAATCACCTTGTCATTAAGTGGCTGGTTGATCTTCTTGAAGGATGGGATCATATCAGGGTCTTTATACATTGATTACTTTTAATGGTAGATTGGACATTTGGTAGTGGGAGTACCTAAAGCAGCCTTGGAGAGTGGAAGGCCATGCTGTTGAGCCCATGAATAGCCTCCAACCATGCTACTATGGTACTCCAATCATACTCCCATTGTGCCAGCACTGGAATGGCTGATGACAGAATTGCTGATGTCAACTAGCTAAGTCATTCTTTTTACTTGATATATTAGTGCTTTGTTTGTGACTGACACTCTGTAGATAATATATGATACAAATATTTTCACACTTCATATTTACTCCCATAGTCCACTCATATTATCTTCTCGAATTTGTTGAGACCTGTGGCCTAACATATGATCTATCCTAGAAAATGTTCTATGTGACTTGAAAATAATGTGCGTTCTGCTGCTATTTGACAGAGTGTTCTATATGTCATTAGGTACATTTGGTTTATAGTGTTGTTCAAATCCTCTGTTTCCTTATTGATTCTCTTTGTGAGGGGTATTAAATTCCCAACTATTATTGCATTACTGTTTATCCTTTTAATTATGTTAATATTTGTTTATATATTTTGTACTCCAGTGTTGGGTGCATAAATATTTACAATGGCTGTGCTTTCTTGATAAATTTACCCCTGTATTATTATAGAATAATCTTCTTTGTTTTTCATAACTATTTTTAGCTCAAAATCTATTTTGACTTATTTATAAGGTCTGACAATTAACTTTCTGAACTAATCTTAGAAAAAGTGCTACATACCTCATTGCTAAAGATCACTGCAGTCACCTTTGAAGTACTCCCCTTGGGAAGCTATGCACCAATGCCAGTGCCTAGTCCGTTCTTCAAAGGAATTTTGGAACTTTTTTTCTGGAATGGCCAGCAAAGCTGTCATCGTATGACCCTTGATGTCCTGAATGTCATCAAAATGTCCCCTTTACAATATTTCCTTTATCTTCAAAAGAAAAAAGTCACTGGGGGCCAGATCAGGTGAGTAGGGAGGGTGTTTCAATACAGTTGTTTGTGTGCTGGCTAAAACCTCCCTCATAGACAGTGCCATGTGAGCCGGTGCATAGTTGTGAGTTGTTGGTGAAAAGTTCAGTTCATTTTTGTCTAACTTTTCACACAGCCCCTTTTTAGGACTTCCAAATAGTAAACTTGGTTGACTGTCCAGTTGGTACAAATTCATAATGAACAATAATGAACAATTCCTCTGATATCCGAAGAAGTTAGCAACATCGTTTGGATTCTTGATTTGGACTGTATATGTCATTAGGTACATTTGGTTTATAGTGTTGTTTCCATGAGCTTTTTTTGCTCATAGAAAATTGCCTGATTTCCATTGTGTACTTTGATGCTTTGTTTCAGGTCATATTGGTACACCCATGTTTTATCACCAGTGATAACATGAACCAAAACATCGTCTTGCCTCTCCAAAAGCTCTTGGCACACTTGAACTCTCCTTTGCTTTTGTTCATCGGTAAGCTCCTTTAGAACCATTATTGCACACACCTTTCTCATGCCAAGATTTTCAGTTAAGATTTCCCTAACTGTTTCTCTATTGATGTTTACTTGGTCTGCTATGTTTCTCACAGTTTGCTGATGATTTTTATGCACAATTTGACAAATTTCTCAATGTTACTTGTTCCTGACTGCCCTGATTTCTCTTCATTAGTGATACTTTCTCTCCCTTCAGAAAAACATTTAACCCATTTGTACACTGCCATTTTCTTCATGGCATTATCCCCATAAAATTGGACTAACAGGTCCCTGATTTCACTTCCATTCTTGCCAAGTTTAACAAGAAATTTAGTGTTTGTCTGTTGGTCTAATTCAGGTTCTGATATTCTTGCAATTGCACACAAAAATATACAACTACAATAATGAATGCCACTCAGCAAGACAACGCTACATAAACACAGCTGTGAGACACAGTATAACTAAGTTGTGAAACCCTACTGAGTTGTTTGTACAATCAATGTAAGTGCATGGTGGCAAGTTCATGAACATAATTGTTAGACCTCATAAGCATAGTTACTCTTGCTTTCTTTTATAGTTATTTTTTGCTTAGAATATTTTTTTTTCATCACTTCACTTTCAGCTTATGTGGGTAAAGTGTAGGCAGCATATTGTTCAATTATGTTTTTTTAAATCCAGTCACTGTATGTCTTTTGGTTAGAGAATTTAATTTATTAACATTTATAGTAATTATTGACAGATAAACACTATTGTTATTGTGTTTTTTCTGATTATTTTGTAATGCCTTTGTTACTTCTTTTCTCTTTTGCTGTCTTCCTTTTGGATTTGATGATGTTTTGTTGTGGTATGCTTTGATTCCCTTACCATAATCTATGTCTACTGCAGGTTTTCCCTTTGTGGTCACCATGAGGTTTACATAAAAGATTTTATAATTATAACATCTATTTTTTTTAAGGGGGGTAGTTCCCTAGCTGGTAATCGAACCCAGGCCACAGCATTGAGAGTGCCGAAGCCTAGCCACTACACCACCAGGGAACTCCCTTTAATATCCTGTTTTTAGCTGACAACAGCTTAAGTTTAACAACATATAAAAACTCTATACTTTTATTTCTCCACCATTCATATTTTAGGTTACTATTGTTATTCATGTTACTTTTTACATCTTTTTTTATGTTGTGCATTCTCTAACAAATTGTTGTAGTTGTAGTTACTTTAATGGTTTTAAAAAATCTTTTAAACTAGAATTGTAAGTGATTTATCCCTCACCATTACAATATTAGTGACTATGACTTTGACTTTATGAGGGATGTCCAGAAAATATCCAGTCATGTAATATGAAACATAGAGGCATTTATTTTTTCCAGATAAGCCTCATATATGTTTGTTTACTGGTGAGTTTTACACATTCACATGTTTTTAAGATATTAATTAGCATCTTTTTATTTTAAGTTAAGAATGCCCTTTAGCAATTTTTATAAGGTGATGAGCTTTCTGAGGATTTGTAAATTTGGGACAGTCTTTATCGTTTCCTTCATTTCTAAAGGATAGCTTTGCAAATTATAGTATTCTTGATTGACAAAATTTTTTTGTTCATGTTTTGAATATATCACTCCATTGTCTTCTGTTCTGTAAAATTTCTGCAGAGAAATCCACTAACAGTCTTATGGAGTCCAATGGCTTCCTTTTTCACTTAGAAAAAAATCTAAATTCCTCACCATTACTCTACGTGATCAGTAGCTACATGATCAGGCCACTGATCTACTTTTCCAACCTCATTTTTTCCCAACTTGCACTCACTTACCATCCTCTAGCTACTCTGGGTTATTGTATGCTTGAAACTTTCCAGAGTGTTTTTCCTCAAGGCCTTTGTAAATGTGGTTCCTTCTGCTTGGATCATTATGTCTTCATTTCTTCCCATTGGGGGTCTGTCCATCTTATAATGTAGGACTTCATTTAAATGTTATACCCTTAGAGATAGATATATACCTTGACCACCTCCTCATCTAAAGCTGATAGCCCACCTCACTATATCTCCATCAGTCTCTCATAGTACAAATAATCATATACAATATATTTATTTATTTGTCATGCTGTTTATATTCCTCTCCCCACCTCCAAGTTTTAAGTGACCTTCATCGTTGAAAGGCTCTTGTCTCTCCCAATCAGTGCCTTATCCTCAGCACCCCCTTAAAGTTGGCATTCAATTTTTATTTTTTAAATAAATACATAAGTAAATAAAAAATTCCACCTAATTCGTGAGTCTAATTCCAACCATTTTATTGATCTGTATGAAGTTAAGCCCAATGATGTATTTAAGGCCCAGCCACAGGTCTTCTAACACGCCACCCTCCACTCATCACCTTTCAAGCACATACATTAGTCAGTCTCAATAAACCTTGGTTACCTCTCGAATATCACAGTGTACTTCTTGAATTCAGTCACTACAAACCACTCTGGGATCAAATTCCCAACCTCTTGCCACCTCTCAGCTTCCTGGCCTCTTGCTTTATCTCCCACCTGAGACATGTACTTGCTTTGTAGTTTCTTTAGTCCCCAATGACAGAGGACCAGCTACCTGCATCATCATCTCCAGCTCCCCCTGTGAATTCTCCCTGCTCTATACACTGACATTGAAGGCTACTCCCCATCTCACTTGTGGCTCACCATGACCTTTCCCTTCTGTGTCTTCTTTCCATGTTTCTACCTGCCACCCTCCAGAGAAAATAGATAAAACTATTTTCCCAGGTTTATCTGACTGTTTTTTCTTTTCCCGACTATAGTAAGTTAAAAGCCTTCTGGTTCTTCTAGTCTAGCCTCCAGGCAGACACATTCTTTTTGTGCATGTGAAATATGAACCATCCATGGCCAAGAACTCAGTATTCCAACATCTTAAACCAATGGGCCCCAAGTCCAAATCCAGCTCATCAACACTATATGGACAGGCAGTCATTGATCTCTTAGTTCTTTCTCTTTCATCCCAAATCCATATTCTCAATAGAATTAAGTGATAAAAACAACACCTGTGTCCCAAGTAATATTTTTGTTGATGTTCAAGAATTTGTATTCTCTAAAGACTCTTTCCTAAAAGCCTCTGATTTTCTGTTTTTAAACTCAAACGCTGCCTCTTTGTTTTTTCTTTGCAACACCCAGTTCTCCCACGGACAGGTCTGGGCTTTGAGTATCTCTTTGCAATCAATTCTGACATAGGCCAATAATTCCTTTGTCCCCATACTTCCACACACCTCAGAGATCTTTCCATCAGATATACTAGAACTATTTACTCTTTAAAATATAGATCTTTATGGAGTTCAAATTTCAAAATCAGAAGATCTGCATACTCCACGTGGAGGAGAATGGGCAGATAAAAAGAAAAAAAAATGATAGCAGAAAATGAACCCAGTTTCTAGGCAAGAATTTTGATGCCCATGAATTATCTGAGGACATCTGAAACCTCCAGATGGAAATGGAGGAACCAATGAGAGCACCTCATGTACCCTTTTTGGCTTTTATCACATACTGTAAACTTCGCACAATAATCAGCTTCTGAACCAAAATTTTTGCTGGAATATCTCTCACATTTAAGTTATAGACACACTATTGAACAATAAGCACTGGGAAATGAGAACATCATGCTCTTTTCCAAATTGATTAGTCATTTTATTTTACAATAGTCAGTTTATTTATGTAATTATGAATGTAGCTAATGTTTCAAGCTGCAAAACTATAGCATAAAGTGCTTAAAACAGACAAGTAGTTGAAAATAGCCCCCACCAAGAAAATGGAGTCTAGCAGCACCATGTGGTTTAGAATCAGATCTAGGTTCAAATGTCAGTTCTATCAGTTATGAGTCTGTAATATTTAACCTCTCTGATATTTCCTACACATATAAAAAAATGGAAGTGAAGACTCCTTTCTGGGTTGTTCTGAAGATATAATAATATAATTGATAGGAAAGCACCAGCACAGTGTTTGACACCTAATTTAAAAAGTTATTTTTTTATTCCTCTTTCTACCAGATGACTAACCCAAACCCTCAAGTTTTAGACCCCATACAAATATTAGACATTTATAGCTATGTCCCTTAAAAAAGTAGGAGAAAATAACTTTGTTTTACCTCTTTAGAAGGGTCAAGGTTAGACCAACCCTCCTGTACCTACTCAGAAGTGTTTAGAAAGAAAAATCTCAAACTTTCGCTGCAAAGGGATATTTAATGTTGGAATCTAGAGTTTCCTTGATATCTCTGTTTCAGCCCAGTAGGAATTTTAATTCATATCTCAAATCAGAAAAATTGTAATCCTATAAAAAATAAGCATATGGCAGAAGAGTAATAGATGTAGGTGGACCAAATGACAACAGAGTAATCAGATGCACTGAGGCAGGGTTCATTTGTTTAGTAATAAAGGTCTGGACTTTCATATCAAATCTCACCCTATGTCCTTAATTTGTTGTAGATAACTGTTTAAATTAATGTTGAGTAAAATGTAACACTACAGTTCTTATTTTACATTATGGGCTCAGTCATTTTCAAGAACACATTTTGTTTTTCTCATGAAGTTAAATAAATCACCAAATGAAGCAAAACCTAAGGAAAAAGGAAACCATGGCCCTGACCAGCGTGCCTTCTGTCTCCCCCCTGTCCCCACGGCAGACATCACACCACCCACACCACCGCACTCACTCCCCCTGGCCTTGGATCCAGGCTCAGAATTGCAGCAAAGACTATGGAGCCTGGAATGGGTAAAGGCGGGTGAGCGGCTCTGATTATAAGTCTCCTGACTGTCTAGGTGTGCTGCGCACTGTGTTGGCCACGCATAGAGTTCTCTTCACAAGGGGAAAGAGAAACATATTCCATCAGATGATGCCAATATGTATTTGCTACTGATTGGTCCCAAGGAACTTGCTTCTCTGTTGTTACTCATCTGACTTGGACTTTTGACCTCAATTCCTTGGCTATTGCTGGCTTTGTTTCTGCTCTTCTGAAAGCCAGGCCTGCCCCTCTGTGGCACACAGCTCTACTGTCTCCCTGGAACCCACGTAGCTTCAGATCTCACTTCAAATTCTCACTCAGTAGAGCTCTTCTTCACTGAAAGCAGGTCTCTAGCACTTTCACAGCAACCAACTGGTTTTTGCTACTGCAACTGGGCAGAGCCTGCTGTGCCCTGAGTGGGCAGCCATTCTCAGTTGTCCTCACCTGGTTTGACTAAACTAGTTCTGGGAAGCTGCTCTGTGGGGCCCAGCTTTGCCTGCCTTGGCCTTGTCTGGCCTTAGTGCTGGGGGAAGGGAGAGGGGGGCCTTTACAACCCATGTCTTTCCTCAAGGGACAGCCTGTACCTGAGTCAGCCCACGCCAAAAGGGCGGCCTCCTCTTCCTTTTCTGGATTTGTGGTTTGCTCATTATTCTTCAACCCTACCACAGTTGCCTTGGCAGCAACATACCTTGGGGCCTGCTGGGAAAATTCCACAGTCCAATTTGGCACCTGTTCTCAGTAGGAGACAGGCCTGAACTTCTGGAAGGACACAGGCAGGATGACTCAGATACCAAACCGATTGGGGCAGTACTGGAGTCCCCTGACATGGTAGTGGTCTGCAGAGCAGAGTTAAGAAAATGTCTTCTTTGAGCAATAAATCTCTGCACCCCGGGCCAGCCTCGGCTTGGCAGGTTGACACCCAGATGATTTCTGATGGCCTGTTGTGCCGACTGCAAGGCAGGCTTGGGCACTGCCAACTCAGCCCCCACAGAGAGTCCCTTCTGTGGGGATGAGAGGGGCCGTTCCAAACCCCAGAGCGCTGGAATGCGTCCACCCCTGCCTCCTGCATGCAGCTACAGTGAGCAGTGGTCAGCTGAACCTGGAGCGCAAAGGGATGGCCTGTCTCCATGAGAAACCTTAGCCATGCTCTGCAATCTGAGACATGCAGAGAAACTCAGCCACAGAAGAGCTGTGGTTCCAAAACTGATAAAAATGTTCCCAAGTCCTGCTCTGTCATACGCTGGATCACACCCATCTTCGGGATGGCACATGAGCTCCCCCTCGTAATTACGGCTTGGGGAAGGCCGCATAGACAGCTCTCGGGCTTCTGTCCACTCCAAACGGCTGCTTCCAAGAGAAGGAAAGAAAAAGTAGTGACATAAATAACTCTATGGGCTCTCTCATTTGCTCTGGAAAATCTCCTAAAAGGTTAATGTTGTGCCTCATGCTTCTGGGCACGTGCAGGTCACATGCTGGGAGCTGGGAAGCGACTCCAGACTCCTGCTGTGGCAATGCCCAGCCAGGCGGACGGGGAAGGCTAACAGGCAGCACAGACATAAGCTTTGGTAAACCAGTGTTGACTTCGGGGTCAGGTCCGTGACCTGCAATCACATGAGGAGAGAAGTCTCAGTTTCCTTCCATGGCAGAAGAATGGAGCAAGAGAGGCGAGGGCAGAGTAATTATTCTGCCTTCAAGGTGTCCAGAGGGAGAAAACCCCTCAGACAATGCAGACATGAAAGCCACTGTCTGCCTCAGATGATACGAGAAGCATGTGTACCCCCAGCCCCCCAAAAGGGCACCTCAGTTCCTAGTTGGCACAGGATGAATTTCCAGTGCCAAATACACTGACCAAGGCATTTTGTGGCCAGGAGAGAGGAGGGGAGGAAATGGGTCAAACCCCACTGGAGACTGTCTGGTGGGAAGAAGCCAAATGGCTGAGTTACTCTACTTCCCTGTAGTATGAGTCCTCACGCTGCAAGGCGCGGAGGCCAAGCCTCACACAACTTCACAGGCAAGAAGGTGCCAGGGGACCTGGCCAGAATGCTGCTTGGCTGTGGGGGAGAAAGTGGTTATGTCCTGCTAGAAGGTGTGGGACTCCTTGGGGTGAGGATGTCAGTGGAGAAAAGTATAGAACTCACCCAGAAGAGGCAGGATGCCCGTGAAAGTCAGGCAGGGGGTACAGCTAGAGTAGTTTGAAGGTAAATGTGGCTGCAGATGCAGCTGCTCTAAGAAAGTATGCTGATGGAGAAATGGATCAAATGCTTGAGGGCCACAAAAGCAAGGTTTGGTGAGTTTGGCACCGGCATGGCCTGGGCTGTGAGGACTACTACTCCCTTCCCCCGCTACTCCCAGCCTCATGCAGCTCTCGTATCTGAGCGGAGGCTCTCGGATCTGTGTGAAATCTGCTCCCAGGTGGGCCTCATGCCCGGATGCCCTATGAATCACCTGCGGCAGGAGGAGATCATCACTCCCTCATCTGCTGTCCCCCCAATAGAGCTGGCAGCTGGGAATCTGCACAGGCCCTGAGCCTTCCTCCCCTTTCCCACCCAGCCACCCAAAGTGAGTGGGCCTGCGATCGCTCACCCTCGTGCTAGCCAGCTGTCCAGGATGAGACCACTGTAGGTGCTAACCCTCTATTTGTGGAAAAGGCACTTAATTATGAGCGACATTAGAATGGGTCCCTCAGAATCAGGAAGAAAATAGTCTGGGAACTCAGGGACCAGCTCCTTGAGGATCAAATCAGGTGAGCCTCATCAGCTCATCTGATGGGGCTGGGGGTGTAGCACAGTCACGCCATCTGAAAGAGCCTCTCTTTGTTTTTGTTTGTTTGTTTGTTTTAGCCATTTGGGAGGGGTGGTTCAGAGGCAAATTCCTGTTGTGCTTTTGCTTCTATTACTATTCTTTAACTTGACCACATGTATTTAGGGAATCTTATAACCTTAAAGATACTAGGGATCTTCAGGGGTCTTCCCACCTGGTTTCCTGCTTCTAGGAAGAGAAACAATTTTAGCAGGAAAGATGTATCCACCTCCAACCTTCATCATCTGCCAGATGCCCTGAAAATTTCACAGGTGAAAGAGTCACTCTATTAACAATAATATGTACTCAAAGTTAATAAAATTTGCAGTGGTGTCTAGAATTGATTTCTTTAAAAAAAAATTATTGATTGTTTAGTACGTACCAGTCACCAATGAAACTGAAGCTCAGGGAGATTTTTTAAATTCCCTGTAGACATAGCTAATATGTAGGAGGATCAAGGTTAGAATCTACATCTTCTCACCTCCCAGCCGAGTACTCTGGGCCATAAGGAAAGGAAAGAAATAAGAAATCTGATTGTTAAAACCTTAATTATGGAATTTCTTTTAAACAACACAGTTTCAAGGAATTGTATTTCTGACTTCGCAAAAAATACCTTTGCCATTAAAATTCACAGGATACCCAAATTCCATACAATCAGGAGCATCTAAAACTTAAGAAACATTTCCACAAACATGGTGAGCATGGTCCTGATAATTTGGTCTTCTGATGCTGTACTTAGCAAAACCCTTTTTCTTTCTTTTTTTTTTTTTTAAATTTTTATTCCTCCAGATCTAATGTTTGTTTATTTATTTATTTATTTATTTATTCGCTTTTTGGTATGTGGGTAGCTCCCTGACTGGGAATCGAACCCAGGCCGCAGCGCTGACAGCGCCAGCACCGAAGCCTTAAGCCACTACACCACCAGGGAACTCCCAAAAACCCTTTTTCTTGAACACTCCCATCTTAATGGGTATAAAGCCAAATAAGTGGGGTTCCAAGTAAGGAAACATCCTAGAAAACGAAGCTCATGGCGGTCCTATGATCAGGAGGCTGCCAAACGGCCAATTGATCCACTGACAAACTCCCTTCGAGTGTCAGAAAGCACTTATAATTTCCTCCATTGCAGCTTTTGAGAGACAAAATCAAAGGCTCTTTCCCAGTTCTCCTTCTCCGCACACCTCCCACCTCAGAGCTGGCAAACCTGGGGAGAGCATGAGGGCACTGTCCCATCCCTCAGCCCATGGCAGCCATAGCTAATCTGGCGTGGCTTCCTTTCCCACCGACCTTTCACGTGACTCAGAAGGCTTCTCAGCTCAGCATTCAAGACCGCAGCTTTTAAGAGAGGGAGCTGACATATGAACGGACATCCAGTCACCAGCATAGTTTTACCTGCTCCTTTTGACTCTGAGAGCTGCCGGAAGCTCCCATCATTTTCTTGTTTGCTCTCTGTTCTCATTCAACTGTGATAGATAGGGTCACAAATTTGCTGAAGCTACACTGATAAGTGTGGATCAAATGTAGTTTTGTATTGGGCTATAGCTACTCTAGTCACCCTTATTGGACAATAGGGAGGGGTTCTGCACTTAAGACCAGAGTACCTCCAACTTTTATGTGTATATAAATGAATCACCTAGGGATTTGCTTAAAATGAAGATTATGATTCAATAGGTCTGCAGTGGGTCCTGAGTTCTGCATTTCTAATGAGCTCCAGGCTCAAGCTGTTGATTTGGGACCCACACTTTGAGAAGTAAAGCTTTTAGATGGTATAATAAACTTAGTCTGGAATTATAATTTAAATAGTCTCACATAGTAACTCTAGTCTCTTTTACATAAAATAGTTAGTCCTTCAGGGTTCTGTCTCCTGCCCCTGCTTTACTGAGTGACAGTGTCTGGATATGAGGGAGAAGTATGCCTTCAGTGACCTCATGGTTGAGGTTTCTGGATTGTACTTAAATGGAATTTTCTGGATCATACCTAGACTCTGTTGTGCAGTGGATGGTCTGGGCTGCTGTACCAAGACCCCTAGAGTTAACTAGTCTCTTTTCTGGGCTTGATTGTATTCAGACACTCAGAAATTCATCTGATAGACTGATCTTGCAAGGATATTATCAATGACATTGACTTCCTATGTTAACATTGAGTATCTATGAACATCTAGAGCAACGGTTCTCAACCTTCCTAATGCCGCGACCCTTTAATACAGTTCTTCATGTCATGGTGACCCCCATAAAACTATTTTCGTTGCTACTTCATAACTGTAATGTTGCTGCTGTTATGAATCGTCATGTAAATATTTGATATGTGCTTTCCGATGGTCTTAGGCGACCCCTGTGAAAGGGGTCATGACCCCCAAAGGGGTCGCGCCCCACAGGTTGAGAACCGCTGAATTGTAAGCAATATGGCAGACTGCAGTATGGGGGCAGTGGGTTTTCAGTGCCCCTCAAATCCTAGGCATAAAACCACATTAAAGTAACTCCCTGTCTCCAAGCCTCAGTTTCATTTTCTGCAAGTCAGACCCATACCATAGGGTTTTTGCTGTACACAAACAGTACTTTCTAGTGTCCTCCCACAGCTGCAATGAAGTATAGTGAATCCACTTTTGGTTTCATCGCAATCCAAGCAAAACCTGAACTCTGTTGAAATAAGAGGATGGAAGTTAAGTTCAAGTATGCCTGAGGATCCTAAACCCCAAAACTTGAGCGTTCCAAAGCTAGGGTGAAACTTAATGATAGGTGACTTTTTACTATGATTTAGTCTTCTATTCATCCATCTAGCCAGAAACATTTGTTAAGCATTTAAATGTGTCACACACAGAGCAAAGCACTAGACATAAGTCAATCTTCTGAGGTAACTGAACATACAACGTTCAAGGCCACAATTCAAAAAACACAAATTTCCTGTTGCCTTAATTTGCAAAAAGAATATAGCGTTTCATTCCCATATAAAAGTTGCTTTCAAAGTGGTCTTGACTTAAGTCCTGTTGAAAGCCCCTTTAAGTAACACTCGAAGGAGTCCCTGACTTTTTCTCTCCTTGCTGCAAACCAGAGGTTTTTTAAATGTGCTGCAGATTGCCCCTGAGAGCTCTCATTTACTTGCAAATCCACTTGACTATCAAAAGTAAAATGGGGAGAGGAGCCAAAGTCTTGCAAATAGAAAGAGGTCATTATTGCACTGATGGAACCAAGTTGCTCAAACCTTTCCACCAAACTAATGAATTCTCCCGGCCCCTTTTCAGTTTGTTTCACATCTTGGAAAGAAGAAGTGGACAGATTGGATGACCAGCCCAAGGCCAAAGAATGTGCTGCCACCAGGATTTGGAATGAGACATATCATTCCTGGCTCTCAGGATCTTTCCCTGACAGCCTTACCTCTCTTAGGCTACTTGGATACAGGGGTTGCTATGAAGACCAA
Organism: Lyroderma lyra; assembly: GCA_004026885.1. NCBI lineage: Eukaryota > Metazoa > Chordata > Mammalia > Chiroptera > Megadermatidae > Lyroderma > Lyroderma lyra. Next base: position 453,855 of record PVJL010000279.1, read on the forward strand.
ATGACATGAATTAGAAAGTGTAATGCAGCTATATTATTATTATAGCCCTATTGTATGTGACACCTGTCCCCTGCAAATTTGCTCAGTAGATAAGGAAAGCTAAGGATTTCATTATTCTGAGAGCAAATCTGCCCTGGTCACCAGTTGTGGAATTGATGGGAGGGCTACCAGCCCTTGAGTCTTTGAAAAGGGGATGCTGATGGGCCTCCCTGCTGCCTTGCTTTGGATTGAGCTAAACATGTCAAATGCAGGCAATTTAGCCCTCTACTGTGGAGCAGGAAATTAACTTGTGATGCCAGTAGTTCCAATATTGGAGGTACAGATGACACACTGTGAATGAGCAAGTGTATCTCATCCTCAGTACCCTGGCCACTTCCAAAACATTGAGCCAGTTCACAAAATGAAGATGAATTGTCTTGCCTAGCACCCTCAAAATGCACTAAGATGGGAAGACAGTCTTAAGCCTCAAATTCCTTAGCCGCTTCTTGCTAACTCCCAACCTGTGGGATCAAAGGTACTGGATGGGTACTGTTCTTCGGCCAGTCAACACCTGGATGGCTCTGAACCTGGAATGGACAGTCTAACAGAAGTCATGTGGCTGCTCACCTCCCTGCACATCACCCAGGGTCTGGAACTCCCACTGTGAGTTCAGCTTGAAGGATGGCCTGTCTCGAGCACCTAAGTGAACCACACTTGATGTTTTAACACCCATCTAATGCCCCCTGGACCCTATGCTTAGGGCCTATGACTAACCTGGCTGAGGTTAGCCTCTGTGGGTGGGTTGCTTCCCTTTCACCCACGTCCTCATGTTAGCTTTCTCCTCCTTCTCACCGATATAAGTTTTGGCAAGTTTAGAAGAGTGCCCATTGCTTCCATGATAAGGTCAGTATGGATCAAGGTGCAGGTCTGTGTAGCAGAAACTGTTAGCAGTAGTCCAGGGGTTGGCAGGGTGAGTTATACAGGCTCCATTCCCAGGGCCTTCATATCAGCTGCCTGGAGAAGTGCCCTAATTACCTATGAGTATAACATACACAGAACTACCCAGAGCCAGACCCCTTGCCCTATATCGTGTGCTATAGAGGTCCCTGCTCCGATCCAGACGAGTGAGGGTCCACAGATCTGTGGGGTCACGCCCACACAGCACACATACTGTCCCTTCTGACCACTCTCCAGGGCCCTGGAATTCCTTTCCAAAAGACCTGCCTGAGGTCTCTTTACCAGGTTCTTCCCTGACTACTGGAGAATGAATGCGGTGTGTGTGGAGGTGCATGGTGGGGTTGGGGGTTGTGTACAAGTGGACTGGAGTCTCCACACAATGTTCATGAGGTCTCTCCTGCTGTGACTTAGAGCTTCTTCTGCCCAGGGGCCAATGCAGGCCAAAGCATAAGACGTCTCCAAACACTTCTTTTCTGGAATACTCTTCTAATCCTCGTCTACTAGGTCAGCTCATTAATTCTCATAGGCTTACGTACCAGCTTCAGGCTAATGGCATCTTAATTTATATTTTTCTTCTCCACTGAACTCTAGAATTTCTACTCAATAGTCATACTTGGCTATATCACAGATGTCTCAAACTTAACAAGGTTAAAACAGATATCTTGATTGTTTCTCCACAAAATACTGTGCTCCCTTCTTCAATCTTCCTCATCTTAGTAAATGATATCAGCATCCATTCAGTTGCTCAAGTTAAAGGACCTGCAGGCATCCTTATTTGATCTCTCCCCTTTTTCTTACATCAAATCCATCAGCAAATTCTGTTGGTTTTACCTCAAATCTCTTATTTTTTTCCTCTTTCATCCGCCGTTTCTTTGGCTCAAGACACCATTCTCTCTTGCTTGGACAACGAAAATAACTTCCTAACCTGTTTGTCTGCTCCCATGCTTGACCTTCTACAATCCATTCTCCCCGCAGTGACCCAAGTGCCCTTTTTTCAAGTAAGTTAGATGCCTGTCTCCTGTGTCAGAGGAGGAAATGGCTTCTCACAGCCTTATGGATATGGCCCTTGCCTGCCTCTCGATCCTTATCTCCTGTGTCTCTTCTTCACTTCTACAGTCAAATCAAGCTGGCCCTTCAGTTCCTCTAGCCCTCTAGGCTTTCTCACACCGTGCCCAGCCAGCAATATCCCACTATGAGGTCTTGGCTTAAATGTCATTATTTCCTTAGAGAGGCTTCCATGAGCAATCCACAGAAAATGGTTCTGATCCCTTCCTCCCCAGCCCCTTATTTGTCCCCCGAATAGCACTCATTGTATTTGAAATTATTATTATTTTAAATGATATGTTTTTCAATCTGTGAATCCTATTAGAATATAAACCCTTTAAAGGCAGGGCCATGTCTGTCTGGTTCACAGTTCTATCCCCTGTGCTGCAGGCAGTGCAAGGCACACAGTCAGCGCTGGAGAAACCTTAGCTGTGCATGCGATGAGGGCTGGAGCAGGACTGGCAGATATGGCAGGCTCATAAATAAAGATAGGATCCTCTACGTCCCTCAGGGACCCAGGCCTAGTCATTCTTCCACACTCCAAAGAGTCAGCCACTGATGTTTAAAGTTCCCTTTCCTCCTACTCACTCCTGTTCATTTCTAGATCCTTTGTATGTACCCTGACAGGGCCCCTTCTACTCTGTTTCTATAGAAAGAATTTTGGACTCTGGCTAAAGTTTAACCTAAGAAATCCACTGGGCCTCAGCTATTGAGAGAAACTGGTTCCTAACCGAGAGTGACAGGTTTGCTCTGCTCACGAGGGCAGCCTGTCCCCAGAGAGCCCTGTGGGGTGGCTTGGGCACGAAGATTACAGAGCGCCTGTCTGTTTGGGGTGGGCTGTCTTCGCTTTGTTTTCTTGTGTGCTCAGTGGCTTGTTCCTAACTCACGGCCAATCACCGCATTGCCAGATGGTGCGAAAGATTTACCGGAATTTCGTTCTCAAATAAACCACAAGCTTGGATGAGCTAATGTTGTTCCACATAAAAAAGCCACAAAACTGGATGAATTAGCGTTGTTTCAAGAAAAAAAAAAAAAAAAAACTTGTCCAAGCCATTGGCTCTGCCCTTCTGAAAAGGCTCTGATGGCTGCATTAAGACGCTGGATGTTAGGGCCATGGTCCTGTGAGGCCACCATACCAAAGGCCGGGTGGGAGGAAGCACGCCCTCCCCGCACCGCTGACTCCACAGAATAACTTGGCAGTGCCGTGGGGAGCGTCATTCTCCCGTGGAATTGAATGTTTCTGTCGAGTTCGTCTTCATTACACCAGGACCCCAAGGATGGCAACGGATCTTCCAGCCTTTTGGCAATGACTGCAGTCTCGCCTCAAACACAGCCGGCCCATGAGCTTTCCTGGACAGCAGGTCACCTGATGGCTGCTCAGCAGCGACGTGAGAGCAGATGACTTGTGCACTGCAGCTGCAGTAATGGCGAGAGAGCCCGGTGAACGATGCTTTCAAGATCAGAATCCTGGATTCTAACCCCCGCAGCACTGCTTACGGCCAGGGGATCATGTGTGGGTTGCAAACCTCTAAAAAAGACTGTTTTCCCATCCTTAAGATGGAGGTAATAATATTAAGCTAACAGGGTTTTCTTAAAGGTAAAATTGAAATAAAAGTCCTTTGAGCTGTGTTTGACACACATATAGTAATTGTTCCCTAAATGTGGAGACTATTTGAGGTGATGGTGATGATGATGATGGTGAGAATGCCTGTTGTGTGGCTGCCCCCTTATCCTGCAGCACCCACAGCCCGTCTCAGAGCAGGCGTGTCATCTGCTTCCTGTGGTCAGCTGAGTGGAACAAGATACCATGAACTAAATCAAGCCAGGAAATCAGTCACTAGAACTCAAGCCAAAAGAGCCCTTCTCAACGCATCTCAAGGATCGCCTCATCTGTCATCCTTTATTTTCTCCACCAAATACCAGAAGAGACCCCTTAAGAGCTTTGTGTTAAGTTAGATTCCCATGAATTTGCTTCTGCTCTGAAATTTTATATCATAAATAAATGTATTGATACTCTAAAGATGTGTCTGTGACCTGAGGGTTGGAACTTCATTTTGCTACATGAGATAAAGAAATCTGGAACTTATTTGAGCTGAGATTCAGGTTAGTGAGCTTGATATTAATAATAACCAAAGTAGCTGACATTTGTTGAGAACTTTTCTAAGATAAACAACTTGATGTACTTCGTTTTTTTGAATCTTCACTACACATTTCTAATATTTTCCCCATTTTACAGATGAAACTACTAAGAAAAATTGTTCCTAGTTATGGGAAGTCCATATCTTTTTGAGCAGAAGTCCCTCTCATGCTATTCTATTTCACTAACATATTTTTGGGTAGAAGTCACTAGAGATGGCCATTAGGCTAACATCAAATAATAATGATACTGATGATAATGATAACGGTCATTAGCATTAGCATTATTGAATTTTTAAAAAAATTCAAAATGTGTTATATGGTTTACCTCAGACGTCACAACCTTCCTTTGAAGAAGAGACTCTCATCGTCTCCATTTTGCAGATGAGGACACCGAGTAGGGAGAGTTACACGGCTGGTGGGAAGTAGCAGAGCTGGGACTCAAACCCAGGCAGTCTGCTCTTGACCTCCATGTGATGACACTTCTCATAGCCAGAGCCGTCAGCCTCCTGAAGCTCTGGGCACTGAAGAAAATGTTTCCTACGTTGTTTATCAAGCAAGCTGCCCTGAAATTCTTGGAGCACCTGCCACAGCATAAGGTAGACCCACCAACTCCCTGGGAGACCCCTGCCTACACACACAGATTCGGGATGTGACTTGCTAAACAGGGACAATAAAGGCTGTGATTTCTTGCTGGGCATGTTGAAAAGCACCACAGGAGGTGAGAAAGGAGGTTGCTGGAGAAATTATTTGCTGATGGGAAAAATGTATAAAGTTTTACTGGATTTCTTAGAAATGCAAAAAGCGACAAGTAATTTCTAGTCCATTCTCTTACGGGGCTTAGTCTTGTTTTCTCATGGTTGGTTTGTCTTACCTCAGAATGTAACGAACATGAATAGCATATCACAATATCTTTTTTTTTCTCATTCTGGCTGAAACCCAACCTTTTAACTCTTCAAGTTGATAGAAATGTGCCTCTCCTCCCATCCTCAGGCTTGTTTCATCTCTTGAACGTTTGAACGAGGTTTGGAGAAAGCTCTGCTCATTTTGAAGCCTCTGGCTTCACCCTGACACTCCTGGGTCCCGACGGGGGCCTGGAAGAAGACTGGAACTACCCAAGATAGCAGAACCGCTCTTGCATCAGCCCCAGGCCTAAACAAGCAGTCAATCTCCCCACAAATGCTTAGATGAGCCTCAAACAGCCCCCTGAGTCCCCTCAGCAGCACGTGAGGTTTTGGGGGGGCCTGCGTCTCAGAGCCTTTTCGGGTGCTTTCCCTTCCCAGGGCAAGCCCCACGGGCACTGACTCACTGCTCATCATTCTTTACTAGAAGTTCCGGATGAGGCAATGCAGGGGAGAATTTCGCTGTTTCTACTCCCTAAATCTGACCATGACTCACTATTCAGCAAACACCAAATGGTTCCACATCCTCCTCCTCAGAAGGAGGCGCAGAGCCTGTTACATAAGCAGCCGTCTACAGCTGCTCTCGGCTAATTGAAAGTGAAGCCTTCCTGACTGGAAGCCCTGCTGGGAGTGACATGACTCTTTCCTCACCCCATGATACCAGTCTCTCTATGAGAGGAGAAACCCTCTCTGCAAGAGGGCCCTCAAAGCCAGGATATGCTGCAGGGGTGTGTTTTCGGCCCAGTAGGCCTGATGTTTGGAATAGAATGTATTTTCTGCCTTGTTAAAACACGGCCGTTCCACAGTGTCTCTGATCTTATCTCTTGATGAGCTGGGGCTGAGCTTTGTGAGGCAGAGTCTGCCTGGCATGCTAAGCCGAGGAGGAAGCATGGTGTAGGTTTTCGGTGCCCAAGGACCCACCCAAGAAGGACCACCCAGGAATGATCATCGTCAGGAGAGGATTCGCAAGAGCAGTTTTTGTGTAATAACCTCAGCACCGTGGTCATAGAAAATGGAGTTGAATGCAAAGCCCAGAGTAAAGGACGTGTTTGTTTGTCTGATTCCGGGAGAGGAGAAGTAAGTGACTTCAAACCACTCTTCCAAAAGAACAGAGGGGTCAGACAAGATGTGCTCTGGGCTCAGTAATCCGGTCCTTTTTCCCAGCCTGCATTGCCAGGGAAGTACATTTCAGGAGTGATAGGGGCAAAACAAACTCTGAAGATCCACTTCCAGAACCTGTTTCACACAGAGGAGGCCTGCCTATAAACATCCCAGGAGTACAAGCTGACGAGGAGAAGGCTATCTTTTAGAATGCCACCCCTTGGGCTTAGGGTGTGAGTGGATACCGGCTCCTTGGGCACGACCACAGTCCTCCTTAACTGGGCCTCAACTGAGCTGAGCTGGGAAGGGCCTTCAGGGGAGGAGTGGTGGGTCAGGGGACATAATGGCCTCCAGCTTGGTAATGTTGCAGTCCTTGAGGGGAATGTTCCAGGACACATCTCTAATACCGCAGAGACATGACATGCTGGAAAAGACTGTCCTAAGGAGCTTAGGAAGGCCAGTGAAACGGGCATTCGGGTAAGAAATGAAGATGGTATTGCGGTGAGGGTTGTCCGATGAGTGGGGGACTGCCTTGAGGTTGCCAGCCCTCCTGAAAATCACAGACATGGTATTAAGAATTAATTGTGTCCCTCCTGAAATTCGTATGTGGAAGTCCTGACCCCCAACATCACAGAATGTGGCTGTACCTGGGGACAGGGCCTTTGAAGAGATCGTTAGTTTAAATGAGATCACAAGGTGGGCCCTAATCTTATATGACTGGTCTTTGTATAAGAAGGAGAGATTAGGACACAGGCACACACAAAAGGAGGACCATGTGAAGACACAGGGAAAAGATGACCATCTACAGGACAAGAAGAGACTCCTTGGAAGAAACCAATCCTGTTGACACCTTGATCTTGGAATTCTAGCCTCCAAAACTGTGAGACAATAAATTTCTGTTGTTTAAGACACCCAGCCTAGCAGACTAACGCACATGGTGACTCTTCAATTCCCCTCAATTTGTAGCACAAAGCCTTGTCCATTTTATGGGCAGCTCTCAGAAGACAAGCTGGGGCATTCAGAGAGAGGTCTTTCTGGCCCCATTACAATTCCTGGGTGTGAATGGAACTGTGGAGACTGGGTTCCTGAGCTCTCTGAGGAAAATACAAAGGCCCGTGGCCATGATGAGGAGAAGTATAAATGTTTCCTAAGGCCCTGGTAAGGACACACGGGCCTTCTGCTCCATGACATTCTAGCTAGTACTATCTGAATAGAGTATGCTTAAATCAGGGGGCATTTTCTCTGAGCCCCACTTTACAACCCCATTTGCTGGAGCTTAGCCAGGCCTCCCTCCAGCAGCCCTTGCTCAGTGAAGCAACTGCCGGAGGAGTAGTTTATCCATATGCCTCTAGTATATTGAGGAGAACTAATCTTGGACTTTGGTTGAGAGGGTCTCGGTAGACCCTGGAGGCAGGCATCCTACCTGATACACAGTATTGGACAGTTGTCTATCAGCTTTGGGAGAGCTTAGTTGGGTGTTGTTTCCCTTGTGAGGCAGATATTAGTCACCAATATCAACAGGATAATACCCCTGAAGGATCAATGCCTAGACCTTCCATACCACCACCACCGTATCAATTACTCCCATTTTAGTCTTTTCTTACCTCCAGAAATCTGATATTCTAACTAAATATTCTGGTTTTTGTCTTCTTCCTTTCTTTTTAAAATGTCTATTTTAATCGAGTGTTCTTTGGCTCCCAGCAAAGCTAACTTCAACTGTTAATTCCCCCGGTGTGGGCAGGAAAGGTTGAGTCCGAGCTGCCTTTGAAAGATGCTCCAATTCTTCCTGCCTTCTGCAACGCCTACGCCTACGTGATGCAGAGGACAATAGGGCACTGTGGGCCAGTATCTCGGGACCGTTCCTCAGAGCCACTTTCTCTCACATCGTTCTTCCCTTAGGGCTGTCCGGTATGGGTGGGGCCTCAGAGAAGATTCTGGCCTCCTCATTCCATCTGAGACAAAATTGAGAGAAAATCGAGCGCAACCCGTGCTGCAATGCAGAGATGAAGGGTATTTCAGAGGAAAAATGAAAGTCTAACCCCATAGGTAACAGCTAAATCCTGACATAAATGCCTCATAAACTTGGAACTTCCAACACAGCCCCGAGAACGCCGCTCTCTCCCACGCACTGACTGCAGGCCTGGCCCTCCGCCAAGGCGTTCAGTTGCAAAGTTGGAAACTCCCTGACTTAAAACAATGTCTGGGTGTTTCTGCTTCACAGGAGCTCTGAAGAAGGGTAAAAAGTTTAATAAATTTGTTGTTTAATTTGACTTCTCCTACTCTGCATACTTATGGGTTTCATCTGCCTTCATTATCACACCCATTACAAATGTTCCAGCCTTAAGGGGCAGGACTGTAAACAAACTCAGTGAGCCGAATGAAGAGATTGCTTCACGCTTATTACCCACTGCGGAGCAGTGTGCTTGGGAATTGTGGAAGACAAGCCCCCCTCCAAAAAATAGGACATGGTCCCTGCTTTCTAGGCGTCTATAAACTAAGGAGTCCACATAGAAGATTAATCATTCCTTCAGATACGTGTTTCTAAAACCCATTTTCTTTTTCTCCTTCACCTTCTTCCTCTTCTTATTTTTCTTATGCGATCGCCCCCACCCCCTTTCACCCACTCCTACCCTCTTCCTTTTTTAGGACCTCCTTTACTGGGCCAGAGGGAAGAGAACCCAGCTAATTTTTCATTGCTGTCGGGGTCAAGGGTAAAAGGAAGCACTTGAAGCTGTCTTTGAAGTAATCTTCCCAACCCAGCTTCTCTTTGCTGGGGTTGGCTTTGAGGAAGAGTGGAATGGAGAAGGGACATCAAGTGGATGCAGGACACCTCAAGTGTTTGCTAGCAACAGAGGTGAATACACAAGTGGTGAGTTACAGTGAAGAAGGCCGGTAGGAAAAACGTCCATTCATGGCAATGTGGTGTTGGAGGAGAACTCCAAGGATACCCAGGGCTGCCGAAGAGAGGATCGAGTAGTTCCTCGAGCAAATTAAGCCTGAAACATCACTGGATGCAAAAGGGACAAAACTGAAGCTGTCCTACTTTGGGGACGTGATGAGAAGGCAACGTTCTTTGGAAAAACAATAATGCTGGGGAAAAATAGAAGGCGGCAGGAAACAAGGAAGAGCAAATATGAGATGAATTGACTTCATAAAAAAAGCCGTAGGCATGAGTCTGCAGGAGCTGAGCAGGGCTGTTGAGGACAGGACGTTGCAGACATTACTCATTCATAGTGTCGCCAGGAGTCAGAGCCTACACAAGGGCATGTAACACACACAAAGTACAGAATTCCAGAGATGGGAGAAGATCTGGACGCCTGTGAACTTATTCCCTCACTTTACAGATAAGAAAAATAAGACACAGGAAGATTGGTGATTTACAAAAAGAGAAAGCACAGTCATCAAAGGGTCTAAGATTCAGACCTTCCTATTTCTAAGTCAGTGCTCCTTCTGTGGGTGAATTTCATCCAGACGCCAAACCAGTATGTGTGAGGACATCACCATGGGGAGGACATCCATGGGCCTAATCCTACGCTATCGTCACCTTTGCCTGAATTTTTTTCCTCTTAGCCCATTACATTCAATGAAACTGCCCAGGAATGTCACTTGCAGCTGTCATCTGTCACTTACATCGCCATGTTAATGAGTAATGTGAGAATGGTGGAATGGGGAGAGTACTGAGTTAGGGGCCATGGGTCCTGCCTCCAGTTATCTGGGCAGCCCTGAACAAGGCATTTAGCAGAGTAACCTAGACCAGTGCTGTCCAATAGAATTATGGCACGAACCACGAATGTGAGCCACTTGCATAATTTTAAATTTTCTAGTGACCACATTTAAAAAAGTAAATGAAACAGGTGGAATTCACTTTAATGATACATTTTAACGAACCTTGTCTTTCTAACATATTACCATTTCAACCTACCATTAATAAAATTGTATTAATGAGATACTTTATATTCTTTTTTTGGTATGAAGTCTTCGAAATCTTGTGTGTGTGATGCACTCACAGCCCACTAAGTTCAGACTTGTTTTCTCATATAAAATGAGAGGATAAAACTATCAAACTGTCTCCATGTAGAGCCCTAGAATTTCCTTAAAGGTGTGTCAGGGAGTGTGTGTGTGAGTGAGTGAGTGTGTGTGTGTGTGTGTGTGTGTGTGTTATGGATTTGGGAGGGGTAGGATGTCTGGCTTTGGATCATATATATTTTACTTCATGCCAAATACTTCAAGAGTTAACTGTTTTAAGTATTGGACTTCAGCATGAGATTTGGTTGGGAGAGGAGATTCCATGGCTAAATAAAGAAGCTTAAAAACTCTTGTGCAGCATAACCTGCAAGTTGCACTTAGAGCCCTGGCTCAGCTTCTGGAGAAACAGGAAGAGGAGTAAATAGTCAGCTTCCAAAAGAAGAAAAGGGCCAGGTGACAAGCATGGGAGTGGCCCTACACTCTAGCTGGTTGCAGAAGACATATGGCCCCCTGTGTCAGGCACAGACTGATACAGTTATAGGCTGTGGCCTATAAACTAGTGTGTCAGGCACAGACTGTCAGGTTAATGGATAACAGTTTCAGTTATCAGCTGGAGCTTGGTCTGGTGGGGCTTTCCTGGGGCCCTAACCTTTTCCATAGGCAAGAGTGCTAGAATCTGGGCTGATCGATACATGGTCACAGGGCGAGCTCACTGCACAACACAGCACCTTGGCTCTCTTACTCCCTAAGCATCCTAGCTCATAGACATTCTGTTCATGGGGGTACCAGCTATGGCTTGAAGAAATTTCCCTGCTCGCTTTATTTTAAACTGTAATGTATAAAAAAAAAATAGAGCAGTGAAACAGCTGTAAGATTCAAACAGCAACATCAGCAAAGGATTCAGTGTTGAAGAACATCACTAAATCCAGCTCCAATCCCAGCAGCCAGCCCACCCACTCACTTCCCAGGGCCGAGTCAGTACGAGACGCAGCTCATGGCTGCAAGTCTTTTGAAATCCAAGTGCTCAGGAAATCAACACATTTTTGTTAGATTATTTTTCTTTAATGAGTTATTAAGTAGCCCCACTGAATTTAGTCAGGCACATGGTCTACATTCTTCTTGAACTTCTTAAATGCTATGGTAAAATGAAGATGCCCTCCTCATCAGTTGCCTAAGGATTTCAGAGTCTTAGGCAAGCTAGAGATGAACAAAATATATAGCAATCCTTGATATGTTTACATTACTAAGGAGACAATTAAAAACAAACTGGAAAGGCTATTCTTCAAAAATTAAAAATAGAACTACCATATGATTCAGCAATTCTACTTTTGGGTATTTATCTGAAGGGAATGAGAACACTAACTCAAAAAGATATCAGCACCCTGTGTTCACTGTGGCATTATTTGTAATAGCTATGAAAACAATCTAAGTATCCCTTGGCAGATGTGATACACACACCCACACATACACACACACACACACATGTGCACACACACACGTACATACACATATACTGTCCAGAGAAAACCCCAGCCATAAGCGCCTCTATTTTTTTCATATTACATGGCTGGATACTTTCCAGACAGCCTTCTTATACATATATTGAATCACTATGCTGTATATCTGAAACTAATATAGTGTTATAAATCAATTATATCTCAATTTTTAAAAAAGTGAGATCTAATCCCAGGTCCATCCCTAATAAAAAAGAACACTTGTAGTAAAAGTATTTCTAAGAAAAGAAAACACAGCTTGTACTCCCCACTTTCCAACTCTTCTCTGTTTCCTTCCCTCTGTTTAGTGGTATTTGGACATGTGGATTGAGTACAAACAGAAATCCTCTAGATATTTCTCCAGGTACAAGGAAAGATGGCACCTAAGATAGTATCCAAGATACATGCAAATAATAATAATTACTTTTTATGTGCCACACTGTCCTGTCCATTTCCCGTGACACATTGCTTCATTTAATTTCACAGCAACCTTCATCAGTAGCACATGATTTATAAGAGAAGCTGTCTCAGTGAGGCTCAGACACTTTCCCAGTATCACAAAGTTAGAATGTGGCAGAACTGGGATTCTAAGTCCGGCTTAAGGAATATGACAGGGCCCATGTGCCCTAAGTACAGCAATCTCTGGCTATCGTATAAGTGGCCCAATCAGGACATTTTTAAAAAAGAAAATTCTATATAAATGTATTGGCCATAGTGGTAAAGGAGAGAATAACTAAGTATGTTGCTGCTCAGTACTTATTACAGGCACTCCTCACTTAATGACCAAGTTCTGTTTTTTTTAAACCAGGCTGTTGATAATTGAGGAGCTTAAAGGCTGATCTCTTAGGGTGTGTTGTGGTGCGATAGGGTACGTATTTCTCAGTAGATAGCATGCAGCACCACACTTATAAACAACATGCGTGCGCTTCGCACAGTGACTACTAACAAACCACGGGAATGAGGCAAAGACTGAGAAAGGGGAGTCCCCGCTGGAGAACTGGTTGTAAGTCTCAGTGGTTATTACATAGGTAGGTCGTTAAGTGAGGAGTGGCTGTAGTTTGGGAAGGGTTATTAATTAAATAGCATGTAATTAGGGTGGATAAACATAGAGAAGGCCCTGTAATTGTAATGTGTTGTTAATCTGGAGCAAGTTGCTACTGCTGTAGGAAGACCTTTTCCTTTTTTCTAAGAACGAGGGTCTTTCCTCAAATCACCTCCTTGATTCCTGCCAAGGGCCTGGACTTATGTCTTATTTCTATAGGAAAAAAAATGGAGACAAGTAGCTTGATTAATGATTTTTCTAATATGTAAATTTATATTAAATCTCACAAAATTTTTCAAATAAATTATACTCAGTTCTAAATTTAACAACTTACTCTGCTTGAAAACATGAAGTCAAGTGAAATATAGATTTTCCAGGAAAAATAGAATGAAAGCATCATGACCTAAGTGAGGAAGCTTACTTTCAGCTGTCTGACAGCTCAGACGTCTTCTGACACAAAAGTGTTATACAAGAACCCCAGCTGAAAAGCAACAGGGCTTCTAAAGTATTGGAATTTTCATGGGGACCTCTTGAAAACCAAACTTTCCTAGACCCAAATAATGAGACCATAATGATGGAATGATCCGTGGTTGGGCTAATGTTTTGGATGATAAGTCCCCATTTTTCTAGATGTTCATTTCACACTTTTGCTCTCCTCAAAACTCCAGTACTTCTTCTGAATTTTACTTTCAGCTTATGGCCTTTCCCCTATTTCACTGAGAAAATATAAGCAATCACAAGAGAACTTCCACAAATGTCAACCACATCTCTTCACAAAATTACATCTATCCCCATAATCCTGCCTCTCTCCATTTACTAAGGATGAATTGTTTCTGCTTCTACGTTCAAACCCTGTGCTTTCTCACCTTCTCTCATTAACATCACTAATCTCCTTTCTCCTGTATCAATATTTTTTTCCATTTCTATCAGACCCTTTCCATCAGTATGCTATTATTCCCCTCATCTTTCAAAAAACAAAACAAAACATAAAAATCCTCTCTCAGTCCTATACTCTTCTCTGACTGCTGCTATATTTCTCTATTCTTCTTTGTAGAAAATGGCTTTAAAGAAGTTCTCTTTATTCACCACCCCCTTTTCTTCTCCTCCCATTTTCTTGTGAACCCGTTGCACTCAAACTTTCATCTCTACCACTCAGAGAAACATCTCTTTTCAAAGTACCCAATGAATAAATTCTCATCTCTTTCTTACTCTACTGATCTGTCGTATTTCACAGAGATCCTTGCTCCCTCCTCCTTCAAACACTTTCTCCACTTGGTTTCAGGATGCCCAGCTCTTTGGCCATATTTCTATCTTTCTTTGATCGTTCATCTGCAAGTCCTCATAACCCATTTTCCATTTAGAAAAAAAAAAGAAGTGCAACTAGCTGCTGCATTTATTCAATTTTACACAAATACTGTTTTCAATATGAAAATAAAATATGAAAACTCTCCTTGGAGTTATTTCTAAAAATCTTGTCTCAATCCTAATATAATAGAAATGTATGTGATGATGAGTATTTAATAGTATTTTTTAGTGTGGTAAGTTTCAAAGCATGGAACTCTGGGCTTCAGGCTAAGACTGTAACCTGCCAGTTATCTCGGTATCAGCATACCCGCAAGTGCTGCGGTGGAGTATCCTTGGGGCCAACGGGAAATGGATTAAACACTGGATGACCTCTACCATGGTCCTTGGTCTTCTTCTTTTCTGTATCTGTATTCCCTTAGAGATCTCACCTAGTTCCATAGTTTCAAAAATCGTCTTCACACAGAGGATGACTGAGTGAATATCTCCAGCCCAGACCAGTATCCTTACCTTCAGACTTGCATAACCAACCACCTGTTTGACATCTTCACAGGATTGTTCCAGTCCTCTCAACATACTAACTAGGACCTGCCCTTCAGGTACTCTTCCCTGTCCCAGTAAATGACCATTTCATTCTCCCAGCTTCTCAGAGCCAAAACTCGGAAAGGAGGATAAAGAGGACAAAATAGTACCCATCTCATAAGGCGATTATGAAGAGTAAATGAGTCGATATTTGTCAAAAACTTGGAACAGTGCCTGGAATATAAATAAATACTACAGAGACTTCTGTTATATGATTAAAATAAATAATCATCTTTGGCTCTTCTCTTTCTCTCACACCGTACATCTAATCATCAGCTAATTTTGTTGTCTCTTCCCTAGAAATACATACAAACTAGAGCACTTCTTGTTGCCCCCATTGCTAACACCCTGACCTAAGCCATCAGCCCCTCTTGCCTGGATTATTGCAAAAGCATCTTGACTGATCTCCCTGCTTCTGCCTCTGCCCTGCTCTAGTTAATCCCAGCACAAACCGGAGTCATTCCTTTAAAACAGAAGTCAGGTTGTGTCACTTCTTAGTTCAAAATCCTTCACTCAGAGTAAAATCGAAGTCCTTAAAATGCCCCCCAAAGAGCCTTCGTGCTCTACAAGGCACACCACCTTTACCTCGCAAACTTACCTCTGCCGTGTACCCCCTACACTCCGCGTTACACACGCACACACTTGCCGCTGCTGCATGTGAATACACCAAGAATCCTCCTGCCTACAATTCCTTGTATAACCTGTTTCCTCTCTGCCTGGGTTGCTTGTTCCCAAATTAGCTGCCTGATTCCCTCTTACATTTCCTTCAGATGGACTAAATGTCACCTTAGCAAAGTTTGGCCCTCCACCTCACATAAAATGGGGGTAACTGCCATTGGTAACTATTCCCATTTTTCCCTTTCCTGCTTTTCAGGGCTTTCCAAAGCCCTTACAGACTAAACATTAGCCATTATTTTTTTCTCTCTCACCCAACTGCAGTGCAAGCCCCATGTGGGTAGGAGCTTTGTTTTGTATGCTACTATAACTTCAATATCTAGAACAGTGTGCTTGGCACAGAGCAGATGCTCAATAAATATCGGAGAGTTAATGAGTGAAGCCCTGCTACTTTTGTAGCTGTTGACTTGCCCCCTCAGAAGTCTGACTTTTATGTGCACACAGTCCAAGGAACCCATATTTTGGGAAAATGCTGAAATCTGAGATCCTTCATATTTGACTTTTGCTGGAGGAAAAAAAAGATTTATTCTATGAACATGAGTAAAAGTTATTTAATTATATCTGATAAAGGTCCTCTTCTGCTTGTGACTGACTACTCAACTAAGAAACGGCCTGTTTACATAATGTGTCTCCCACTCTCAAACTACCCTGAGGTCTTTGTCGAAGCCGTAAGTGCCCCAAGTACCACCTAGTGGGTGAAAGGCACAGTGTGGGCAAAGGCCCAGACATTAAAAAGTGGTACAAGAAGTCACTTTGAAGGAAACAGAGTAGATAAAAGAGAGTAAGTTGTGACAAAGACAAGTAGCAACCTGAATGCCAGGCTATAGGTCGTATAGTCCATGGAACATGCTAATTTTTAAAAACTCAATTGAATAAATTACCAAAAATCAATTAGGCAATCTTAATAAACTGTGCTCCAAAGAGAACATAATAAAGTTACATTTCTTGTCTTTAGCAGTGTCTACGGATCAGAATTAAACACCTTAGACATTTTTCATTTTTTTATAATAGCTATACTGAAGTATAATTTATATATAATAAAATTGACCTATTGTACATATATAAATAATGATTATAGTAAATTTAGAGTCGAGCAAGTATCACCACATCCATGGGCTGAAGAAATTCTCTTCTATTATTAGGTTGTTGAGAATTTTAAATCATAAATGGACGTCATGTGTTGTCAAATGCTTTTTCTGTACCTATTGATATGACATATGGTATTTGTCCTTTATATTTTACACTGATTTTCAAATCTTAAACCAACTTTGAATTCTTGGGATAAATTTTACTTTGTCTTCATTTTATATTTTGGGAGATTCCGTTTGCTAAAATTATGTTAACGATTTTTGTGTCCACGTTCATGAAGGTAATTGGTCTGTAGTTGTTTTGGGGGGTTTTTTTGTATTTTGTTTTTTGTTTTTTGTGATGTCTTTGTTTGACTTGGCATTAGGGTAATGCCGGCCTCATAAAATGAATTGGAAATTATTCCCTCCTCTATTTTCTGGAGGATTTTGTGAAGAACTGTTATTATTTTTGTACAATTTACCCTTGAACAAGATAGGCAGTAGGGGTGCCTACCTTTTGTGCACTCAAAAGTCCATGTATAACTACTGTGGGTTCTTCTTTGGCATAATTGAATTCCCAACCTTGGAGATGACCCTTGTACAATGTGGGTTTGAACTGTGTAGGTCAAGTGAAAACCAATTGTGTATAAGTGGGCCTGAGCAATTCAAACCCGTGTTCTTCAAGTGTCAACTATAAATATTAGATAGATCTCTCTGGGCCTGGGCTAGTACTTGTGGGAAGACGTTTAATTACGAATACATTCCATTATTTGCTGTAGATCTATTCCAATTTCCTATTCTTTTTCTGTGTCCATTTTGGTAATTTGTGACTTTCTAGAAATTTGTCCATTTTATCTAAGTTGTCCAAGTTATTGGCATACAGTTAATAATATTGCCTTTTAGTTCTCTTAATTTCTATAGGATTGGTAGCGATGTCTTCTATTTCATTCTTGACTTCAATAATTTATCTTCTCTATCTTGATAAATATAACTAAAGGTTTGTCAATTTTGTTGATCATTAAAAAATCACTTCTGGTTCCATTGATTCTTTCTATTGTTTTTCTATTTCTGTTTCATTGATTTCTGCTTTAGTATTTATTATTTACATTTTTTCTATTTACTCTGGATTTTGTTTGCTTTTCTTTTCTTAGTTTCTTTTATGTGAAAACTTGTTATTGATTTGAAGTCTTTCTTATAAGTATTTAAACTCTAAGTACTACTTTAGTTTCATCTCTTAAACTTTGATCTGTTACATTTTGGTTTCATTCAGTTAAACTATTTTCTAATTTTCATTGTGATTTTTTTCTTTGGCCCATAGGTTATTTAGAACGTGTTAATTTCTCAATATTTGAGTATTTCCCAGATTTCTTTCTGTTGTTGATTTCTAATTCTGTTGTGATTGAAGAGCATATAAAATTTGACAATTAAGTTTGTGAACTCATCCTAGAAAAAATGCTACATACCTCATTGGTGAATATCATTACAATCACCTTCAAAGTACTCTCCTTGGGAAGCTATGCACTGACACCAGTGCCTAGTCCACACTTCAAAGCAATTTTGAAACTCTTTCCTGAATGGCCATCAGAGTCGTATTATCCTTGATGTCCTGAATGTCATCAAAAGGTCTTCCTTTCAATATTTCCTTTATCTTCAGGTAAAGAAAAAATTCACTGAGGGCCAGATCAGGTGAGTAGGGAGGATGCACCAATATAGTTATTTGTGTACTGGCTAAAAGCTCCCTCACAGACAGTGCTGTGTGTGCTAGTACATTATCATGATGCAAGAGCCATGAGTTGTTGGTGAAAAGTTCAGGTCATTTTCATTTAGGTTTTTCATGCAGCCTTTTCAGCACTTCCAAATAGTAAACCTGGTTGACTGTTTGCCCAGCTGGTACAAATTCATAATGAACAATCCCTCTGATATCAAAAAAGGTTAGCAACATCATTTTGACTCCTGATTTGAACTAACAGAAATATTTGCTCATGGAGAACTGCCTGACTTCCATTGTGCACTTTGACACTTTGTTTCTGGGTCACATTGGTACACTCACATTTAATCACCAGAGATAACATGATGCAAAACATCATCTTGCCTCTCCAAAAGGTCTTGGCACACTTTGATTCTCTTTTGCTTTTGTTCATTGATGAGCTCCTTCAAGACCATTTTTGCACACACCTTTCTCATGCCAAGATTTTCGGTTAAGATTTATATGTTTCTTTATCAATGTTTACTTGGTCTGCTATGCTTCTCACAGTTCTGTCATGATTTTGACACAATTTTATGAATTTTTCCAATGTCTTCATCAGTTTTACTCATTATTGGTTGCCCTGATGTCTCTTCATCAGTGATGCTTTCTCGGTCCTCAGATGAATGTTTTATCCATTTGTACATTGCCATTTCCTTCACGGCATTATCTCCACAAGCTAACATGTCCCTGATTTCACTTTCACTCTTGCCAAGTTGAACAATAAATTTAATGTTTGTTCATTGCTCTAATTCAAGCTCCAATATTCTCACGATGGCACACAAAAACATGAAACAACTATTAAGCACTAATAAACACTATTCAGCAAAATATGCCACACATCGGCATGAACATACCTGTGAAACACAGATTTATCAAGTTGTTTCTACAGTGCTGCCAGTGTAAGCACATGGTAGCAAGTTCGTGAACTTAATTGTCAGACCTTATGCTTTATATAATTTTAACCCTTTTAAATTTACTGAGACTTGTTTTAGGTCCCAGCTTATTGTCAATCCTGGTCTAACCACGTGTGTTTGAGAGAACGTGCATTCTACAGTTACTATTAATAGAATATCTCTACATGTCAGTTAGGTTGAGTTGGTTGATAGTGTTTTCAAATCTTTTATATTCTTGTTAATTTTTTGTCCAGCATTTTTATCAATTATTGAGAATGAAGTGCTGAAATCTTTAACTATAATTGTATTGTCTAATCTTTCTTAATTCTGTCAGATTTTACTTCATGCAATTTGGGGCTATATCTTTTAGTTGCCTTTAGTATTATATCTTTCTGATTTAGTATCATGGAAGTCTATTTCCATTTTTAAGATTATATTGTTCTGAATTCCTTGCTGTTGCCTCAATTTCCTTATGAGTCAATTAAGGTTAATAATATCTGTCATGCTAGGTGTTGTAACAATTAATGAGGAAAATGGAAAAATCTTTAGTACATTGTTAGATAGGTAGCAGGTACTGAATAAATGTTAAGCCCCTTCCCATACCCCTTCTCTTTATGTTATGGGATATGGTATAAAGTTGGCTTTGAAAAACAATTCTAAAAAGAACAATTTCTGGTATTACTTTTGTTTCTAGTAAATACTGTTATACCCCATAGGAAAGTAGCATAAAGGCCATTGGGCAAGCTGGGAGCATGGCTTTGTTTTTCATCGGTACAAGCTGCTGGAGAGCAAACAATATACTACTTTATTAGTTTCTGTACAGTTTCTGCATGCTGTCTCTCAATAAATATGAAATCAATCCATCAAACTTTGTTGGACAGCCCACAAGTTATTAAAATCTTGCTAGAGGTCTCTGCATTTTAGGTGATAAAACTAAAAATCAAAGTGGGGAAGTGTTTACCATTTAAGTTAAGAAAATTAAAATTAAATAGCGGTTACACCTAAAGTGGAAAGAAGTATTTTTAATAGAGAAGACATAATGGGGGACGGGAACGAAGGCTTCTGGAGGCTGGCAATGCCTTTTGGAAAATCTGTGTGTGCTATCTGTGCATTCACTTCCTTATGATTAAACTGGACAGTTACATTTTATGTGCTTTTTATTACATGTTTGATATTCCAGAATTTAAAAGTCAAAAATAAATAATTTTCTTTAAATGGGTAAGTGCTGAGAGAGGGATTAGCTGTAGTCCTTGACTAATAATGATTGTAACTCCCATTTAGTAAGAGTTTACTATGTAACAGGGATCACACATGGAGCTTTATACTCACCATCTCATTTAATCTGCCATATGCAGAATTATGAGCCATATACATTATCAATAATTCTGAAGATGAGGACATTGGGATTGAAAAGTTAATTGTTTGCCTAAGCTCCTACACAAAGAAAGTGGCAGAGGTAGAATTCACAAGTGTCTGATTTCAAAGCTGGTCCTCTTCCTCATGGGACTGCTACCGATTTGTGATTATGATACTGACAGAATTTTCCAAGGAAATGAACTTCATACAACCAACTTTGCTTTATTGTTACTGATAAATAGAAAAAAAATTCAAGTATTTTCCATAAAACTCCAGGTTGACTGCTATTTCACAGCTCCAGGAACTAGTCCAGATTGGAGCTGAAGTATATCTCTGAAGAGAATGTAGATTCTCGCAATTTTTTGAATTATTAAAAGACCAGGTAATTTTGAGATGTTATAAAAGAAAAATATTTGTCAGGAAGACAAAATAAAAAATAAGAAAGTTATTGTCTAAATCAAAGTAAACTAAACTATGAAGATTTTTGAGAAGTTGATGACATTTAAAAAGATAGTATTCATTTGACTTTGGTGGTAAGAACATTCTTCTTCAAATAGTCCAGAAGTTATGACACAGGGCCTATAGGTAATGATACTTATAGGCACTGCTGTGAAAAATACTCAGTCCTATTTACGTAAATGCAATTTGTTGGTTTTCAACTTTTATAATAACATCTTCAAATAAAAAAATGTGAATATAATAACAATAGTAATAATAATAGCAATAATTGTTGGGTACTGATGATGATGACAATGTGCTAGTAGTCATTCTTCTAAGCGTTTTACATGCATTGACTGAGTTACTTCTCACAACACTATAAAACAGGTGAGAAAACCACCACAGAGAGATTATTTTAATTATCCAAATTTAATTAGCTAGTGTTAAGTAGCTAATTAAATTTGGATAAGTAAAGCTAATGGGTCAGGATCAAAGGTAACCAGTCTACTACAGACTCTGATCGCATAACCACAACACTATTCCTGTTATAGAACAGAGTGTAAGCATTATTAACCTTGAATAGGTGAAATAAATAGTACATGATTCATAGAAACTAAGATTCAGGAAGCAGAGAAGTGGTGTTAGGAAATACTAAAGGTGATTATACCCTCATCTTGCTTGGTTAGTATATTAGTTTTCTACTGCTGCGTAACAAATTACCACAGACTTAGCAGCTTAAAACAATACCCATTTCTTAGCTCATATTTTTTTGTAGGTCAGAGTCTTAACATAGATTACCCAAGTGTTCTGCTAAGGATCTCACCAGGCTGAAATCCAGGAGTCAGCCAGTCTGTGATCTGATTTTGGGCTGGGGTTCTCTTCCAAACACAGTGGTTATGGAAGATTTCCGTTCCATTTGGTTGCAGGAGTGTTGTCCTCTAAGGAATACTAGACAGGCAGTTCACAGCATGGCTTCTTGCTTTCTTCCAGGCAAGCAGGAAGGCATCTCTCTGTTGCTTTACCTTCTTTTAAATGACTCACCTGATTGGGTCAGGCCCACCCAGGATATCTCCCTTTAGATGAACTCAAACTCAACCAATCAGTAACCTAATTACTAGAGTGATATACCTTTATATTCACGGGCCCTTCCCACACTTAAGGGGAGGGGATTATACAGGGTGTGCGTACTAGTGGGTAGAAATTTGGAGACTGTCTTAGAATTGTACCTACTACACTTAGGGATCAGAAAATAGCATCCAAAGTTGATGGTCGAGAAAGAAATATTGAACCATATTATTTAAAATAAATATTAAATTATTAAATCATTAAAGATTAAGACACGTAAAAATGCATCATTATAAGAATGACCAAAAAAGAAAGAAAATTTGCATGTACTATAACTAGCAAATATTGGGAGGAAGGAGGGAAGGTAAGTGGGGGACTGAATGTGAGCTAAATTAGTAGTTCTCGGCCCTGACCGCCAATGAATTACCTGAATATCTTAAAAAACGAGTGGTGCTTAGGTCTATGCTGACCAGACGTCCTGTTTTAAATGGGACAGAAAACAACGGTACAGTCCTGTTTCAAACAGTACGTATGATCAGCCTAGTGACACCTTGAATTAAGCCCAGTGAGGCTGGGCTGACCCTAGGTACCATTTGAAAGGGGACAGTACCAATGTTTTCTGTCCCATTTAAAATGGTATGTCTGGTCATCCTACTTAGGTCCCAGTCAAGACCAATTAAATCCACATGTGGACATTGGTTATAGACATATTTTTAAAGCTTCTTAGGTGATTTTAATATGCACCCAGGTGAAAAAACTGCTGAACTAAATCTTTATCTGTCTTAGCAAAGAGTGAGTAGTTTTGTTTTTTCCTAAAGTTGATAAAATAAAATAATACAGGTATAACCATGTGATTCAGAGTTGCGGACACGAGCCTAAGTAGCAGTGAAGTTGTAAAGGATGGATGTGGCTGCCTCCCGGGGGGAGGAATAGGCCTACAAAGACCAGCAGGGTAGAATCAGCTCTCAGTGTAACTTTTCGGTACTCTTTGACCATTTTTTTTTCTATGTGTATGTATTGTGTTGAACTGTAAAAAATGTTTAAGAGTTTATAGTTTTGTCAACAAGTGAAGAAGCAATGCTTCCTATATGGTTAGTACTAAAACTTCACCAGCCGGTATGAACCGGATATTACTTGTAACTGCTTCCCTTTAAAAGCCATTTGTGCTAAACAATGAAATAAGTACTCTGTGTTACTCCTCTGATATAGAAATACAGATAATTTTCAATGCTGCCTCATTAAAAAAATAATTCTCCTGCCTCCTCATAGTTATTTTTACTCTTTTTAAGGTGTCAGTACATATTAATTCAGAATAGCTTTTCGTATTTGTTTTCTGTGGCTGCTGTGACAAGTCACCACTAAGTGGTGGTTTAAAACAACTGAGATTGATTCTCTCATAGTTGGGGCATCCAGAAGTCTGCAAGCAGTTTCACCAGGCCCAAACCAAGGTGTCAGCAGGACCACACTCCTTCCAGGGGCTCTAGGGAAGAACCCATTCCGTGCCTCTTTCAGCTCTCATGGCTGTCGGCATTCCCTGGCTTCTGGCCCCATCCCACCATCTTTGCCTCAGTGGTCACACTGCCTGCCTTCTCCTCTTGCGTCAAACCTCCTTCTGTCTCTCTTATAAGAATTCATGCGAGGGAGCTCCCTGGTGGTGTAGGGGCTTAAGGCTTCGGCGCTGGCGCTGTCAGCGCTGTGACCTGGGTTCAATCCCCAGTCAGGGAACTACCCACATACCAAAAAGCAAAAAAAAAAAAAAAAAGAAAGAAAAAGAATTCACGTGAGTACCTTTAGACTCAGCAGTGGTTCTCAACCTGGGGGGTCGTGACCCCTTTGGGGGTCAAATGACCCTTTCACAGGGGTCACCTAAGACCATCAGAAAACACGTATCAGATATTTACATGACGATTCATAACAGCAGCAACATGACAGTTATGAAGTAGCAACGAAAGTAATTTTATGGGGGTCACCACGACATGAGGAGCTGTATTAAAGGGTCGTGGCGTTAGGAAGGTTGAGAACCACTGCTTTAGAGTTCACCTGAATAGTCCAAGATGATCTCCCCACCTCAAGATGTTTAACTTAATCACATCTGCAAAGTCATTTTCTTTGCCATAAAAGGAAATATTCACAGGAACCAGGATTAGAACATGGATATGTTTTGGGGGCCAATATTCAGTCTCCCATATGTTTATTCTTTGGATTTTAAATCATTGAGCTAACTCCCAATATCTATTCAAATAAAGGAACTCTGTCTGAGGTAAAATTGAAATTTTAAAATCTAATTTATTTACAGCTTTGGAAGTAACTACTCTGAAAGTAAAATGTATGATTGCAGAAAGAGTCCACATTTTTCAAAGTTAACTGTTTTGTTTAATTAGAGCAGCATCTTCTACTATTTTATGTATCCTCTCCTTTATAAAATATTTAATATTTTTAGAATATTTTGTCTTATATTACGTCTTTAAGTTGGCAGAGGATAACATGGGAGCTGAATAAAAATATATTCTCAAGTAATTCATGTTTTTATTTATTCTTTATTAATAACTACTTAGCTGAATTCCATCACAGTCTTCTTTAAACATTAACTTTGTTTTCTCAAAGGTATTTGTATGACTTTTGTACATATTTGCTTTAAACAACAAAAAATTCTGTGGATATGCAGTCTCTATTTACTTACAGTCTGAAAAAACACCTCTAATCACTAGGTGTTTAAAACTCAATCCTTTTACAAGAGTAATATTATGTAATTTTAGCCATATTAAACATAATCACAGAGTTCATAATAAAAGTCATTTTTTTCTCAGATTTTTTTTTTCTTAAAATTATTAAAAGGGAGGAAGAAAGAAAGAAAAGAGAAGAAGGAAGGAACTAAGGAAGGAAAGTCATATAGAAAGGGAGTATGTGAAGGCATTTCACAGGCCACATCTCCCAGACATTTACTTGTCCCGGGCCTTCCACTGACTGGGTCTTCCAGAGTGGTGCCAGGGTCCTGGAACAAAGAGGGACCATTGTGGTTAAACAAGTGGGGAAAATGAAGGTTCTCTCTGGCTCTCAGAGGGAGACCTGGTACCCTGTGCAAATACGAATAAACCACGTCACTTGTAAATTACTGGTTATTGGTTTCTCAAACCGAGTCATGCCTTCTTCTCAAGGATATGTAAGTCCTGAGGACTTAGGAAGAAAGCCATCAGCTTGCTCTTCCCTGTTGTGCCCCTGTTCTAGCCATGACAACATATCTTAAAAGGTGACTTTAAAAGATTAGTGTCCAGCGTGACTTGTGTGTGGATAATGCTTTTCTGTTTCGGGTATTAATTTTATAAAAGAGTTTCAAGGAAACATTTGCTTTCTTTTCCAACCTAGCCCTTCCTCTTGCGTTTTTCAGAAATTGTTTATCCTTCTAAATATCAAATCTGAAGTCACATTCAATTATAAACACATAAAATATTTTCATAAGTCAAACTCAATTTTTGCCCTAATCACAAACTTCTCTGTTTGTTTGCATATATGTGCGTATGTATACATATGTGCAAGTCATGTGGGAGCTAAACTGATGGTCTAAACTTTATGTTACTCTATTGCCTACGAACACTTCAGTGGCTCCCCAACTCCTTTCCACGGCCTGTATGCCTCTCTACGATCTGACCCCACTTACCTCCTCAACCCTATCTGGTAGACAGCTTGCCCCTCCAACACTCTGGTCAAGTTTTGTTTGTCTTCTTCCTGTTCTCTGATTGCCTAACCTCATTCCTGAGTATCAGCTTCTACGGCTCCTTCTGCCTGCAATGCAATTTTCCCAGATCAACGCATAGCTCACCCGTTCTCATCACTGAGATCCCAGATCAAATGGCATGTCCTGAAAGAGGCATTTTCTTATCATCCCAATGTTGCCCTGTCCTTCCTTCTCTCCCATAAGACTGTTCCTCATAATACTTACCATTATCTAAAATGTTCTGCTTATATTTATTTGCTGATATTTTCATGGTCTGTTTCTCCCACAAATATAAACTTGATTGATCACTATGTACCCAGATTCCAAAATGATGACTAACACAAAGTAGGTTCTCAATAAACATGTATGGAAGTATTGAATCTTTTACATTTCCTTGTCCTCTTGCCCTAGTTTTTTTACCCTGTGACCAAGAGGTACAAGCTTTCTGGAGCAGCTCAGAGCATTCAAAGATCTATGTCCAACATATCTTAAAAGTTGGATCCAATTATAATAAAGGGCACCTTGGGGCAGATAATCAGAGAAGGGGTCAGAGTGTTAGGATCTTGAACCTACCACTTTCCCATACATACACCCACCCCAGTCTTAGCTGGCCTAGCACAGCCAAGAAACATCTTCTTGGTCACTAACTTCCTGAAGGACACTTGGAATATGAAGGACATGAATAATTGAATGATCCATTTCTAACAGGTGTGAGTAATAAGCAAGCTGGGAAGGTGGCACACACTCCCACGTGACAAACGTTCTGCCCTGGCCCTGCCCTGGAAGGGGCTGCTTTGCTGAATCACTCTGGGTTTGGGAAAAGGCCGGGCAGAGGAGCTGGCTGCAAAGACAGCCTCCTTCCGGAGCTGTGTTTTTCTGGCTTCAAAGGAGTGCTGAAATGGAAACTTCTAGCTAAATAGAATTGGAAAGCAGGGAGCAGGGAGAGTGGTGGTCCTGTCTTTCTGCTCCAGGCTGAATTACTTTCATTATTGCTCATTCTGAGTTAAGTTAAGTTAAAAGCAGCAAGATTGTCCTTTTAGTCTTTTTTCTCCTTTCAGTAGGTATCCAAAAGTCTAGAAATTGCTATAATTTAAAGTTAATGAAAAGACAGTTCAGCAGCTGCATCGTATTTCATGCCGTTCTTTCCTTTTCCTCAGTCCGGCCTCGCCCAGCTCCTGCAGCCTCGTGTGATGTCGCCAAGGGCACCGCACGGAGCGGGGCAGCCTGCTCTGAGGCCGCGGCCGGCTCCCTCCCAGCCGATTTCACGTTAGTCA